>JAUMHL010000003.1:4146352-4232953 GCA_032362345.1 Sandelia bainsii | reverse complement strand
GTTTAATCGTTAATCGTTGTAGCGAAAAGGAGGCGGTGGCGCTGTCTTTCCGGCCAACTTGGCTGAAGTGTCACCAGGAGGACCCTGACAGTTTGGTAAAGTTTCAACCCTGGTGGCGTCCAGGTGCAGACATGGCTCCCAGCACGCAGTTGAAGGAGGCAATAGCCGATGTACAGGAGGGGATCCGTGCCGTCCTGCTTGGACCACCCGGAGCTGGGAAGGGGACTCAGGTAACGGCTAGCTGTTAGCTTGGAAAGACGTCAGTTTGAAGCGCATGGTCGATGTTAGCACAAGCTAATGCTAATGCCTGCGCTAACCTACCTGCTGGTTCCATTTAGCATTAGCGTGTGTCTGCTAACCACAGTCTGTATACTTAATCTTTACTATTAATGTAAGTGTAAAAGTGTAATATCACTATAACAACCTCCTTAATATATCAGACGATAAGAAGTACGTTACTACTTCAAACTGTCTTAGCTTGTGTCAGCTGCTCTGTTTATATTTTTAGTTGTACGAACTAACTACATTATACTGTAAGAGTTGTGTGATTTCACTGCTGTTTTTCTCGATCGAAAAACTACTCATTTTTAAAATATGGATTCAGTTATCTCAGATAAACTAAAAGCACTTAAAAACAAACTATTAGATATGTCAAATGTTTCGTATCATTGTGATAGCACAGAAATGCCTGTTTTACTGTTTTTTTCCACATCCAGTCCACTTTAGCCAACACTTTAGATAAAAAACCTGTTGACAGTGTAGATTCCTGAAAGCCAGAAATTGATCTTGCACTTTTCCCTTTCCCCAAACCAATGTATGCAGTGATTGCTTGTTAAGTCAGGGCTGCATGGTGTATAAAAGATCTACTTTGTGGAAATAAAATGATAACAATGTGCACATAAATGTTATCTTAAGTTAAGAATGAATTGAGTGGTCGATTAACAGGAAAATAACCAGTTCAGTCATTTTTAGGAAAATTGCCAAACATTACCTGGTTACAGCTTCTGTTTGCTTTTCTCTGTTTTAATAGAATTACAGAGTATTGTTGAGTTTTAGACGTTTGGTCAGACAAAACACACAATTTGAAGATATTTGTCAATTTATAAATTTATATGCCTTTTTGACTTATAACCAATACACAATTTCACCAAAAATGATTAGAGTGCAGGCAGTATAGATGCTGTAGAAGACACTAAGTTAAAAGTTATTAATTGCAAAAATATACTGTGAAATATATTAGAAAAATTTGTGTTTCAACTTTGTAAGAGACAGAAACACAGATATCAGTGAAGTGTTGTCACTGGAAAATGTCAAAATGACCCCTCACAGTTTCGTCTGACATCCCTACATGGAGTAATACACTCAGATCAGTCACGTGCACGCTGAAGTGCACAGACACATGCTTGTACATTACTTGTTGTTTCTGTAACCTGTGTTTTAATCTGGTCACCCGTTACTAAACCATTCTGTGGCAATCCGTATTAATGAGTGCTCTGTAGATTAACTCAGTCTGGAGAGGTGAATTGTTGTAATTAGATCTGGGATAAATAATCAGTCAATACATTTTTTTTTTTTAGATTTTTACCTTTATTGTTTGCTTTATTCAAAAAAAGTACTTCTTATATATAGCAGACCCATCAGCTGAGTTGTGTATATGACAGTGGAATATGCCAGAAAAGTGTTTTAAGGTTTAGGTGGATGGGTCTCTGACAGAACAGTGGGTAGAAGACAGCTAAAATAATTTTGAGCCTCCTTCATTTGGCTGATCATTCCTGGCTTTAATGTTTAATAAAGACTGGTAACCTGAGTGGTTTCTTTGTCCTTGCAGGCACCTCGGCTGGCGGAGCAGTACTGTGTTTGCCACCTGGCCACCGGAGACATGCTGAGGGCCATGGTGGCTTCAGGCTCCGAGCTCGGCAAGAGGCTCCAAGAGACCATGGATGCAGGCAAACTGGTAACGTTTCTGCTCATCTGCTTCCCATGAGCTGTGTGTATTTTTCTTCCTCTGTTCCTTTGCTCTCCCCAAGACTCTGTTGACTTTACAGCCTTTAATGTTCAGTCCCACATGACTACATGCCTCATGTTTTGTCTTCAGTGATGTTAACATCTGCCAAGATGACTTTACACCCCTGTTGAATAACAGTGTGCAGAGTAGTAACCCGAAGTTGTTAAACCAGAGTTTGCCTGAAGTTAAACTGTATCTCAGCCATGTATGCAGGATAGTATAATACTATCATAATAAAAAATAATAATTTATTTGTATTAACACATAAGAGAAGTTTTAGACACTACAAGCAAAGTGAGGGTGCTTTCAAAAATGAAGCTATAAAAATAACACTTTACATCAGTTTATACAAAGTCTAGTTAAAGGGGAAAAATAGATTATCAATGTTTGGCAGGATGTAAATTTATTTGTGTGACCACTGAAGAGGTATGAGAAGCTACTGAACAGTGTAAACATATGATGTTCTCTAGTTAAGGTTATAGTGTTGTTGACTGTAATTATGTGGGTCTGGAACAGAGACGTGTCCATGCAGGATGTAGCAGAATACAGGGTGAATACCTGTATTCTTCTGTTTGTTCTGCTGCAGGTCAGTGATGAGATGGTCGTGGAGCTAATAGAGAAGAACCTGGATGCACCTCCCTGCAGGAATGGATTCCTCCTGGACGGGTTCCCCCGAACAGTCAAACAAGCAGAGATGGTTAGTATTTGTGTAAACAAATAGTTCACATTTGACTTTCTTGGTAGACAAACTCAGTGACATTTTGGTTTGTGTACACAATAAACCAACAAGATACAGCACATTATTTAGTGACCTTCAAATATTCTTGTACTTCTTGTACTACTTTCTTAAAGATCCTCCGTCCTGGTATTTTAAAAAGTTTTGATTGATTGTTAGTCTTGATTCTTGATTCTACTCTTTTATGCTATGTTAAGCTACTTCAGGTGTCAATGTTCTAATCTTAACTGTACAAGAAAGTGAATAATCCCGTTTCCCATTGTGTTAAACTATTCCTTTCAATATGTGAGTGTTGGATTTATTTTAGATAGTAGCTCTGGCAAGGAAACAAACCTGTTCTAGTGAGGTTTTTCTATTTCATAATATCAGCTAAATCCATTTAATCATTCACACTTTGCCTGAATCTAATGGACAAAATTCTGATCTCAAGTTTTCACACCAACAAATCACAAAATAAGGCTTCATAGGACAGAAAACAGAAGCAGATGAGAAAACAGTGAGGTGTAGCAGCAAGTTTAAACCATCTGTGTAATAACAGCGGGTCAGAGAGACCAGTTTCTCACAGCAGACATTACAGCTGGGATGTTGAATAAATGACCTTAGGAGAGAACGTTGCTGAGTTCTGTGGATATGGACAAAACCTTGTTATGATGACGCAAGAGCCCGCTGTGACGCACAGCTTTACTTCACAGGAGCTTTAGTTTTTCAGATACTAAAAATAAATTGTTGATTAACTTTAAAAAAAAAAAAAAAAAAAAAAAATTCAGTTTGTCTTACAATATGGAAAGAAATGCTGAGGAACTCGTTTTTTTCCATAAAGACAGATGAGGAAAAAAATGCTCAATGAGACATTGCATTAAGTTAATGAAACTTGAGGAAGATGACGTCATGACTTCAGCTCTCTAAACTCTTCAGCTGATGTCTTTATTTAAAGTAGCATAAATAAACTTATTAATAATCAATAGATGTCAGTCATGCTGTGTGTTTGACTCCCTATGTGTTTGTCTCTTCCAGCTGGATGACTTATTGGACAAGAGACACGAGAAACTGGACTCAGTGATTGAGTTTTCTATTGATGACTCTCTGTTGGTCCGCAGGATCTGTGGCAGGTAAGAGCTGGTATGAGAGAGAATTAATTATTCAAGACCAGAGAGAGGACTCAGTCTGTTTTATTCCCAGACACGTAGCTGGTAGATAACAGCGGTTTACAGATTCCCAGGTTGGTGTTTTTCGTTTGACAGACGCTCCTCAGTCTGTCTGTGTGTTAAATCCGCCTGGGCAGGTCGATTGATTCATGCGAACAGACGAGTCTGGACCAGTGAGATAATGACGGAGAGAAGTGGAGCATGAAAACGTGATTAACAGAAGGTGGGCTGAGGGGTTTGAGAACAACCTGCAGTGGGATGGTCGTAGGTCGAATCCTTCAGGAAGTGAATATGTTGGTCCCCAGTGAAATGTGCTGAATGTCAGTGGTGCTCAGTGGTTGCACTTTCTAACTGTGGAGTGAAGTAACTTTTCACGATTCATAGCTCCAGTTGAATGATAATGTTGGTCTTCTGGTAAATCAACTGAAAGGGTGATAATATAAGGACGTGTTCACATTACAGGCCTTAATGTTCAATTCAGATTTTTTTCTTTTATAGTCAAATCTGATTATTTTGTGTCTGTGTTGATGGTTCACATTTATGTTTTTAGACAAAGGTGCTACAGTCAGAAATACCTCGCTAGTTGATGCTGAAACCTATGGAGGTATCTCGGCCTGTTGCACCTCTGACCTCTGACAGTGCCTGAGTTTATTTTGTTTATTTTTACCTGGTTGTGAGATTACGACACTGAATAATGATGACAGACGATGTGCACAGAGAAGTGAGATGACTTAAATAACAAAAACATGTTCTGAGACAGTCGCAGAGCCACAGATCAGATTTGAATCGGTTCCAGAAACTGGATCAGATCAGACATGACAAAATCAGATTTGGCTTCCTGATAAAAAGAATTGGGCTTGAGCCACTTGTGAGCATTCAAAATTGTTTGATTTGGGGCACTTCAGCTGTCATGTGAATGTGCCTCATCAGTGGTTTGTGCTGTTGTAGTTTCTACTGCCACCCAGCAGCCAAATCTCACTTAATGCAGCTCAAAATTTCTACAGAGAAACGCATAAAATAATGGTGCTGAATTCTTATCTCCAATGTTGTTAGAAGTGACAGTTGTTTAAAGTTAACAGTCAACAAAAAAATAATTAATATACGTTTCTTATTCTTTACTGTCCCAACTGGATAAATAATAGTAAAATTTTAGACCAAATTCAGTTAATTCTAGTAGAATTGTTACTATCATTGGAAAGGCAGAGAACATTTGTACTGTGGTTTTGTACGGTCTTTGTCATTAGTGACCTTTGACTAAAATGTGTGTGTAACTTTCATCACCCAGCTCTGTCACCACAGCACCAAGTTTTAATTGTTGCATATTTATGAGTCCAGTAAATTTCTCTTTTGCACTTTCTGGTTTGACCTGGCACTGGTTTATGTTTGCTAAGCTCTATAAACAGAGCTAACTGAGCAGAAAGTTAATATTCTTAGAAGTTAATTGGAAGCATTTTCTTTTTTTCTTGGTGCTTTTCCATCCTCCAGCTCTTCTGCCTCCACTGAGCAACAAGTAATGATTTACATAACAGTTAAATACAACAGGCTGTGCTCTGATTTGAAGCTTACCCACACACTGAACATGCAGCCATATTTACAGAAACCTTCATCTCAACACGTGTTAGTGCTCAAGAAAATGTGTGTGAAATCTTTTTATTGATGTTTATTGCTGCAGCATAGTGTGTCCTGTCTTCACAATAACCTTATGTTAACTGTGAGCTACATAGATAGTTTGCTGAGAGCTATTGTTCTCACCACGGGGGTCCTTTGTAAGGGGGAAGAGGAGGCCAGCTGCTGCCTTTTCAAGCCCAAGTAGGACAAGGTTATAGTGTGGGATGAGAAAAGGACAGCTAAGTAGTTAGTGAGTCACTGTCGTTGTCTAACTCTCATCTGTCTTTTTCTCCTATGACTCTAATTTCTGTTTTGTCTTTGTCCTGTCCTTCACCTCCTCTCACCGTCTTCCCTCTGTTTCCCCAGACTAATTCATCAGCGAAGTGGCCGCTCCTACCACGAGGAGTTTAACCCCCCCAAAGAGCCCATGAAGGATGATGTAAGTAGGTTCACTATCAACCCACTTAGAACCCACTTGTGGCTAAACTGCCACCTACATCAAGAGGCTGCCAGGAAATATGTGACCAGCAGCCAGTTTTAGACTAAAAGCTCTGACGTATTCTGGATGCATAAAATGTTGTTGTCAATTTATTACACTGATGATGTTTCAGGTGAAAAGCCATCGACCTTTGATGTATCTCATCAAAGATATGTCACAAAGGAGTAGATGTTCACAAAGAGTTTCAGGAGAATTTTTTTT
Source organism: Sandelia bainsii (assembly GCA_032362345.1). Lineage (NCBI taxonomy): Eukaryota > Metazoa > Chordata > Actinopteri > Anabantiformes > Anabantidae > Sandelia > Sandelia bainsii. The sequence continues at coordinate 4,226,759 of JAUMHL010000003.1, read as the reverse complement.
TTAAATCTGCAATTTAGATTATAGTATTTAAGAGAGAAGAAATATGACCCTGAGGTGCAAAGGTGATTGTTTAGATGCCAATAAGAGTTTTTACAGGATGGTGACAGATGTGGGTGTTTTAAAAACAAAACAAAAACATGCCTGTAAATTATTTTGAGCTTGTTAAATAAAATGGAACAATGGTCTGCATATCTGCATATGTCTCTGCTTTCACAGCAATGCTAACGCTGTAAAAGCATTAAAGTTAATGTTAGCATTTGTTAGCTTTAGCTAGCTAACTAGCATCATCTACATATTATCAATCACAGTTACAGAAATCTAATAAATGATGCACTGATTTTTAAAACAACATTGTAGTTATTCTTGTTGGTAACTGTAATCCAGCCCAGTCTGGTAGCAGTTCTTGGTTCTGGGCCAGCAAACAGTTGGTGCAACCCTGGAACCAGTTTTCCTGGCCGAGCGCTCGTTCTTCGGCTGCCAAAATATGAAGAACTGGTTTGAAATTAAGCTCTGTAACTGTCTTGGAGGAAGATGGGTCACCTGTCACGTCCTTTTACTTTCATCAGTCTGTTTTTCCTATTTATCATTCGTGTTTTCTTTTTGCTTGTCTGCTCTCAGGTGACAGGTGAGCCACTCATCCGCCGCAGTGACGACAACGAGAAGACGCTGCACTCCCGTCTAGACGCTTACCATCGGCAGACATCCCCTCTGGTGCAATATTACAGTGCGAAGGGTTTGCACATGGCCATCGATGCCTCCCAGAACCCAAACGTGGTCTTCGCATCCATCGTAGCTGCCTTCACTGCCGCCACGGAAATCCCAGCTCGCGCAACTGCCTGTAAAGACCAAGTGTTCTTCATTTAAAGTTTTCCTTCTTTCCCATGTCCCCTTCACCACGTTCTTTCTCCTGTCAGTGGCAACAGAATGTAACTTTTGAGGTTTAAACATGGAATATGGAGACTCAGCAATTCAAGAAAAGACATGTGATCCCTGTTGTAGAAATAGAAGAGATTTAAAGGTTCATATTTCTCATTTCTGATCATTTTCTTCATCACAAAACCAAGTGTGAAAGAGAACGAGCCGACAGAGAACTGATCGATAACCACAAACTGGCACTTAGCACCATGCCGCTGCTTCCTCTGTCTTTCTCTGTAGAGAAATGAAATGTAAGGTTTTGACATTTAGAAGAGCAGGATGCTGCGCACAATTCAAGAGATGCTTTTTACTGGAAGGTGAAAATATTGATGTTGTATATTGTTTGCCTTTGGTGGACAGGTTTGCTCTTGTTTAATCGATGGCTTTACCCTTTTCACTTCCTCAGTCTCTGATTCTCATGTACCTACGTTAGATATTTTGTTTTCCCTTAAATTCCCTCAAAGTGGAAACACATTAGAAGGATCAGACATGCATTGTCAAATCTGCCAGTTGTTTTCAGTTCCGGACAAATCCTGAAATTCGTTTCATGAGTTCTCATCAAACATGATGTACAATTCTACTGCTTAAACGTTTTAATAATTCAATTACTAAGAACTAGTCATAGTCTGAGCCGCTGCAACAGGTCTTCAGACGCTGATAGATGGAGGGAAAGACGAGACGTAGATTGCGTGCGAGTTATATCGGACAGGTGCGTTTCAAACTTTTACTGACTCTTATAATAAGCAGACTGTAAAAGTAACTAGCTTTGTGTTGCCCTTAAAATCTCTTTCCCATCACAAAAGCAGGTTTCGCTGCTGCTGATGCTTCATTATCAGGCCTCACGTTCACCACAGAGGTGATGTATGAGAAGGTTCAGCTGTTGTCAGACACTGTACAGGTGGAGATGTTTCCTCAACCTCTCTTCCTTTCCTTTGTTCATTATCATCTTGTGTCCTCTGCTCCTCCTCATGTGCTGCTCTCACTCTCCACAAATGACCTTTTGGACGTCACAGCAACTGTACTTGTTGAAAATTAAGTCAGCGTTTTATTTGATGCGGCTGATTGCTAAATCAATGTCTAGTTCAATGACTATACAGTGTTTTCACTGAAGCTGAAAATTTGTTCTCGACCTAAACGATGTGACGTCAGCTCAGCCAGGCTCAACACCACCTCTGGTTTACAAACGTTTGGTTGCAACAAGCTGCCTCCAGGCAGTGCTTGTGATTTCTTGTTAGTCTCATGTAGAATTTAATTAGACTAAATAGGATTCCTCAGATTATTTTACATTTATTTTTAATGTTGATGGTAATGGATGTGGAAAGAAGCACAGACATGTCGTTCACTGGTTTAGACTGTAGTAAGGTCTTGTTTTTGTTTGCTGAGTGTGGCTGAGACTGAACTCCCAGAGTAATGGGGAAAAGATGAAGACTTCACTTTAAAGCAGCCATAATTTACATTTTATAATATAAATGATCATGTGAAAGGACCGTGCTTGTGTCACCTTTCAGGGACAAGGCAGTAACATTACCAACCAGGCAAATCGAGCAACTGCAAAAACCCCAGGTTCAGTTTGTGTCGATTACTTCTTGGTAAATTAGTTTTCCTTAAATAGTGTAATCAAATTACCTCAAACTGTCTGACATACAGTTCCTGGAAGGAGGCACTGTTCATGTTGTAGGGCTGCTAATTGCTTTCTGAATCTCTGTACAACATATAGTGAGGATGCCGCCTACAGTGTGCTGTGTTCAATGTACTTAATGGAAAGTTTGAAACAACAGTTACCCAACAACAAGTTATTTTTCCTTTGGCCCCCAAGCATTTAGACCCATATAAGAGACCCTCATGACCATGTGAAAGGTGTCCCATGTAGTGATGAACCTACAGAGAGTAATCACCAGAATCTGGAGCCTCTCTCAGCTTTGTGCTGCTTTGTGATTTTCCCTCATTGCTTAGCTGTCTGGCTGCTACTTCACTGTTTTGCTTCACTTGTAAACATTGAACATTACATTGGCAGAGACCGAAAACAGTGAATATTGTACCTAACGTGACCATGTTGGGTTCACGTGACTCCAAAAGAATAATAATGTTGCTCTGTGACTACAGGATGTGCAACGGTTTGCTACCAAATTGCCCAAAAATGGATACTGCAGGTTTAAATGCTGACTGCTGACAATAATTTATTACTTAAATATAAAATTATATAAGGGAGATTTAATGCTCATCAATTGACTCTTCTCATTAGATATTAAAAACGGTAAAATTATAAGTCATTACAGGAACTAACGTTGGACTGTAAAGTGCTTGATTATTTAACTTTAATTTTACTTTAATGTGAAGATTTGTGAAATAGTTGTTTCCAGTTGTATAAATGTGTTTTTTTGTTTTTGTTTTTTTTATGGTGAAATTTGACATTAAAGCTGGTATTTGTGTGCTTATCTGCCAGCTCTCGCGGTTTTAACACTGACTTCACAGCTTGTGTGACGTAAAATGGATCAAAGAGCGAAGCTGACAGATGCAGGTCACTTAAACCTTCAGAGAAAATGTTTCTCAGAATCGTGTTAAGTTCAGACTTTTGTTTCTGCTCCCCACAGAAGTGTCAGTTTCACTCTCTTCTCTTGTTATGACTCCCACTTACAGTACTTGCTTTGTTCCAGACGCTGGTTATTGATTGAAACTTCCTGACACACTGAGCATTGTAGAAAAAACAAAAACATTTTGGGTAAATTATTATGGGTTATTTCTGTGGCTCCTCCTGTAACAGTGGATTTTGAAATGTGTCCTTGATTCCTCTGTTTCTCTTTCACCCTGTAACAGTGGATTTTGAAATGTGTCCTCGATTCCTCGGTTTCTCTTTCACCCTGTAACAGTGGATTTGGAAATGTGTCCTCGATTCCTCGGATTCTCTTTCACCCTGGTCTGCAGTCGCCTGGTGTTTGTGTTCAGTGGAAACATCTTGCATGCAGACTGTGTTACCTGCACTTTCCCTTGAATACTGATGTGTTTTTATACTCTTGGGGCTGTCGTGATGAAAAACAAAAGCAGATGTTCGGCACTCCCAGAAGGCACATTTCAGTCTTTTAGTCGGCACAATGAGACATGTTCATGCTACATTTCTCTCAATAGTCTGTACTGAGCTGAATGATGCTTTAGTTTCTTTTTATTTGTCAGTTTTAACATTTAAAATTTAATCCTGACTGAAGTTTTCTATGTTTTTGTTGTGTGCCTTTAAGTGAAAGTTGTCCGCCTAATTGCACTGTGAGATGGACTGGACCATCCTTTCCCCTTTTCTCTTGACCGTTTCAGCACTTAAATGACCAAAACATATTAACAGTCAACATGTTTGTTGCATTTTCTCTGAGATTCACCAAAAACCTTTCTCCCCCTCTCTCCTCTTTGTCTTCCAGCTGGTTGAATCCTGAGCTGCTCCACTTCCACCGAGCCGAAGGATTGGAGCTGAAAAAAGAACTTGGGTGGGTGGACAGGTGGAGGGAGGGAAATCAGACAATAGGGAGATCCCGTAAATGTCATAAGCTAAGATTAATATTGCAGTGGTGTTGGACTCCTGACAGGAAATAAACAAAGCCATCCTATTCCGTCATGTTTCCCTTCTAATAAATATTTTGCTTTTCTACAATCATCACATTTTGTACATTTGGCTTTTTTTTCTCCCTAAATTACAGACAAATATAAATAAAATGGCTTTTATTTTTATATATATATATATATATATAGCTGTTTAGACCTGCAGGATTTAAAGAAACTAATGTCAAGATACACAGACATATGCTTTTAAAATCACATGAATTTAGATTTTGATTGACTTAACCATCTAAAATTGTTCATTAACTGTCTAATTTGGATTCTATAAATACTGTAAATACAAATTTCACTTCCCAGTTCTGATCTATAAAGTCCCTTCATAAAATCTCGGTTTTGTAATGAAACTTGAAGAAAAGGGGAAATTTGGATGGACAGACTCCTTTTTTTTTATTAGAGTAAAACTTGAGGGATCCTCAGCTGCTGTTCATGTGGAGGAAGTCCAGTTGTGAAATGTGGGTAAATCTTTTTCATTTCCTTCTAACATAAATATCAGACTACATGAACTCTATTTTATAGATATTTAATTCCATAGGACTATTTAATCTGTAGTTTCAATAACTAACTTCAAAATAAGGCATTTGAAGGTACTTGTTAACTTGAGTTTAAGAAATCTCAGAAAAAGCATCACTCTTAACAGTGACATGGATTCATGTAAGAAAGATTGAAGTAACTGTTTTTAAACAATATAGTTTTATAGCACAGACGAACGAGCTGAAATCAGGTTCTTCATTCACAAACACAATTCACTGGTTCTAGTCTTAATAGGATTTATTGACAATAACAGAAACATAAAAAGATCGTCCCTACAATAAACAATGTCAGATTTTACAATTTTGTAGATCTGGTTGGGTTTAATACGTTTTTTCACTACTTTCAGTCATAAAAAATATAAACTTGAGGCATTTTAATTTGCTTCAACTAAATTCTGTGAAGCCTGAGATGAAAACTTGAATTCGTTGAGAATTGACTCGTCTCTAAATCCTCAATCGTCAAATCGAGTCATTTATTTTACAGACGCTTGGCCGCAGTTGGCTCCAGCTGAAGTGGGATGTGCGTTTAACTGTGTGTAACTGTTGCATCAAAATGTGTGCGGGTTCAGCTGAACTGCGACTAAACTGGGTCTCACAACACAGATGTGTAAGAAAACATCGTCATCGCCTGCTGAACTGGCCTCATGTTCCACTGTTAACGTTTGTCAGATGAGTCAGTTGGGAAGAAGTAACACCTTTTATTGTAATTACACAGCTACATCATTTTGCCAACTTTGTGTGTTTGATGCCACCTCTGCACTTTATTAATACTGTGATCTGTGTGGATGTGTCACTGTTTGTTTTAAACGCTGAACTTAAGGTGAATCTAAGCAGAGACCTCAGCAGGAATTTAGGTGATTTCTGCAGGACACAGGAACTGAGTTCAGACCAAACCACAGATGCAGTTTAAACCACACTTTTTGAGGATGCATCAGTTTTAGTTCTCCCGACTGTCCCAGTCAATGAACTCCCAAACTAAACAGTTTCACGTGATTTTAAAAAGACACACAAACAGACGTCGACAACACAGGTTACTGTAGTTTGAGCCACTACAGTGTTCACCACACACGCTGACGTAATCACACGGAGGTTAAAAGATTTTACAAGATCAAATATACAACTGCAAAAAATAAGTGGAGCTGTTGAACTGAACATCTGAAGATTCAGAAATTCTCACTGTGATGAGACAAATTTGAATTTTTCTGTCCGTTCCACACATTTCTCATGCAAAGTTCTGTCTGGATATAACTGCTGATATTTTCCTTAACATTATATCTAAACACATTTATGACCTTTACAGTATGTCTGGAGTCTGTCTTCTGACAGTGGGGCCATGATATTTACTAAAATAATGAGATTTCAGACAAAATACAGAATGTTTTTTGTTACTCTTTCACAATAGCACATTTTATGTATATAGCACTTTACAGAGGAACATTATGAAAACAGAAACATGTAAATTAAAGAAGAATGAGCAGTAGGGGATCAATCATTGAACAGTTTATGTCTTTATGTGAACAGGTCTCTACAGTCACAAATATGTTTTGGGAGACGTTTCTGGGGGGGGGGGAGCAGCAATGGAAAAAGTCCCGTCACCCCAGGTGCTGTCCTTGGATAAGAGGTGGCATCAGCTGAAGGGAGACTGTGGGATCAGGAAGCCAGTGGATGCTTAAATACAGAATTTGTCAGATACACGGTTTTAATCCAGCAAATCAGAAATGCTTCTAATCAATATGAGCTCAGGCAAAGAGATCATGTTTCCAAACAGTATTAATGGAAAACAAACCAGGCTGTTGTGCTTTTCGTGGTCTGACCTGGGTCTGCAGCGTGATCTGACACACAATGTTGGCTGGTGTCTGGGGAAAAACCGTCTACCCACTGCTGCTTTAGTGTAAAATCTGTGATGGTGAGAAAGTCCAAGTATTCAATAAGTCACAAATACTAAAACACAGAATTAGTTCAGATTGTACTTGGACAGTTGGGCTTTGTTTTTCTTCAGGCTCTCTGGTTCCACACCTTATGGAAGAGGATTAGGGCCACCATGAAAATATGATTTGAGTTCTGACTTTATTTCAGAATTCTGAGAAAAAAGTCAGAACTCAAATCATATTTTCATGGTGGCCCTAATCCTCTTCCGTAACACCTTCAATTTGCATTAAAGAAAATAATAGAAACTACATTAGTGTCAGTTGTCAGCTTTAGTTTGAGTATGGGTAGAAGCCTGAATAAGAAGCTGTTGATACAGTAAAACCCCTTTAGGAGTATAATTGTTCTCTTTATTCCATTCCAATTATTTGACAATACAAAATACTATAAATTAATAAATACTGATGTATTATTATACATTACATCCTAGTTGGATCTGTACATGAATCCAGCTGAACAAGGCCTGAAAAGTTTAGATTTCTGCAGAAACCTCATTTAAGAGGAACAAATCTGAACTGGCCTTGTACATAGTGTTTAGTGTTTTAATCAGTAACTCTGTCGAATTGATGCTTGAACTTTCCATTGTCTTGAAAGTACATTTAGATCATGTACTTAGTTCTAAAGAAGTTGAAGTGGTACTTCAACTTTTAGAGAAGTACTCTTCTAGGCAAACTTTTGTGTACTTCCACCACCTCTGGACAAGGAGCAGTGACACCATAACGATCATCCATTGCATCACACTGTAGTGTATAATAATAAAAAGTACACTGGTGATGTGTAAGGATTAGAGAGTACATTCATTAAATTCAACGTAAAGAATAAATGCAGAAATTCTGGATTACAGTATAAAAGTAAATGGAGATAAAATAAATAGTCTATTGTGAATGTAAATAAATAAGTTGCTATAAAATGTCTTGTCATAAAGTTTCACAGATTCAGTAATGTTTTCAGTTTTATTGAGCAATAATTAAATAATTGGGAGAGATTGTGCCTTGTGTTTTATTGTTCCATCTTTCTCCAGATTCAGAACAAGACGTGTCTGTATTTGTGGCGTCTCCTTGTTTACTGTAAACGTGTTGTGATTTTTTTGTAAACTAGTTCAAGCTCTAAAGGGGGGAGGTGACGTCACGGGGTGGGGTTTCCGGCTCTTTGACGGCCTGACGTCACCGGCCGGGGCTTTCCTCCGTGACGTCGGTGGGCGGCCGGAGAGCGAGCGAGGCGAAGCGGAGTGAGCTGCGGAGATCAGAGTCTCAGCGCTGCGCTCCGGGGCGCAGGAACACCAGAGGCCGCTGCCAGCTGCCAGAAGACCCGCAGCCCGAGAGGAGAGAGGGTGACGACAGGACTGACGAGAACCACAGCTCCTAGGTAAGAGGTAACACGGAGACGGCGCCGTGGTGTCCGCCGCATCGCTCTCCAACCTCTCCTGTCGAAGAAATCCGGTCCTGAACGGGGTAAGTGCCCGGTGGTGAACCCTCTGCTGTATGAACTGTTTGTCAGAGATGTCGTGGATTTAACAGGCTCCTCTTCGCGTTTTAATTAGCTGCATAGACAATAGAAAAATAGAGAGATTGAGAGAGAGACACCCTTTTGCCACATTAAACCCTAAGATAACAGTTGTCTATATAATCATTTACAAGCATCACAGCGAAACAGTCTCCATCTGGCTGTCAGCTGGGTCAGCTCAGACCAGAACCACCTAAATATATCATTAGTGAAAGGAAACATCTCAAACATGCAGGCTTGGAGGCTGCTGCATCCAGGGAGGTGTCCACTAAGTGTCCAGTCTCAGTCTTGTGGGAGCAGACTGCCTTCAGCTTCATTGAGTTAAAACCCTGCCACTGGCTTCCCTTTAAAACACATTCCTGTCTGCTCTGCCACTCCCCGGCCACTGTTTGGTTTGAGGACATGGTATATTTTCATGGAAAGAAAAGAAACAGCACATTATGCCACATGTGATTTTAAAAGAAGGCAGAGCTCTGGATATATTATTATAAAAATCACCATAAGATATAAAGTTGCTGAGCCCCACAGTCACTATACAGTATAACAGGGATATTATAGGAATATTTGGGGCATTTAAATCTATGTGAGGTCAGATTTTATGGTCGTGCTGCTCAGGGTGGAAAAGGTGTGGTGAACTTTTCCAGCACTGTAATGTTTTGGCAACCTTGGATAAATGGAAACTTACATAATATAGCTTTTATGCAAAGGCTGGGGCTGTAAAACACGTAATATCTGTGATATCTACTACAATTATAGCTCTAAAAGAAGAAAAACAGCCTATATATATAAATATCAGCCAGCATTGGTTAAAAAAATCAGTGTGTTTGTAGTTGGTACTATCGATAAATGTAGATAAGCAGCTGTTAAGAAGTTGTAAAGTCATTAAAGGGCTTGAGTGTGATATTTTTTATTCCTTGTTACCTTGTAAATAATGTTTAAAGTATCACAGAAAGTCTTTAATTACCATGTGGGTACAGTAAATGACACAAGAAGGCAATGGTAGATTTGTGGTGGCAATTTTTTCACCTCAGATTTTCCCTTAATTCTAAGGCTGATCGATAAATATCAGTATTGATATATGTTTTAACATAATTAGAAAACCACACGGATGGGAGTGGGCATCATGAACTGCACAGAGAGACACGACGAGCGTCTGAAAATGGATTGTTCATGCTCGTTCTGTGACAAACATCGTACCTGACAGTGTACTGATGCAGTGAACTCCACCCTGATTCTCTTCATGAGTTAACATAAACAAGGAGGCACGAATTCTACTTTTTCTGTAATGATTTGATATCTACTGTATAATCTAGCCTGTTTGGGTACTTTTAGAAATTAAAGTAATATTTACTGTTAGCCATATTTTTTCTGTAACTGTAGCTGTAATAATAGCATGAAAACAGTGGAAATAAGAGCACTGACAAGCTTTATTTTCATCTGTAAAATGTTCCACTCACTACATATTGGTCACATTTGTTTAATAAGATTTAAAGGGGTTTTATGCTTTTCATGTTCTGATGTTACATGTCTACTTTTGTGAAGTTGGATGACCACGCTGCACGGTCAGAGAAACAAGAGTTCAAATGAAACGTGTCAGAGGAGTTGTGTTTGCACTTTTTAAACTCAAAAAATATATAATCTTTTATCATCAGAGCCCCAGAATAAAATATAAACCCTAAATGTGGGAGATATGTTTTGTTTTTTTTTAACTTTAAAAGTTCATTATCAGCCTCAAGAAAACCACTGCACCAGCGTCCAGACACTGATATTGTTTTAAAGATTTAAATATGTTCTTCGTGTAGGTTTATGAAATCAAGTTGTGGTAGTTTTATAACATAACAAAGTGTTTACTAAGGTCAGAATCGCCTCCAGCTGGTGCAGAGCTGCTTAGGAGATCAACACTGAAACCTGTAGTCTGTATCTTGGATATGGACAGATAAAATTTGACATTTTTGTTTTAAAAATGACTAAAAGACTAGATTAACTCCATTTATTAAAAATGTACTCTAACTAGATTACATTTAAAAAACAGCAGGAGTTGCAAGAATGTGAGGTGTCTCTCTCTCTCTCTCTGTGTGGAGCAGCTTCACTAAATTACACGTGTTTGACCGTGAACTCATCCACAGGAGCTTTGGGTTCCTGTGTTATTGCGAGGCTCAGGTTACAGACAATAACCAGGAATTACAAGCTCAGTTGTCACACGCACTGTTTCTGTGTCCGTGCATTGTGCTGCTGCTTCCTCTCTGCAACCTGAATCCACTCATTCAGCTTGCTACTGTCACTGCTGCTCTCCTCATCCGTCTCTGTACATTCCTCAGTTTGTGCGTGTGTGTATGCGTGTTTGGTTAAGAGTTGGTGTAAAGAGGCTCAGAGGTTTGCTCTTTGCGCCTGCAGGCCTGACATTAAACATTCAACAACTCAGCAGTGCGGTCCCTTGAATGCTCCTCTAATTATAGAAGCTCCCACCTGATTCTCTCTACCTCCACCTTCCAGTGCATTGCTCTGCATTACTGTATGTACATCATGTGTGTGTTTGTGTGTGCATCATGTGCGCGTGGGAGGGAGAGGTGTTGATGAGAGTCAGTGGGAGAGAGAGAAAATGTTCACACTCTCTCCATTTGTGTACCCATCTGCCTCCCACTGCATGTATCCCTTTGGAATACAGTGATCGGCCACAACATTAACACCATCTGGTGGTTTTATCGGATGAAGCCCCGTAAACACCAAACTTTATGGCACCATGTGGTGTTAATGTTGTGGATGAACTTTTCAAATATAAATATTGGATGTTTTTAATTGTTAAGCTACTGTGATTATTAGCGGCTGCAGCCGTACTCTTGTCAGGTACTGAAGTGAGCATTAAATGCTACTTAAGGTCTTGTTTATATGTGCTTCAGTCAGATCTTTCCTAATTTAAGTTGTAATTTTGACAGTTTAGCGCTTAAAAGTTCTTAAGCCAGTTTGTGCAAAGACAAAATGCTCAAAAAAACCTTTTGATGAGTGCAGCTTCAGAGCACCTGCGTCACAGAGGATAGGAGATAGCAAGAATCCACCAGAGTCTAGATGCTGATGGTGGTGTGTAAGCCAGAAGAGGGAAGGTGGACCTTCACAGCTGACATGTCTGGATGGCTGGCTGATTAGCTGGTGACAGGGAGGAAATGTGTTGCACAATAGTAGATCTGAGAGGCTGAATAACAGAAAAAGAGTGATGTTTGAAGAAAGGCCTCAGCAAAGCGATTGGCTCGAGGAACACGGGGAGAACAGTTATTGGCTATCGGTGGTGACAACAGAAATAAATAAAAGGTAATTTTATAGCATGGGAAAGAGGAAATAATGAGATAGGTTTAACTGGAATTCACGAGAGGGAGACCATCTTGAATTTGAATTTTTGCCAAAGCTTCATTTGGTGCCACAGCAGGAAACAGTTACCTGCTGTTGGAAAATATGTTGTTGAGACTTGTGAAACAAAACCGAAACAGTAAAGCTGAGCTCAAAGATGAGTGATGCTATCGTCACCATATTTTATATAAAACATTGATCATAGAAGCCTTTAATCAACATTTTTCTTCAATTAACATGTGAAACATTCGATTAAGCTTCTGTGTCAACTGAAAATGTCATCAAGAGGGCAAATACATCAGGCTCTGCTTATCATCGTCCCCTTCTTAAACTGCATTGATTACGTTCTAGCACAATGTTTTTATTTATTATCTGGAAGTTGAGTCATGGCAAGAATATGATTCCGCCTAATGAGCCTATTCAGGTCAAGTGCGAAGTGAAACCACGCTGGAGGATACATTTGAGGTCTCTAACCAACTTTCCTCAAACCGAAGAAGCTACTTTTGGTGAGTAGTGAAACGTTTTGACCTAACAGAAAAGAAATCCAGTTGCCATGACTCAACTTCCAGATAACCTCACCTGGATGACTGAAAATCTTCACCGACATACTTTTATTATCAGAAATTGAGTCACAAGGAGGTGGCTGGGGTGGGCGAGCATATAGAGAGATTTGTTTGTTTAGTTTTAGTTGAGTTTCTGTTTTTTCATAAAACAGCTAAAATGAAGTCAGTTGCAGACTGAATAGTGAAGTCAGTTGTTACCAAACCCTCTTAGCTTGTTTGTATCACAGTAATATTTGCAAATAGCTGATTATCTTCAATAGTAGAATAAGAATTTTAGTCCGTATCAGTCTGAACAGATAGAGAGATAAGAGTCATGCAAGGTTCTGCAACAATGGATGCCGCATCATTAAAGTAATGATATGGAAACAGGCCAAGTACGTAGACAATTTCCAATGAACATGGGTGTGTAAACATTAGGAGATAACACATTTTCACATGTGAGCACACACACACATTCAAATGAATCAAACGGATTTCAATACAATATATTCAGTTTTATATGCAAACTCGTTTAGCATTCCCCACAAGAAAAATCCCTGGGCGAGCCGCATTTTACCAGATGTTTGGATGATTTTCTGGGGTAGAGGCTTGTGTAAACACATGCAGACAGAGTGCACATCTTGTGTGCGAGCTGGATTCCTGGGAAGAGCTGACCATCGTGTCTGGTTGTCAGGGTGGTTTTTCCACAGAATAATGCTTCCATTAACAGTGATATCACTTAATGTCAACTCTCCCCCACAGGCACATGCCAAAATTGTATTTACAGTATTTTATCAGTGCTTCCTGCTGGTCGGGAAGTGTTTCTTCCACTGAACATGTGTCAAATATTGACATTAAATGATAAATACTTTATGTTTGTGACAGCAACTTCTTTTCTCTGCAGGTTCTCTTTGACTAAATGGTTTTAACAGACCAATTAACTTTCTGGAAATGTAGACTTTCTCATGAACCAACATCATAATTAAAGTTAATGTGCTTTTTTTATTTTGTTTGCTCATAATGACATCACCATCATCAGTCTTTTCTATTGACAGATTTATCTGTTCCAACATGTTTGGATGATTGGACTTTTCTACCTGTAGCATAGATTAAACTGTAGTGACAACCCAAATTAAATTCAACAAAGGAGGCTTTGCTGTTGAGTCACACATCTTCCTGGCTCTGTCTAGAAAGTGTGAAATTAATAATTATACTTGAAAAATAAGCAAGTAAAAGAGACAAATAATTCTGATGTTGTGGCCATAGATGTGTTTATAAAGGTTAAAACTCAAACTGGATGGTTACTTTTAAGTGTATAACTTTTATTAGCATTTTATTTAAGCTATTTAACACTAGATTAATGTAACCAGCTCGCTCATTTAACAAAAACACTAATAAACGTGCAATGCTTAACTAACACTAGATATAACTAAGTGTATTTGTCAGTCTGATCTGTCCGTAGCCGTACCACGTTGATCCTGGCTGAAATATTTTAACTTATATTAACATATATTTTAAATATTAAATGAATGAGATTTCAATAAAATTACATTCTGGACAAATGATCAATTTGGTGGTCCTTTACCTTTTCATCCAGCACCATAATCACGTTATAAATTTGCTTTATGGCCAAACTCTTCCAGCATATTATTTCCATTAGCCTCTAGTGTACGTTTAGTTTAGTGCTATTTAGCAAAAGTTGAAGATGCATTTTAGCATGTTAGCAAACGTCAGTAATTAGTCTAGTTAATTTTAACATGGTCCCTCCTGAACTTGTAGTTTTTAGTGCAGTTAAAACCTGCACAAACAGCTGCGTCTCACAGTCGTCACCACTCAGCTGAAGCTGGCATGTTACAGGTGTGAATGTTTGTTGAAGCAGAATAAGGTCTTTCTGAGTTATTAATTTAAAAAATGATCCCTAATTTTTGTGGCGGTGTGAATGAAGCCGTTGTGTGGGAGGAGGCTGTGAATCAACACTGAAACATGAGGTTGGCGCTCGGTTGGTTCTGCTCTAATGTCTCATTAAGACTCGGTTAATCAGTCGTGATACATAATGTGCATGACTCAGCCAGTCCTTCTGTTTACTGGAAGTTCTTACGAAGATACAAAGATCCTGCAAAGTGAGGACATTTTTACTCAATCTCATCTTTTAAAGGAGCATTAGCCACTAATGTGGACGTGCAGTCTGTGCTCATGATCTATTGTATTTAAAAAAAAATACTCAAGGCTGCATAAAGCAGTTAATTTAGAGCCATTTGAAACATTAAAAACTCTACAATAATGGGTCATTTGCTTTCCCTCTTAGATTCTAAGAGCACGTTCAGACAGATTTTAGAAAACTATGAGTGTTCGCAACAAGTTATAAGCATACAGTTGACAGTGAAGAATTGGATTATGCCGCAGGGGAAATTTTACAAGTTTCTGCAAACAGTTTTGATATTTTCTTCAACCAGAAATCTTCTGTTTATTAATGAATTGCGCTTAAGCTGCTGTTCTAGGTGAAGAAACGCACTGCATGGTGGGATGGGGCATGACTCATAACTTGTGTACACGAGTTTATAATGGTAAGCAGTTTAATTGTAAGTGTACCATCTTTGAAATACCGCCATGCTGTAAGAGATACAGTAGTTATCAAGTAGTTTAGTAGGTATTTGCACCACGTAGTGTGCTATAGGCTGTGTGTTACATTTACCATAAAAACATAATAAAGTCATATTATTGATAGATATTTTTATTTAATGCCACTGCAGCTTGTACATTAGTAAGTACATTTTGCTGATAACACCTTATTTGTACACTTTAACTCTATTTGTATTATCTTTTACACCATGTGTCTGGTACTTGACCTTAGTAACAGATATGTTTTCGGCCCTTGGATAAGTTATTATTTTGCATCTCGGGCAGCATATGTTCCTTGTTTGCTTACAGTTTCTCTGTAAAATCCCAAGATTCAGAAAAAGCATCTTTACAGCAGGGTCAGCTAGCAAGGGTTTTGCTTTATTGCCCCAGTGCCTATTAGCAGCTTGACTCAAATTAGTTCCCCCCCAACCCCCACCCCCATTGCACATAATGCACTGTTAGCTCCTGGTTGAGTAAGGGGACCACCTGTTCTGTCTAGAGACGGTCAGCTGGTCCACGGCTCTCAGATTAGCAGGGTTCTCGTCAGTATCACAACAAACGGGCTAATAGTCAGAGTCCAGACTCCAGCTCTCTGTGGATCAGCTCATGCTAAAACAATGTCATCAGTCAATTTAGATTGCAGGCTTTTAGCTGATGCTCTCATCCAAAGTGGTAAGATGCCCTTGAACACTGAGGGCAACAACAGGATAATCACTTTATTCTTGTTATGTTTGTTGTTTGTAGATTTCCACTGAAGTGAGTGACCTGTGTACAAGGTAAAACACGTTCTTTTGTGGTGCATGTTTGTAAGATTGAGTAACATCATAAATAATAAGGTGAAAATTACATTTTGCATTACATTCAGGCTGATAACAGGTTTGTTTCTTTTCTGTTCTTGATTAGTCATAATGGTGGAATGTGACATACATATGCATTATTAGGACCTGTTGTATGTTTGTGTTTGTTTACCACTGTATGGGTGAAGCTGCATGCTTGTGCATCGGCGTGCAGCAGTAAGAAGAGAAACCTTAAGAGCAGCCAAACAGTTTGCATGGGAATCTGCAAAGATAACAAACTGTTCTTAGGAAAGACACGCCTTCATAAATAATGTGTTTGGCAGAAATACCAAACAAAGAAAAACATAACTCACTATGTGTCACAGACAGTGTTGGACAGTAATAAAGTATATTTAATCAAGTAGTGCACTTGTGTACAACTGTGTTGTAGTGTGAGTTCTGTGCAGACTTGGTGAAGCTGTCAGTGAATCATCTTGTTGCATAACAACAATCAGCTCTCTCAGGAGCACACCTGTAGCATTCAGCTGATTACTCTGAAGTGTGTGTGTGTGTGTGTGTGTGTTGCCAATCATTCTTCATTATGGCCTCTCTAATCTGGAACAACCTGCCAGTGGAGCCCACGCTTGCTGAATCAGTTCAGTCTTATAAGCTCTTATTAAATATTTATTTATCTTAAATCAGCCCACATGACTTCTGTGATTTTTAAAGGTATTTTTTTATGTTAAGTTGTTTTATTTGATCGTTTACTTGTTTATATATATATATATTTAGCATGGTTTTTCATTCTGCGTGGCTGTACTAGAGGTGTTTTGTATACAAAATCAGTGCGAAATGTCCCTTGCATGTTCTTGGAGCTGTAGTTGATGTCTTTGGATCGGTTGTTGTGTCTAAACAGTGTAAATGATCATTTCAATTATAAAAACATAAAACAACAGATTCACATTTGAGAAGCTGAAACAAAACAAATGCATTAATTGACTTATCATTTCAGCACTTACTTACCATTTCAGCTGTCTGTATGTAGGCCTGTGCCAGATGCAGCATGTAGGTTGTCCATGCCTTGCAGGGAGAGACTCAAGGATCCCAAAGTGCTGAGACATAGATTCACCATCTAAACAGTCTGACAAGTGCTGAGAACAGATTACCTGCAGAATACCTGGAGGATACTCCTCCCTCTGCCTCACTCTCACTCATATCTGATTCAGGGAAAATCATGTAAGGTTGAAATTGAACTGCGAAGGCTGTGACACACCAAGGTGACTAAACGCAACCGAGACCGTCTGCTGCGTCGCCTCACGTCGCCATCGTCTGGACCCAAAAGTGTCACTAGGAAATAACTCATTATGCCATTAGGTGGCAGATCTAGACCTGAATGTAGTTTTGTTTTTATTAAGTTATTATGCCTATGCTAGTTTCCCAGAATCCAAGGTGACACCTACAGATGTACTGAGTAGTAAAACTTGACCACATGGGTTTCTAACACTTTGATGTTGAAAGCACAGTGAAAGAGAAAGATTAAAACAGCATGAGAATCTGGATGGAGGAGCATGCAAGCAGCCTGCTGTGTGTGTGTGTGTGTGTGTGTGTGCATGAAAGAGAGAAGAAGCATTTTTCTTTCTTCTCTCTTTCATGCACACAGTGCTGAGTGTGAGAAGAGGGACGTTGAGTGTGTGTGTGCTGAGCTGAGCAGCAGTGGAGTAGGAGGACAAGTGTGGAACAAAGTGCGTGTGAGTGTGTTGATAACAAATCAAGTCCAGATTGTGAAGTTCTCAGGCTGTTCAGGCCCATCTGCCAAACAACGGCATGGCCTCAGCGCACACATACACAAACTCAGTTTTGTCTACTCTTGTAAGATTTATTTGTCTGTCTCAATACTCAGAGCATCGTTATTTAATCATCAGTGCATGTTTCCATCGTTTGAACGCCTTTAGAGAAACAAAGTCTTCAGGGGAATAACTGTGAGATCTCTAGACTCTCATTATCTGTATAAATCTGACTACATATTGCATAAACAGTTTAACAGACTTTAATGTAATTAATTTGACATATTTGCACTTACACATACACACATACATAATAAACTGGATAATAAATTGGAACATAAATGCTCTGAAGCTTGTAAAAATGTTGATCTTGGTACCTGAGAGAGAGGGAGATACGGAGAAACATATAGAATTAATAATAAAGCTGCTCAACCAACTCCAGTGCTCAACAGTTACTCAGTGCTCCACGTGCATGAGAAGATGAAGCATGTTTGTAATGTTACCAAGCAGTTTTAATTCCTGTTTTTACTTGTCTTTTGGTTGACAAATTTCATTTGAAGTGTTATCTTGCAGTTTTGTCTTAACAGTAAAATTCACTGGAAACGGTCTAATAAAATTACGTAAATATGAAAAGGCATTACTTACATTAACAAATTATTTTAAATAGTGATAACTTGTCATGTTAACTTGCAGTTTATATATATATACGCTCATATACATCAGCGTGTCATATTTGTGAACACTCCTACTGCTAGGAAACATTAGAGCACCACTGAGTCTTCAGTTAGAAATGTGCAAAAACAGTGAACAAGTGATGAAGAGATCTGACGCGAGATGAAGACAGTCGTCGTCTTTCATCTCTGCTGTTTGATGTTGCCTCCTCCGAGAAGGAGGAAATCTTTATCAGCGCTCGAAAGTCACGCCTCAGGTTTTCCTAAAAACAAACAAGAGAAAGTTGTGAAGGAGTCTTCCTGTGTGCGTGTGTGCGATTTCATTGGAAACGTCTGTTACAGAGAAAGAGGTGTTTCTTCATCGCTGTGTTTAGGCAACTTGTTAACACGGAACAGCATTACAGACTTGACAAACAATAAAAGAGTTTGTTTGATATCAGTACCAGCAGCGCAGATCATTGAGCCAAATGGAAGTCCTGTGTTGGAGGACGATGAAAGTACTTGTACACTTACAGGATTGTATTATAAATAAAAGTATTATTTGTCTTTTCAAGCTCTCACTACTCTATCGCATGCACACAGAAAAGCAGCTACAGTTATGTCCAAAAAGATGCGAACTTCACTCAAACTTTCACAACTTTTATTTTGACTTCTCTCCACAATTGATTTGAAATGAAACAGTGAAGATGTGCTTTAAGTGTGGCCTGTCAGCTTTAATTTAAGGTGTTTTTGTATGAGCCAGGTGGAAATGACAACCATTTTTATGCACACACCAATTTAGAGTTTCAAAACTAATGCATTTACATTA
Source organism: Sandelia bainsii (assembly GCA_032362345.1). NCBI lineage: Eukaryota > Metazoa > Chordata > Actinopteri > Anabantiformes > Anabantidae > Sandelia > Sandelia bainsii. The sequence continues at coordinate 4,207,746 of JAUMHL010000003.1, read as the reverse complement.
TATGCATCACTGTCCAAATACCTATGGACCTGTCATGCATTGTGACACGCACAGATGGCAGCCTTAGTGAGTCTGAGGAGAGGGCTATTAGAAACTCCACTGGTGGGCATATATATTTAGAAACTGGGGGCTTTTTATACTCTCGCACACATTTCAGTGAACATCCATTTTAACCCCCGAGTGTACAATGAGCAGTGTGCTGCCATGGCAACTGTTAATGGATGTTTTTGGACAGGATGTAGGTGTGTGCAAGAATATACATAAAGGTGTTTACTGCGTTGCTCCTCTGATATTTAATCTTCCTGTCCCGCCGGCAGGCTGTTAGCACAATAATGTAGGTTATTAATATTTGACATCTGTTGGACAGATCAAACACGACAGCTGGTTGATAGGAGATCACACGTCTGAGTATTTCTCAAGATGGATCACCAAGTTGGCCACTGAGGTTAAAGTTAGCGTGACAGTTTGGCTCACAGTGAACTGTTTGTAATGCTGCTCGATTGGTCTGCTTTGCTGGTGCAGATGTAAATCTTTCAACTGTCAAATGGCTTCCAATGAAATTTAACACAAATACCTCAGTGTCAGATGTACTCCGCTGCTAATTAGAAAATGTAAACATAGATAAACACAGTTTTCTCAGGTCTTTCCTATCAACACAATCTATTTTTGTCCAGGCTGTTAGTGTTGGAGCTACACTGTCTAGTCAATAAGGTGCCTGTGTGCAGTATCTTTGCATCTTTGATGGATTTACTCATGAATTATGCTTTTATCTGTAAAAATAAAAATCAAGGCACTCATGACCATAAATGTCACATAGAAAGCAGCGTTTAATATCAATTACTCAAAAACGTTCACATGTTTTAGCTCTAAACACACCCTAAAACTGACTTTAAATGTGCATAAATGCCTCTAAGTATCAACATTTTATGTGATTGTTGCATCTTTTAAATTATTCTTATGTCATGAGTTGATGTTTAAAGAAAAGAGGGAGTCCAGGTGAAAGTCACAGCAGTGTATGTGTAGCTATAGAGTCCTTTATTCCTGGTGGTCTATGGACTGCACACATGGGATCGCAGGTATTTCTGCCTGTTTGTGTTTGTGCCTACTTTTCAAATCCAAATAGAATAAAGGCTGTAATCAGATTTGTGGTCAGGTTTCTTTTTGACCTGAGTCACACTTTTCAGCTGAGCTTAGAGGAAACTCTTGGCAGACCCAGACTCTCCATCTGCCTGCTGCTCAGCGACTGGTCAGCTAATCTGTCAGTCACTTAAATCCCGCCTCACACTTTGCTAAGTTGCTTCCTCCTGAATTGATCTGATGTTTACCGGGTCAGCATTACCCTGTGTGTGTGTGTGTGTGTGTGTGTTCCTGGCCTTTAGATTAGTGGCCATAATCAGATTTGCAAACACTAAGTCAGTCAGAGAGACCAGTCAGTCGCTTGCTGGTCAGAGAGAGAAAAAACAGAAAACATCTGCAACGCTGTGTGTGTGTTTGTGCTTTTTAATTCACTTTAGTATCGATTTTTATTACCTGTAGTGTCACAAGACATTTCCACCACTGTTAAAGTTCCCTCTCTGCAAGCGATCGCTTTTCAGGAACTTAGAAACAGAACTTTGCTTTTGCTTGCCAATAACGACGCATTTGAATATTTAACAACTTTTCTTATATGTTTTTGATTTTATGAACCCACAAAGACGCAGGACAGTGATGATATTTCCACACAACAGTTCTACACATAACTCACAGTAATAACACACAAGAGGGTTTAAATATCTCTCACACACACTATTTAACGTAGCTCGCACAGCTTGTAATCGTAGCGACGACTCGGGATGTAATTATCGTGCGTATGTGTGTACCTGTCTGTTCAAAGATTTAAAGGCGTGTTGTGCACAAGGAGTGTGTCTCTGCGGGCTCGTGTGAACACAATTATCACCTTTCGTCGCGTCTGTTCATTCAGATTTCTGTGTGTGCACATATCAGGACTGTGTGTGTGTGTGTGTGTTTTATGATTTGCAGTTAGTGTTTGTTCATTTACATGTCTTACAGAACTTTTTTGCATTTAAATGTGTGTGTACATTACAGGGTATTAAAAACAAAAAAAAAATTGTTCCATTGTGTGCGTTAAGTAAATGCATCAGTATGAATCCATTTACCAGTTTATGCTCAACTGTGTGTGTCTTTCTGTTTGTGTAGACATAAGTGGCAGAGTCACAGAGTGGGTCGCTGTTTGCCTCGCTCGTAGTGAGCGTCACCATAGCAACGGCACTAGCAGCGCAGTGTGAAGTGGAGGAAGAGCTTGCGGTGCTCAGTGTGATGGAGAGAGAGAGACTGGTTTCACATGAGTACATGATTGGTTCGCGGTGCTGCGTGTTACGCCGGTCATTTAATGTGTCTCCTGACGCAGTTTCGTTCTATTTAACCTTTTAATTACGATTAGTTAACACGAGACACGTGTGGTGTAATGTGTCCTGCATTGATGTCTGTATCTGTGTATTTAAATGTAATTAACAGAGACAGATTCTCAGTTCAGGGTCACAAGAGTTAATGATCTAATTGAAACCATGAAGAAAGAAGCAGAGGCAGACAGAGCAGAAGGGAGGAGGAGAGGTGTGTGTCATACTGAGCATGCTCTTTGTGCTAACTTCCTGCTCTCTTCTTCCTGACAGAAAAGAGCGTTCAGAGAGGCCGGCGTTCAACAAGAACGGGAGGAAGCCGAGCAGAGGAGAGGCTCTGAATACAGCTGAAGAGAATTAAATCCACACTGAGGAATTATTGCAACAGACTGAACTCGGCTCTTAGCTTTTGCTTTTTACCGTCACTTACTGAAACCGACATTAATCTTTTGGTTTGACTGACGATGTTTGACCTCGATAGCTGCCTGGGAGATGAAAGACTTGGTACTTTTTCTTCTTTGTGAACCTTTTAACTGCCAAGTTTGAGAGAAGCTCTGGGAGCTGAAGGGGATTTTTTTTTTGTTACTTTGAACTTGCGCAATCTCTTTTGCTTTCAGTTTTTGCCTCCGTTATCTCACTTTGTCTTTTCCCGATAACGTTTTGTTTCTCAAACGGAAAGAAAGAGGTGATTGACTCACATTTATTTGCCAGGGTCCTGAACAGCGTTTGCATTCCCGTTTGGCTTTCACAAGGGGACAAATCCTTCCTTGTGTGTGTGTGACACACTGTAGGTCACTGAGCCCCTGTGATATTTTGTGTATCAGGGGGCAATAACCAGCCTTGTGTATCATTTCTGGGAAAATGGGATCAGAAAAGGACTCTGAGTCGCCTCATTCCTCGGTGAGTGGCGTCCCCAACCCTAAGTGCCGCGCAGGCAAACGCCAGGGCCGCATCTCCTTCCACAGCCTTTTCCACAGCAAACGTGGCTCTCGGGGCGCCAGGGGCCCCAAAGGTGGAGCAGCCACCCCTTTAGCCCATCATCACCAACATCACCACGCACAGCAGCTTCTTCCCTCTGCCTTGACCTCAGCTCCCAGTGCAGCCTCTGCCACACCCACAACCACAACAACCACAGCTGCTACGACCCCGCAGGATGCTGCCTCCACCACTCCATCAAAGCCACTCTCCTCCAGCCAGCCGTCTCTAGGCGGAGCTCCTTCATCTGGAGACCCCAACCTCCTGGAGTGCCCCCTGTGCCTGGTGCGCCAGCCCGCTGACCAGCTTCCTGAGCTGCTGGGCTGCAGCCACCGCTCCTGCCTCTGCTGCCTGCGCCAGTACCTTCGTATCGAAATCACAGAGAGCCGAGTCCAGCTCAGCTGCCCTGAGTGTGCCGAGAGACTGGCCCCGCGGCAGGTGGCGGACATCTTGGATGACGCAGCCTTGCTGGAGAAGTATGAGGAGTTCCTGCTGAGGAGGTGCCTCGCCTCTGATCCGGACTGCCGATGGTGCCCAGCGCCCGACTGCGGGTAAGAAACTGCCCATTTACTTTGTGCATAGCTGTGCGCTTGTGTTTTTTTTTTTTTTTTACATCTTCCCATTTCTATTACATTACCATGTATTCAACTGTTCAGGTATTTAACCTGTATCAAACAATAGCCGTGTCTTAATATATTTACACAGACATTTATTTGCTGTTCTCTGATTTTGGGATTTATCTGTTCTATCACCATTTTCATTCTGTAGTCGATACAAATGTCACAAGCTCTGACAAGCCGAAGTGATGTCTTCAGATTGTCTGTTTTAATCATCCAGCATTACAATCTCTAATGAGTTACAGTGAGTAAAAATACACAAAAGTGACAAGACTTTAAGACTGAACCAGTGAATATTTGATACTTTTGCTAAGGAAAATAATGTATTGTTTCAGCATCCAGTTCACAATGAGGACTTTCTGTCCAGCCATCAGGAGAATTTTACGGTTGGAATTGGGGTTAGAATAACCTGTGTCATCTACAGTATAAATGTCATACAGATTAGAGTAATCAGTTAAATTGCATTGTCTGGGCTCATCTGTTCCAGTTTCAGCTTAGTTTATTTCCATCTTTCTGCTGTTATCACGGTGTCTGATCTGCGATTAAGCTGACAAATGCAAAATAAATTTACAGCACTTATCTGATGTTTGTTCACTTGTTTGTCAAAGAGTTCAAATGAATTCTGGTGGTGCCTTGGAGGGAAGTCACCATGTGCAGTTATATAAACAAATAAGATCCTTTAAGTGACACAAAACACAAAAATGGAACAAGCCCTGGGGTTTTTTGGTTATGTTTGACGGGTCTTTGAGTAAATGCAGGTAATGTTGCGTTGATTTTGTGATTTTGTCTCTGTGTGAAAAGCTTTAACATCTGGTTTTGACTGAACATATCATTGGCTATTAGCTCATATGAGCTGTTGTTAAACTTTTAGTTTCAGTTTTACAGAGAGACTCGAGGCCTTGAACTGAAATCCAATTTAATGAAGACGACCTCACCTTCAAGTTTGTAGTCTGGCAAACTTATTGTCATACGTAGGAGCCCAGTTTCAAAAAATGGAATTGCATGTTTAAAACTAGCCGTGAAAAGGTAAACATGAAAACATATCAAACCGCATGCAGAATAATTGTAAAATTATTTTATTTGGACAAAAATATTCGTAATCTTTATCTGTGAATACGAAGTAAGAGTCACATCACAACTAACTCAGCAGTGAATGCATGTGTTGGCTTTATCACTTTTGTGCTCAACTTTAAGGCCTTGACTATATAATAATAATAATAACAAAGGTTAACACAGAAATATGAGGAAACTTTGCAGATTGATCTCTGTGACCTTTAGGTCAGTACTCCTGCTGTAGACACACTGTCCTCACTAATCTTTTTTAAAATTCAGGACTGTTTATCATCATCGTCAGACCATTTGCCATAAAGTAATGTCTTCTCCTTTTGTTTCCAATTAAATCATTCACTCAGTTGCTGTTGGGTCATTTCCTCACAGTTATTTTCTGTAATTGCCTGGATTTCAGAGAAACAGCATTGCTTTAGCATCCTCAACGATGACTGTATTTCTCCTTCTGCATTATAGAAAACAGCAGTCAGTGTGAGCTGTTACAGAAAGACAGGCTGAGGAAGTTGAATTTGAAAGTGGAGGAGAGAAGCTGTAACTGGGTTAGAGGGCTGTGAGCTCGCCCTGTGGTCGGAGGAGGAGAGATTCAGATGGGTTTTGGAGGTAGAGCAGCTCTCGTCGGGTTTCTGGAACAAATGAGAGGCGTTTGTTTCATCATAGAAAGCAGGAGTGATTCACTGTGTTTGTGTTTCGGTGCGCGTGTGTGTGGGACGCAGGGATGCAGATATTCAACAATATACTTCTGGTGTGGTTTTGTACAGTAATACTGACATTGTCACAGGGGAAGGCCAGAATGTTTGTGTGTTATCTTTGCATAAATCTGTCTATCTGTGCCTGTATGGGTGTATTTTTTTTGTTTGTTCCTGTTTCTTTTTGACACTGTGTCATTGTTTTTTGTACGTTTTACACTTGTAGGAGCATGCAACAGGTCAACAACCGGTGTAACTAACTAGAGGAAACACAGTGGCTCTTGTGCTCACAGTTGACAGACTCGACAGTGACAAAGGAATAATTAGAAGACAATCGATTCAGTTTTGTATTCACCCCTCAGGGCAAACTTTAAGGCAAGCGAGTTTGCAAACACAAATACACACAGGCAACGATACAACATTGTAAAGCAAAAGTATGACTTTGCCAGGAGGCACCAAGAGGCACAGGACTCAAATCATAGCTAGATTGGAGTATATAAAGACAGTTCACTTCATTCTGGCCAGCCCCCATAAGCTAGAAGCTAAGCTAAGAACTGGGGACAAAATAAGGTTTTCGGTTAAGACTACACCTGTCATGTAGGTTTTGATGATTGATAAACATCATCAAGGGATAAATGTAACTCAATACACTTTCCTGATTAAAAATAGCCCAAAACCAGAGTGTTTGCACCAGCAGTATCACAGGAGGAGAGGTCAACCAGTGACCTACATATTTCCAGGACGATCCTCTGTCTGACGCCAGTAGTGAGTCACCCCTGTTTAAATCAGATACGTTGACTGAGTCCAAATTATTATTCCTCAGAAAGAGCAGAGGCTGAAGACAGGGAAACAGCTCTGTAAGGTCACACGCACACACACACTCACCTGGAATCTGCTGACCGCTTCTATGCTGTCGGTCTATGGAGAGAATCCTTCCACAGAAACAGTGTAATAAGGGCGACTTTCTGTATAGCTGATAATGTGTTTGCTTCTGTGTGTGTGGTGGGGAAAGTTATATAATTCAAAATGTCATAGTTGCCTATTAATAATATTTCACTGGATAAGTTACATCACATTGTACTAGATACAGATGGATGATTGTTTGCAGTTAACAATAAATCATCTGAATTGTCATGCAGGTGAACATATTACCAGTAAATCTCACCAGTTTGACCATTAAAAGGAAGAAAATGCTTCTCTGAACTCTAATTGTTGTCGACAACACCGTTTTTTGTATACAAGTTGGTGTTAAAGTTGCACAGATCAAATTTTTTTTATTAACAATTTATGAAATAATTATGTGTAACATGAAGTCACACATACGATTCACCTGATGATTAGCTGCTGTGCTTTTTCATCACTGCCCTGTAAAAATATGAAAACACACAAACCCTGATAAGCATCATAAAAACTCACTTGGCAAAGTTCAGCTAATGTCACTTTTCCATACAGTGATACACCGAACGAGAGCACAGACTTTCAGTTTCATTTCATTTTCACTGCATTAAGATTAAAATTAAAATTCTATGGACTCTAGTTCAGCTTTCTGAGTTCTCCTTTTAACCGTCACCCGTGACCTGCTCTCCCTGTTTGGCCATTAAGGTATGTACGTTGAGGATGCAGTGAGAACAAAGACTGGCCGTCTGCCGTCTCCTATGGTTGCCAGTTGCTATGGCGACTATCAATGCTGCATAGAGGAAGCGTTGTCAGGGGTAACAGGAGTTGAGAGTTAATTAAACATATCAATATGTACTTACTGGACCTTGAGTGCTTGAATGTATGTGTAGCTGAGCTGAATTCTGAGCTTTTGTTGGTGACTGACATGCAGCGTTGTGTTTTTCATCTCTGCCTGACAGATGCATGTTCAGTTCATGCTGGTGTTAAATACAGCCTGTTATTATGTGTGTGTGTGTGCGTGTTTGTTGTAATGTTGCATTTAAAGCCTCAGCAGGATTCCCAGGTAGCTCTCTGTGGAGCTGAGGAGTGACAGGACTGTCTGCACGTTTCCTCTCAACACGCAGCATGTCAGCACTCATAAAACTCCTCCGTCTCTCATCTGTCTCCTCCTAATCGTTCCCTGCCTCTGTCTTGTTGCATTTACGTCTTAGATTATGATCTCACACACCCCTCTTACCATCTTTGTATCTTGTTTTATCTTTGTCTCTCTTTGTGTGTGTATGTGTGTGTGTCTCTTTCTGGAAATGTCAGTTCAAATTGCTCTCTGTGCTCCATCAGAATCTACCAATCATGACATTAAGTTGGGCTAGAAGAGCACAATCGCACATATGCCTCCGTTTTTCTTTTTAAGTCATGCTTGTGCCACAACTGTGGGGATGGCAGTGTCTTATCAGATGAATTGTCATGACATTTGGTCTTGTAAAGCGACAATAAGGTCCACACTTGTGGTTATATATTGAATGCCGTGACAACTATTAGAAAGTTTGGTAACTGGGTCAAAATGTGCTGTAGATTTGTCCAGTGTTTTGGTTTGTATCAAATAGTTTACCTGCAAAACTAATCATTCCCATTAGGCTCGGCTGTGCTTTCTGTTTAGCGTTAATTAAACTTTAAACGTAAACATTAGCATATTATCATTGTCATCGTGAGAATGTTTCCGTGCATTATCTGCACCTAAGAACCACGTCACAGAGTTGTTAGCATGGCTGCAGACTTAATCTTGTATCAAGACAGTTTCTCTTTCTTGTGGAGTACTGTGTAGAGTTTAATGATTCAGTCCACGAATATGACTCCCTGAGTGACTTCACTGAAAATACAAATAGCAAACTCAAGATGATGTAACTGGAGTTTTTCATATGGTGGTTAGGTTGAGTTTCGAAACAGGGAAAGGGTTAACAAACAGCCCTTCCCGTGAGGAGCTTGTTCATTACTCATTTGTCTGCCTGCTGTTCTGTTTCTGTTTAGGAGAACTTAAACTAGAGCGCTTACGTTGCAGAAAAAAATGCAAAACTGGCATCTGTTTTTGTTTCCTTCACTCGAATTGAAAATGTTTATGCATTCTGCATTCAGTCAGTTCAGCGACAGTTTGACCTTGCTTATGTGCTTTATGACAAGTCATCTAATCCCTCAGAGACACAGGGGGAAGCGTTTCTGCAGGAATTAAACTTCATGTCTCATCTTGTCCCGGGGAAAGCAAGCACTTGTCTCCTCTCATATTCATTAATTTATTCCTTTCTTAGAACAGGCCTGTCACAGTGTTCGAAGAAGCGGTAATGAGGGACATGTTGGGGCCGCCGTGTTGGAGGCGTGCCAAAACAATTACATTTGTCATGTTATAGCTTCTTCCACGCTCTTCTTCCTTTTTATAGTATAACTTAAAAACATGACGAGGAACATGCCGAAAGCTGGCAGCATCTTTGTTCTGTCAGGGTAGAAAGAAAAGGCACAAAAAACTTAAATCCCTGTCTGCTTTTGTTATCACTTCTCCAACATGTTTTCTCCCACTTAGCTTGGTGACATTTTTTCATGACAGGCCTCCTTTGTGATTTTCCTCCAGTGATTGACAACCTCTTAGATGTCAGTCTTTCTCCCTATCTTTCATTTCCTTCTTTGTCCTCATTGTTACAAAATGCCACCATTTCTTGCTGTATTTGCCATTATTTGTTAAAAGGTGTGCTAGCTGAACTTAAGTGCACAAAAACAAAGTATAGTGTGATAGAGTTGCTCAAAAATGCAACAAATTTTGGTGTCATGAGCTATGGAACAGGTGATTTATTTAGTTTTGGTGTAATATTTTTTATTTTAGTTCATGTTGATCTTGAATATAAAATTATTCATAAGTGAGTAATTGGGTTTGTCACTCTTTTCGCTAAAATCTAACACAAATTATTTACTGTTTTACGGTGCTTAATGGCACAACCTTCATCTCACCCCCTGAGAATAACTCCATTATAACTGTATATTCACACATCTTGCCACAGTGAACTCTCTGCTCCTTTCTGTCTCGTTTCTCTTGTGAAGTCCATAGTGATTGACCTCATCCCATCTCTTTTTTTTTTCCTCTCAGTGTTGTTACAAAGTGATTACTCCATCGATCAGATCTCATCTCTCCTCTCAGTCTACAGAGAGCTTTCAGGGTCATGTAACGTACCCATCAGTGGCCATACTGGAGATTTTATTGTCTTGAAAACTCGTCTGGAGTTAACAGTTTGTAGCATCTCCAGAGTTGCAGCTCTGTTATGTAATGTTATTGCCAAACACGGTGGCTTGGCGTCAATGCTTCACTTCTGTCAGCATCATGTGGGTGCAAGGAAATGGCACGATAAGCAGTTGTGTGCAGAGTGCCTACCAGTGACTGACCACAAACCATATCACATCTCTGTTGTGCTGAAGTTTGTACTCATGCAGAGCAGATTTGGAAATGTGCAATATAGCTATTACGATACATTTGTTCGTTTTTGTTTGTTGTTTTGTTAAGGTGCAACAGATTTATTTTGAATCTACCAGGCATACGCAGTGTTTTCTTCACTCTTCTTCAGGGACTAAATCTATCAGTACAGAGCAAATTTGAACTGTTTTCCAATATTGCAATTATTAATAATATATACATACAAGACTTTGTGTTTCACATTTGCAATTGTAAAAATGAAACCACTGATATAGTCAACTGGTATTTTTATTTTTACTGGTATTTCTATTTTTATCTTGCAGCCTTGCAACCTTATGCGTATGAAATTTTCTTTTAATTCTTGCTCTTATAACTTTTTGTAATTAATCACTGGGGAAATATATCTGATATCAATAACCTGATTGTACCTTACAGGACTTAATTTATATACATTTTGATGTATCCAGGGAGTTCAGGCAGGAGTACCAGGAAATAAGGGCCCAAGAGGGTTTGATGTATTTGGGAAAAAGTCAGGCGTCTTCCCAGTTGCAAAACTCAACTTGGCTGAGCTCATGAGCTGAGAGTGGCTGCCCACAATTTTTAGAAGTTGGTGTGTGGGAGGTGTTCAGCTTGAACTAGTATTGATTCTCAGTGGGATCAGCAGTAGTAACACGTTCACATTTTGACAATTTACTGTTTAATTGCGAGTCAAATGTTGTCTTCTCTTTGCCTTCGGCATTAGACTTCTTCAGTTACCACATGATTAATCACTCCTGTCCCTGTTTTTCTCGTTCTCTCAGCTTTGCCGTCATCGCCTCGGGCTGTGCCAGCTGTCCCAGGCTGGTTTGTCGCAGAGAAGGCTGCGGTGCTGAGTTCTGCTACCACTGCAAACAGGCCTGGCATCCCAACCAGACATGCGATTCGGCTCGCCAACAGAGGGCGCAATCCCTGCACACCCACAGCAACCACTCACCCAGTTACACACAGGATCAGGGACCTGGTGAGTACCTGGAAACCGTGCAGCTTTAAGTCTCCCTGGAGAGCGATTAAATAAAAAATCAGATCCAGACAGTTTCATGCACACACATTGTGCAGCTGTGTGTGCAGACATAAACAAGCAGATATAATCTTCTCCCCCAGCATTTCCGACCTCAAAATATTTTTCACGCCTCTGAGAAGTCTCTGCCTCTCTGACTCTGTCAGTCTTTCACATGTATGTCTCTGCAGCCTGTCAGAGCGCTGACTCAAACTTGTCTCACGTCTGTGGTACTGGCTCCCTGGCGTTCCCACCACTGGGGAAAGTGTTCAATGTTCTGTCAAGCATGAGACACTATTTATATCACAGTTTCTCCTCCCAATAATGTCATGTCTGCAGCACCCTGCATCCTATCACACAGCATTAAAATGTCACCATGTTTTCTCAGTCTTACTAAAACTTAATTCAGATTTTCAAAAAGACATATTGAATATATTTGCTGAGAATAATGTCATACAGTGTAACTTTATTCATCTTTGTCATTAAGAATCATCCGCCAAAGCTGCTGAAATACAAAAAACGAGCAAGAGCAAGCAAACTGGTTTTGATCTGTATTTGAGTTACAAATAATCAGTTCAAGATTTGCTTCTTTTCTTCCATCTCTCGTTTTGAACTTGCTTGTACTTTTGGATTAGCAATAGATTTAAAATAAAGAAGAAGAGATACAGTGTCACTGCATTATCATAAGTTAGTAACAGTTCTTTAATTTAATTTAAATTTAACCTTTTAACATATATGAATTAATACTACAACAGACTGAGTTTTTAAATGTCAGAGAAATATCTAATTGATTGCAAACAAAATTGCAGGAAACTTTTAGCTGATGAGCTGTTAACTCTTTGCTTACAAGATGTGCAGTGGTGTACTTAGTTCCCAGTTTTTTTAAACTTGCACTTCACTTGAGTATTTCCTTTTATGATACTTTTTTATTTTTTACTCTACTACATTTACTGTATTTTTTGACAGATGTAGAGACTTATTATGGTGGATACAAAAATAACACTGCAAACATCCAAGCTTGTACATGCAAACATCCATGTATGCGTGTGTGGTTGTAATCTCATTTTGATTTGCCAAGTAATTCGAACATTTGAAGGCCAAAAATGACTCATAAAAAATCCCTTGGATTGTTATTGTATGGATGGACATACAATAACAAGAATTAAAGAAGGAATGGAAAAAAGAAAAGGAATGGAAGACAAAGAGACAAGAGTGCACAAATACAACTACTCCTACACACGCACACACATGCACACACACACATGCACACACACAAACATCTCCCACTTCAGGTTCTCTTCAACTTAAAATGTCAAAATGCCCTTTCAAGAGCACATTCCCTGCATCCACAATTCAAACACACAGTACATTGACGTTTGGCTTGTTAGCTTTCTTTCCCTTAAACTGCATTACAGGACAAACTGCTGCAATTGTTCAATCCATTACTCTAATGAAGTTTGATTTTGTTGCCAACAGTAAAGAAAAAAAACAAAGGGCACAGTTGTAGGGTTTTGTTTTTCTTAGGATTTTTTTTTATTTGTCCTAGTTTGAACCAGTGTTGTAATATGATCACATAAACATTCATGTTTAGTTTAAATTGTGTAATACTTACTTACCAGATGCAAACAGAAGTACACTGCTTGATTTCTAACTGAGTCGGTGCTGATGTTTTGAAACTGCAATAGTGCCCCGCTGAGTTTATAAGCAGTGAGTTGGAAAGACACTTTGGGATTTGAGGGGGCTATTTTGAGGGTAAAAACAGCTACCATTTGAGGTTTAACTGGGGTTATGTGTCAGTCTGTTTGGGCACAGTAACCTTGTGGAGTATTGTTGTCAATATAATGACAGTTGCTCCCGGTTTCCAGGCGTAATATTAAGTTAAGCTAATTGGATGCTGATTCTTCATATTTATTAAAGAGAATTATTCAATGCATTTCCCAAAATGCCAAAATATTCCTTTAACAAATCAATTTGTTAACCAAATGCACAAATTAAGAAGAAAATGTTAGTATTAATGTCTTCATGCCACTAAGTGCATATTCTGTTTTCTTTCATTTCCAGCTGACGACATCAAGCCATGCCCTCGCTGCGGTGCCTATATCATTAAGATGAATGATGGAAGCTGCAATCACATGACCTGTGCCGTCTGCGGCTGTGAGTTCTGCTGGCTCTGCATGAAGGAGATCTCCGACCTGCACTACCTCAGGTAGAAAAACATCTGTGTTTACTGTTTGTGTCAACTCCACAAGATTTCTGTTCTAGTCTCAGTAGACACAGCTGACTAAATCTCAAACTCATCATGCCATAGGAGAGAAACCACTTGTGTTAATTTGAAATTATGCATCTGGGCAGATCTGTGCAATGTGTGGCGTTCCCCAAGGCTCACTCATGGGACCTCTTGTGTTTTCATTCTCAGGCTGCTATTGGGCCACATAATTCAGTTCAGTTGTCATAATTATGTACATGACACTCATGTTTACCTTGCTTTGTCATTAAGTGGGTACAGTTTCTGCAAGGCAACTCAATGATTGAAAGTGAATTTCCTCCAGCTACAGTATATGCAGACAACACTGAAATTAGAAGGTTGAGGGTTTGCGCTAATCTTAAAAACTGAAAACAAAGTGGCACATCTTTCTCAGTCCTGGACTCAAAGATTACAGAGTTAGATTAAAACAGCCACATTAAATTAATTACAAACTCTGCCATCTTAAAAACATGAATCTCCAGATTCTTGTCCAGACAGGACAGAAAAAAATAATCTGTGCTTTCATTTCCAGTAGGTAATATTTTAGGCTGTTTCAAGAATTATGTGACGTACTTTGAATTACTCCACATGAAATGTGTCTTACAAATAAACTTGCCTGGACTTTAAAATGTGGAAATTTAATCCTCAGCTCTAACCCACTCTGTGTACTTTTCTATTCTCTCTCCATCTCCCACTTTCTCTGTCTTGTGTCTTTGTCTTTCCTCCTTTAGTCCATCCGGCTGTACGTTCTGGGGGAAGAAGCCTTGGAGTAGAAAGAAGAAGATTTTGTGGCAGCTGGGCACACTGATTGGGGCTCCAGTTGGCATCACCCTCATCGCAGGCATAGCAGTTCCTGCCATGGTCATTGGCATCCCTGTTTACGTCGGCCGCAAGGTGAGAAATCTGCAGACGATACAACACTATAGGAAGAAACCTCAGTTACTGTAGCACTATAATAAATCTCCTTTGAATAGTGCAAGCTGATATACGGACACGTCATGTTACACTAACAAGAAAAACACAACTTTAATTTAAAACATAAATTTTGAGATTAGCTTGTATACTGTTAAGTTTAAAGAATAATGTTACTCTACAGTATTTCTGTCTGACCTAATATAGGGTATACGTTTTAGTGACTTGATCCTGGCTTGCATTTTAAGAGTCTAATTTCAGACAATTTTTTAACCTAAATGCTGGATACAAGTAAAAATAAAACGTAAGAAAAGGAAATTTAACTTCAGATATAGATAGAGACATGAAGGGGACTTTTTATAAGGAACAGATAAGGAGCAACATGAAATGTTTTATGTGTTCATGATTTTAATCTGGCATTGTTATCTTATTACATATATAAACATTTGGAGTGCATGCTGATACTGGCCTTTTCCTTTATCATTTCACCTGCTTGTCACTGACTAAGATCTGTTTCATACTAAACTTGGAGATTAAAAACTTCTTTATGGTTAGTTCACTTGACGTTGTTTGTGCGCACTGAGGCAGATACCAGAAGTGGAAAACCACAGAGTTGTGGAAAGACACAAAAAGTTTACTACACTGTCATAGTCATTCTTTCACAATCTTCTTTGTATGATTATCTGGAATTTACAACAATGCAGAAGTAAAACTTTTTTGTCAAAGTTTCATTTTGGTCTGTTGCGCTCATTCTTAACACAGTTGTAAAAGTTTTCTAGAAGTGACCGAAAGTAGTTTCAGTTCCTTTGGGAACCACAAAACCATTCCATTTACAATAAGAATCACAGTGACCTACGGACATTAGCACTGCAAACGTAGTACTACCTACAGTATAGCTGACACAGAGCACAATTGTTAAGGTTTTGTTCAAGTCTAAATGTAAGGCCTTCAAGGTATTAAAACACCATTAAATGTAATGGAGTATGTTTGTGTGTGTTTTATGTTGCTATAAAATTAAACTGTGACAATGACTTGCCATTTTAAGTTAATGGCCATTTAAAGTGATATTTAACTGAGCCCGAATGTGAGTTTAATAGATTAAAAAAATTTCATTACTTGATTCACAGGAAGCAAAGGGAAGCAAGAAGATTACATTTTTCTCAGTCTGTCTACTTTTAGGTCAAGAAGTCTGGGTTTGTGTGCCTTTTGTTTGTTTCATTGTTTTGTCTGCTCAAATTAATATTGCAACATAGTGATCCTAACAGATCATCAAAAAAGAGTTTTCTAAATCCCGCTGATAGGCTAAAATTCCTCTTTTGTCTTCATACATGTGAAATTATCATAGTTTGTCATGTTTATGTTGTTGAGCTGTTGCATTATTAGAGACAAAACATCTAGAGGCAAATGGCATTTCAAGTAACTATGATAGAAAGAAACGTATTGTAAATAAAAAAGACATTCAGTAGCTGTCATGTAGAAGACACTTTAACACTCTTGTGGATACTAACGAACTTGCAGATTTAGATTTAAGCCATTTCAAGATTCTGGCACAGAATGAAGTGCTGGAAGTAGTTGACTTTCTGGATTAACTGGAGCCTTAGATACAGCAACTCGCTCGCCCACGGTTTGTTTTCTTCATATTTAAAATCCCTGCAAGTGTTTAGGAGCTTTGGTTGTCTCCGTCAAAGAATTACCCACTGAATCTTGTCAGGAAATGTTTCAGTGCTACTGGAGGTAGTGAGAGGAGAGAAGCGGCATTCTTCCTATGACAAGTTGTGACACAGTTTGTTCTTTAAAAAGCAGTCAAATCTGTCAGAGGCGAGAGATGATTCATTTTGAAAATATTTATTTCGTATTTGTACTATCATTTACTTTTTACTATGCGAATCTTGTTGTTTTTAGTGTGTTTATGGCAGAGGCTGTAGAAGCCGTTAAAGACGGAGAAGGCACGTCGTTGGTTTTAACAGCCCCGGCATGGGTTTACATTCTTCCAATAAACATAAATAACACACACAGGCTTGTTAAGGGTGATTCTGGTGTTTTTTTGTATCTTTAAATTAATCTAAAATCAGTCTAATTTAACATTTTTCAAAGCTGCATTCCTGTGGTGATGTCAGCACATGAACATAGAATATTATTTAAAAAATTATTCTCAAAATTGTACAAACTTAATGGAAAAGAAATTGAATTCCACAAATTTCTAAAAAATCCTACCAACATGGCCTTAATAGAATCGGTGCAGTGCAAAACATCTATTTTTCTTCCTTGCTTAAAATAGCCTATTTTAACTTAAGGGTGAAGTGATGAAGGCAAACTTCAAAATAAATGCAAATGAACGCACATTTGTTTATGGTAGTTCATGTTGCATTCTAACTAAAATGTAATATAAAATTAAAATTTAAAATTAAAATTATTTGCATCATCAGTTCCAAAATAATTCTGTTTATATCAGAGACATAATGCTAAATTTTTAATATAGACAAGCAGCTTAGCCACTAGACTAGGTCAATAGGTTGATAGGTTTGTTGTATAAAGTTAATCTCTAATCATCACACTGAACCAGACTGTGTCCTCTGTCTGAATCCTCTGTCAGTGACACATGGAGGATTTCCGTGTTTATGAACTTCTTCATCAATTCATCAAAAGTCTGATGTCCCCGAAACAGTGCCAGCCTTCCACCTTCACCTGTGCTCGAAGTGTTTGTGCAGTGTGTTAAACCATGTCATTACCTCTCCTCTGCCGCAGATCCACGCCCACTATGAGCTGAAGAAGACGTCTCGTCACAGAAGGAACCTGGCCATCACAGGAGGCATGGCCCTGTCAATCATCACCGCTCCTGTCATCGCAGCTGTCAGCGTGGGTAAGAAACCAGACAAGACCGTCGTCTATTATGCACCACGAATCCCCGAGGCTGACGGCCAAAACAAATCAGGTACAGTTTGTTTGTCAGTGTCTAGACATGGTGCTGTGCAGCACCTAGAACAGTGGATGAGCTTCGATCCAGCATGAAAAATGTTATTTCTGGGGTGGATTTATGATTTAATAAATTAAAAACACTGAAAACCAAACAATTTATAATACATATTAGTGATACAGATTTAGAGTAGCATAGTCTCATGCTTAACTTCTTCATACTCCTGTCTTATACCCTTCAGTCTTTTTCCTGCTTTTTGTGTTACTTAATTCATAAATTTTATTGCGAACAAACTGTATATTATACTCCATAGTTTAGTCCATGTAGCAATAACACAAATTCAGACAACAGCATGACATAATAAATTAGCACCTTCACACTGATTATGCTTTCATTTTTCTTTAAAACTTTATTTTTGTCCTCTTTGAAAGAATAAAATTATCTGAATTATGGTTAAAATTTCACAATAAAATGAGTCAAAACGGGGATTCAACACACAGGCATGAAACAATCCAATGGTCAAAGCCAAAATAAATCAATAAACTAAGACAATAAAAACCAAAACAACCAATAAAGCATACAAACAATGTACAATGTACAAACAGTCACAAACATCCATAAGCCACAGATCACATCATTAAAAATATAAGATGAAAACTAAAAATAAAAAAGTTTTCAACTTCTTTTTAAAAGCAAATAATTAAACGTTTCTTCTGAAGACCTTAAACATATTTTAGGCACATATAGGAAATTCTTGTCTCTATTCATTAAGGGTTAAATCTCAGTATTCTTATTTCAGGCATTGGTGTGCCCATCATGTTGGCCTATGTGTACGGGGTGGTTCCCATTTCTCTGTGTCGAGGAGGCGGCTGTGGTGTCAGCAGAGGGAAGGGGCGAGGTGTACGAATTGACTTTGACGAGGACGACGGACCGATCACAGGTGATGACACTTATAAGAGTGTGAACTCTCTGTAAATCTGACTCTCTGTCTTTTCTCTGTTGTGACATCTCACTCTGTACTTTTCTTACTGATTTCCCACTCACAATAAGAGAGAGGGAGACAGAGAAAGGCTCACACCAAGCTTCATTAAGGAGTCGTTTTCACCATTAGTAATTTTCCATTACAGCTTTTAATTCGGTCTAATTCAGTCTAAATGTAATTGGCTTTTCACGTTCACTAACTCTGCAGTGGCAGATGCGTGGAGAGCCCTCAAGTCTCCAAGCCTCGGTGAGAGCAGCCTGGACGGGGCAGTCAGCGGTCTGAGCACCACCTCTCCCAGTGAGGGGCTCTCTGTGGCCCCTGGGACTCTGGGTGACATACCACACTTCAACACTTTGGCAGGAGGGGCCCTTGGGACTCGCACCGGCAAATACAGCAGGTGAGGATTAGCGAAGACGTAGCTGACACTGAAGTTCAGGGGTAGCTGCATTTAAGTCCTTGTTCCCGGTCTGCTCTTTTATTCTGCTTAATTAGAATCCTAATAAACCTGAATTGCTTTTCATTCCAAAATGGATTTTGAATTATTCCATAATGTGACTTATTTTTTTGTAATGGTACTGGTAATGTAAATGTGTACAGCGTCTGTGTTAATAGAACAGTATAACTGACTATTATGAGTGTTGCTCCAGGCTGGAGGTTCAAGCAGGGGAGTTGGCCAAAGAAACAGCCCAGAGGGAGACGGGCAGCCTGGGAGCGGGGAGTGATTGTGCCAGCACCCGAGGAATGGCAGGATCCATCATCTCCTCTTACACACTACCTGACAGGTGAGAGAGGAGACTTCTGTCTTCTTCTGTGGTCTGCTTCCTGTTTTCCTAATCTCCTCTCCTTTCTCCTTTCCTCCCCTCTCCTGGCTGTGGATCTGTCTGCTGCTCCGTCAGATTTGATTTGGATGTGATGTGATTGAGATAACACAATTAAAACTAATCTGATGACTTGTCAGGTTGACGCCATGATCTCATGTTGTTTTCTCCTCTATAACTACACCTAAAGCTTCATAAATATCTCTCTACAATAGAGACAACTTTACTTAAATGATACTTAATAAACCACGACAGGGTGACATGTGTTTACATGCTGTTAAGAGAAATCCTTGTTTTCCTTTTTGTTGTTTGTCAAGATTAACATAATGTTGTACTGTGTTTTTGAATGATTATGTAGTTAACAATTTGATGTAGCAGATTTTTAATTCATTATTCATTTTAATTCATTCATGTAATTCATTACAATTAAAACAGATCACAAAAACCATCCACTCTCCACTGCACACTAATGCTGTAATTATCGTTAATTAAAGATTTATTGCACCAGCACAAATTCACTTTCTTACACTTTATCTGTAAATAATACTCTTATTCCACTTCTGCTTAGATGCTAACTGCGCGTCATTGTCTCTGTACCTCTGTACCTAAAGTTGAATCATATGTTTCTGCAGGGAGTGCACCAACCTGGAGATCCAGGTGGACATCGAGACCAAACCCAGTCATCTCTGCCTGACCAGCGAAGAGGACCTGACCCCGCCCCCGGGCTCCGCCGCAATGGCGACCGCCTCAGGTGGTGAGGAGCCTCAGGACTGCAGCTCCAGAAGGGGCGGGGGTCTGTCCGGCTCAGCACTCGGGCTGTCCCCGGGCATGTCAATCAGGGAGGGGCTCCGAGACGTCACCTTGGCTCAGCCGGAGAGCATCCGCAGCGACCTGGAGATGTCAGACACTCAATCGGACGACATCGCCGAGCTGACGTCGGACGACTGTGACTCACCTCACCCGGCGGGCGGCCCGCAGCCGCAGCCTCCCTCTTGCCGGGCCCTGAACCCCTCCACCGAAGGCCTTCACTGTCCCGCTGACAGCAACGTCATCCTCTACGTCTGAGAGAACAGCAGCTCTCAGGATTGCACAAAAAGAACCAATCCCCCAACAGTTTGAATTTAAACTCTCCCTTAATTCATAGCTTTTCTTCTGTCACCATTTTTCATTTGCTGCTTTAGCGACTTACAGACACCGACTCAAACACAGACGGCGTTTGTTCACTTGTTTCTGTCTTATCTATCTACCTGTCAATCTCCTCACTGAGTAAATTGTCAGGGTTCTACCTCTGATTTATAAGATGATGATTTATGTTTACTCCTTGGTGCAAAATGCCTTGGCTACTTCAGCAAAAAAGAAAAGATTAAAAAGAAAACAAGAGGTACAAATTTTCCATGATAAATATTGCAAAACCCAAATTATGAAACAAGGTGAAAAGCCACCAAGCACAGCAGAGGGAGAAAGATTGTTGGGAAGACTGATATTTACTGAGAGCGACAGGGATGTGCATAGCAATGTGTGAATGAATGTGGACTTTGTACTCAACTGTTGTGGCTTTATTTTTCTTTTTTCCTCTATTTATATTCGGATAACTTTTTAAATTGTAATATTTGCAGTGCACATGTGTTCTGCATGAGCCATACATTGTGTTTAAAAGGGGGCAGTGAGTTGCTGTTACACTGGTAAAAGTTCCCGTACAGGATGAAGCTGCACTTCAATCTCACTTTCCCTGCACAGATGAGGAGCGGGAGGAAGACTGGAGAGTTGGACATAGGGATTAAAAAAAAAATCAGTCTAGGCTTTGAAGTGAATTACAGAAACAAATGGCTGAGGTCTGACAATGATGTGGCAAAGCCAGGAGACACAGCAGTGAAGTGCACTAAGAAGCCATTTTATTCAGTGTTGTTGTAGTGTGACAGTGTAGGAACCTTTTTCACACTCGTGACAGTTCAGGACTGCCTGGGACAGAGAGCAGGTTTGTCCTCGTGTCTTGCACTGAGATCTGTGTTAAACAGACATTTATCATTTCACAAAAACCAACTGAGAAACGTATTTAAGTATAAACATATACACATAAATATAATATTAAGTCCTGCTGCTGTTCATCTGGTTTGAACTTTCTGTAATCTTCAGTTGTGTGGTGAAGTAAAACAAATACTTGAAACTGTTTTGTGGAAACTACAGCAAATGCAGCAATGCACAATATCACACTTATATTTATTAGTATACACAGTGAAAACAACATACATAACAGTAATCACAATACAGTGGCAGTTTATAAAATGCAGCATTACTCTAATAAAACTGACACATTCAGCGTAAAGGCGCCTAACTTTTTATGTGAATATAAAAATAAACTCTTTTTTACTCTGCTTTTATTTTTTACATTCAAATACAGCACGGTTGCCTTCTTCCACTGTGTCAGTTTTTTATTTGAGTCAAGACTGACAGCTTGATGGTACTTTGAGACAAAAATCCTAATTCAAGGTCCACTTGCTTTCTCTGGAGCTTTAAACCACATCTAAGAGTCTTCAGAAGATGAGTTAGAGAATTTAGAGATGTGAGAAAAGGCAAGTGAGTGTTAATGGTTTTTTTAAAAAGCTTTGCAACATATAATTTGTAATTCAGTACTGTCTATATTGTATAAAAATCCTTGTATGGATCTGTGCTACAACTAATTGTTTTCACCTTTCATTTGCAATTATATTCTCTATTACCTAATAATCATTTTTTAGTGAAAAATGCTCACTGTAGCTTTCCAGAGGCTTAGATAACATATTCAGATTGCTTCATTTCTTTACCAGCTGTTCAAAATCCAAAGATCATTATTTTAAAGAAAAGAAATCTTCACACTAGAGAATATTGAAGTGGTTACTGCTGATCACGATCGACTGTGATAAAATCTGGCCTCTGAAGCTCTGGATGAATATTTTATCCATCAGACGGTGAACACCAAACCTGTCGTTGCTCACTCAGTCGGATCTTAAAGCTCTGCACACGTGTTGCTGCCGTCATGTTGTTGTCAGACCTCGCTCAGTTGTGTGTCGTGTAGCTGGACCGGCGTTTGACAGTTGGCTGCCTGTCTGCCTTACAGACCCTCACTGACCAACAATACACCCGACTGGTTTTGGTTTCCCACGTGTTAACTGGCTGTCTGACCCACTTGACTGCGTGTGTGTGTGTGGACTTCTGATGAATGTATTTGTTTGTCCCACTTTGTTTTGTGAATGAGCACTTGTGCACTTTATCTAAATGTATTCTTATTTATCTTTATGCTTTTCACTATTTGTTGCTTTAAAGTACATTTACTTCTAACTAAGTCTGTGGTACAACCAAAAGACGTCACCTACCAGATGGCCTTTTATGTTGGATGTAACACCAGAGGAGTTTGGCTCCAAAACATTATATAACCATTTCAAAAAATTTATGCTTTTTCAAGTTTATGAACTGGTGTTTTGACCTGAAAGGGCATTCAAGGTTGTTGTTTTTTTTAGATCCGTTTTGTGATGCAATTTTATTTTTGATAATTTCCTTTAATAATTTATGTTGTACTGATCATTTTTACAACACTGTGTCACTTTTGGACATCTCATTTTGGAGCCAAACACTTCAATTATCAATGCCAATAAGCTTCTTAATCATACTCACTCGCCTGACTTGTTTCTTAGCTTTGTATCACCTCTGTGCTTCATTTAAAATGGTTTTCTACCAGGTTTTCTCTCAGTCTACAAAGGATTGGACATGAGAGCTTTTTTTCATCTCAGAGTAGCTTTATGGATTTAGCTGCGTATATAACTTGGCAGTGCTTTGTTTGTTCTGCACTTATCACTTGTTTCTGCCTGCCTGCCTGTGAGAAAACACACGAATGTACCACAGACAGAAAACCGAACTTCCTGAAAGAGTGTTAATGGGAAATGTTTTATTAAGAACACAGGTGTTCCTGTCTTTATTTGAAAAGGTTTGAGAGTATATAGATAGCAATATTTAAGTGTTATTATACTATTTGTGTATTTCCTGACACTGTTGAAGCTCTGCCTTGTGCAGGGTTGTACATGCAGGACTGTAAAAGACGATGTGTGGACCTTTGGGTTAAAAGAAATAAACAATCTGTTGTTGCACCAAATCATTGTCACTGAATTGTCTTGTAAAAACACAGGTTTTATAAGTGCATTGTACCTGAACTATAGCTGTCTGTTTAGGCAATGTGACAAGAGAATTCATAACAATATAAAAATATATTAAATAAATGCAGAGCACTGGAGAAAAAGAATGAAACTAAATTTGCATTGACCATTTACACAGAGAACATTTAACTTGACATTTAACGTAACATTATTCATCATTTTATTGCAGTACTCACTGTAAGGTTATTACTGTCATCAGAAGTGGTGAGTTACTAAGTACATTCACTAAAGTACTGTCCTTTTTGAGGTACTTGCACTTTACTGCAGTGTTTCCACTTTAGTTTTTTACTTCATTACAGTTCAGAGGGAAATACTGTACTGTTCATAATATTAATAATAATCGATACATTATTAATCCACTTGGGGAAAGTCTTGTGGACAGGCTGCGCCCTTAACGCACCAAGGGTTTGGTTTTCACAGATACAGATTATCAATAAAAATATGATCAGTAATACTAGATGAGGGAGGGTTTCAGCTGTGGCTCAGGAGGTCCACCAATCACAAGGGCAGTTCCTCTGGCCCTTTGGCAAGACACTGAACCGCAGGTTGCTCCAGGTGGATGATGGCAGCTCTACTATCAGTGTGTGACTGTGTGAATAAGAAGCACTTTAAAGGTATTGATACCGATAAGGTATAAAAACACTATAAAAGTACAGATCACTTATCATTTCATTATTATGGATTATCCATCTGTCAGTACATAAACTGGTTAAATCAGTTCGACTATTACTGATTAATGTTTTTTTAGTAACAAATTCAGCACTGTTTAAAATTCTTAGTGGAGTCGTCGTACTTTTGTACTTTAGGTAAATTTGAGAGTATGTCCTTAGTACTTCAACGTGCAATTTGAAGTCAATTTGAAGTGGTACTTCTACCTATAGTTAAGTATTTTTAGGCAAGTAATTGCACTTGTACCTCCTACTGTCATTATTTCTACCTGTGGTTTTCCAGTTACGATAAGTCTGTCCTGAAAAAGGTTGATTCAGTTTGGAGGAAATGACTAAAATGAAAAATATTTGGAACTGTTCTTGTAGAAAATCCAAAGAAACCTTAGATGTGTCACAACTGTTTAGGTCATTTTCAGCAGAGGTGTTCAAATCTACCCATGTAAACACATCTGGTAAGAATGAACCTTTGTTTTGGAGAGGATGAGAAAATGTATCATGAGGCAAATCAATATATACAATTATACTTTCTTGAAAATGCATGAAAAATTCTCCAGGCCAAGTTGCAGATAGTTTTGGCTGACTTTAAAAATATATGTTTTAATAGTTGGCTAAGGCATTTAAAGAATTAAGATAAAATTAATGTCATTCAGTTTTTGATTCATATTATGATTCCCCAGTTTTATTTTATGTTTGTTTTTCTGGGATCTACAGTCTGTGCATGCACTAACATTTCCTCACAGTCCAGCAAGCGGCAGTAAAGCACAGTTAGATCAACAGATACAAGAAGAAGAAGTGAACCTACAGTCGCGTCTCTTCACAACACAAGTCATCATTTTACGGCCGTGTTTTGATCTGCCGTAAAGCAGGACGCGTGCAGTCGGAGGAAGGTTAAAGTGAATAATTCAAAACACGGTAAATAAAGCTATTTAGTGTTTCATGTCGGTATGTGAGCAGCACGTTAAGTATGTTAATATTTCTTAGAAGTTATTTGTTGTTTGAAAACAGCATTATTGTGTAAATAATGTAGAATGTGATCAGCCCGTCGTTAGCATGAACAAACTGTCATTGAAGGAGAATCTCAAGATCGGCAAACAGCAGCTGTATACACACAAAAATATCACACATTTATGAAACAGGGGTAGTTATTGAGCACATTTATATGTCCAGCTGAAATATATAAAACATATTTTCTGAGAATTTGCACAGTAAAAGTTAGCTAGCTAGCTAACGTTAGCTCTCGTAGCTGGATGATAGTGATGTAGCTAGCTAGCTACGGCTAGCTAGATAATAAATGTTAATCTTTGTATTTTGCGTAGATCTTCCACCAACGTTAGTGATTTATTTAGTTTAAAACACTTTCAAAAACAGACAAAAACTTTCATTTTAAACAATGACCATTGAATATACATGTGTAAAATTGTTTTATATTGTCTAAGAAGCAGTAGTTAAAGTCTCCCAATAAGTGTAGTTATTATTATATTTAGATTTATCTAGTAAAATGTTTCTGGAAAAATAGACTACCCTCTTTCTGTCTTCTGTCTTCCTTTAATCTGTCACTCCCTCTGTCTTCTCCACTACATCTTGTTTTGTTCATAATGTTATGCCCCCTCTCCTGCTTCCTTCAGCAGCATCATGCCGATTATGGATGTGCAGTCACGGTTTGGTATCAACCTAGATCGCTGGCTCTTGCTGCAGAGCGGAGATCAGCCCAACAAACGAGCAGCACGCTGCCACGCCTTTGAGAAGGAATGGATCGAGTGTGCCCACGGCATCGGGCAGACTCGTGCCAAGAAGGAGTGCCATTTGGAGTTTGAAGACTTCTACGAGTGCATGCACAGGCAGAAGATGGTGAGTGTTTTGGTGTGAAGACAAATGATTCTTACAACCAATGCTGATATGTAATGGTTTAAAAATATGATAATGATGTTTCAGGTAATATTTATTGTTTAACAGCAAGAGAAAATAAACAGTGATTTTTGGTCTAGATGTCTTTAGACTAAAGACATTTAGTTGTTGATGGGGGAATGTGGTATGTGGGAATCAGCTCTCACTGTCATATACTTGTCTCAGTGTGCACACAGATGTTTTTCCACTGGTCTAGTGGCACTCTTGTTTTACCAGTTCTACCTATCTGTTTTCTAAATTTCATGGTCAGACGATAGTAGAGGGCGCTATCATTTGCTAATATTTCTCATCTTTAAACTACAAACTACTGGTTAATGTCTTTGGTGAAAATCACAGACTGCAATTGTACTGTTATGCTATTTGTGGATTTACTGTGTTTATCATTTACTGTACATCATTTAGGCAGAATGAGTAAAACAATATACATTTATGTGGACTCTCTTCCACTGACAAATTGAGCACTGGCTGAATTTATGGCAACTGCAACCATGTGGTTAATGGCTGCACTGTACTTATGAGAGACAAAACGATAGTATAGACAGGCTATAGTTGACACCACTACACTGACACCAACTACATTGCTCCAGACACTGTTATGATCTGATTTGAGATGTGATATAGCTGGTAAACTCACAGAATGAGTTCACCAAATGTATCACAGGGACACAATTAATGATGTTGACTTGCAGTTCTATCTGGTATATTTTGCAATAGTTACCTTGGTAATAAAGGATCTCAAGCATTAATCTTTGGCTTTAAATTAATCTGCCAATTTGTCTAATATTAGCTTACATCAGCCGGTAAAATTGCTGCACCATTAGTCAGGCTCCAGTCATTTTGGCAAAGATTTTTTTTTGGCATTTTGTTGTTATTTGATAATGATGCTATTAGAGAGGTAAACAGGAGACAGGGGACTACTGGAGCTAATGCTTTCGTTACAGTGTGTTGCTTTTGGTAACAGAACTTGAACCTAGCACCTCTTACTTGTTTCTGTACAGGCTGCAGCTTCTGGCTTGAACTCATATACTTGTGCAGCTCAAAAAATTGAAAATCATCATCAATTTGTTTTCATAATTTCATTCAGAAAGTGAAACTCCTATTCTAGATTCATTACACATACAGTAATATTTAGTATTTTCTTTTTTGGTTTAATTTTAATGAATGCTACTTACAGCTCATGAAAATAGAACCGCTTTACTTCAGTGAAGTAAAACAATAAACATAAAACCACAACAGTGGATGGATATTCTTAACACCTGCTATTCATTAAATTACAAATTTTTAAAATTACAACCACGTTTAATTAAATGTGCTTGTCCTCTCTTACTAATGTTGGAGGTAAACTGAGGTCAGCCTCGAGTGTGTGTCAGCAGAGAATAGACTGACAGACGCTAAGAGTGAATGTGCTGCAGCAACAGGAGTCCAGGGATCTAGACACCATGAGTTTCTCGTTAGCCACATCTAATTTTTGTCAGACATGGTGAAGATGAACCACGAAGTGCTGATTTAAGACGAATGTCAGCTAAGACTTCATGACAGTCTGACATCAAATTTACATCTATTTAAGATGTATTATAGCTGAAGTGTGGCTGTTTTATTTTAAAATCAAAGTTGAGTTGTTATGATATTACAATAATTACTGTAAACACATGACCATTTCTGAGAAGACCGCCTTCTGGATTTTTAGTATGAGCAACTGGATCGGATCAGGATGGGAATCTGCACGTTGCTTAAGGTTGGGTAGGGAGCTGTTCTTCTAACATATAGATTAAATCTATTAATTGTTTATGGTGTATAGGTGGTGCAAGGAGTAAATCACAAAGTAAAGTCAATTCCTCACAGTAGACAACGAGAAACCAAAAGGTGGAGGGATGTAGAGCTTTTCTTTAATCACTTTACTTTTTTATTATTTCTGTCCCTCTGCTCTGACCTCTCCTCCTCTTCCTCTCCGCAGCGCCAGCGGCTGTACGCCATCCGTCAGCAGCGTGACAAGATGATAAAGGAGGGAACCTACACGCCGCCACCCTGCCACTCAGGCAATGCTGACGAGTCACCATGAGGGAACATGCAGCTATTCGCAGTTCATTTCTTGTGTATAGTAAATCAGATATCACTATTTCCTGTTTGCAAAATAAATGTTATCATCCACTGTCTTCTCCTTCCTTGTCTTTTCCTTCATTTTACACGTTTTCTTTTTCCTTTCTCTTATTTATTGTCCTGAAGCTGCAGTTCATCTGAGTGTGAAACTAGTTTTATGTTTTTATATATATGCTTTATACTTTAAGCAGTATAAAAACAAGTTGAGTCCTTTGAAGTAATGTTACTGTGCAGATTAATGAGGCAGAATTTCTGAAATGCCTGATGTTTGCACAATAAAAAAGCAGCCGACACTTGAGCCTGTGAATGATAGCGAACAGCCAACTATCATTTTTCAGTTCATAATCTCTCCACAGCTGACTTAATGGTGTCGGGTTCACTGTGTTTTCTCCAGCTGTGGTAGTGTGGTGTGTTCAGCTGTGCCTGAGCTGGAGATGCAAGTTGAACTACTGCCCATTTTCTTAACACACTGACCTAATTTAAGTAAATCGCTCAATTGTTTAGCGAGCGAACGCTCCCGAGGGACGAGCACTCGGATGAGAGACAGATATGAATGGATGCTCTTTGACATCTTCGATTCAATTACTGGTGTTTAAATCAGAAAGATGGGATTCACAGGCTCCACGAGCCGCCACAAGATGGAGCCAAGACCACAGATAATAAGTCACTGTGGAGTCTTTCTATAAAATGTTTCAGTATTTTCTGGTTCCTAGAAGCAAATATTTTATTTCATGACATAATTTTAACCTGAAGCACTTTACAGTTCATGTGTGTCTGTGTCATTGTAGCTCACACATCTCCTAACATCAGAGGTGTTGCTTTTCTTCATAGGCCTTGTTGACAGCATTTAAGTTTAATTGATCATAAAGTTCAATTTTGGTTCTATCATTTCAACTGACTTTGTTCCTTTGTTAAATCTTGTCTAGGTGCAGTTTGATGTATTGTAAACAGGCTGGTTTGTTGCTTTGGCACAGGAACAGCTTTTTTTCTGCCAGCCTGTTTTTGTTAAAGTACCTCTATAATTAGACGGTATTTCAGAAAACGTGTCAGGGGTATGTAAAAGCGAAGATAAGAAGGAAATGTTTTAGTGCCCTGAAACTTAAAGATGTTTGACGCAGACAAACGGCGTGGTGCAGCATTGGCCTGGAGCAGTCAGGAGGTCTCCCGACAGTCTGAACGGTAAACTCTGTTTATCATCACACCTTATATCTGATTCATTAAACTCCACTGAGATCTTTGACTTTGTTTTTGCCCGTGTGTGGATGAGTAAGTTTTTCCATGAAGGATGACTCATACCGCTGTAAAGTTGT
Source organism: Sandelia bainsii (assembly GCA_032362345.1). NCBI lineage: Eukaryota > Metazoa > Chordata > Actinopteri > Anabantiformes > Anabantidae > Sandelia > Sandelia bainsii. The sequence goes on along the minus strand of JAUMHL010000003.1, from coordinate 4,178,588 downwards.
GTCTGAAGGGCGTCAGATTCATTGTTCAGTTCAAATTCAAATGATCCTTATTAGATTGAGAGTTACAGATAGTTATGTCTACCAGGAGGTCGTACAGCACCTAATGTAGAGCTTCACATTATCACAGGGTTTCAGTTTGTCACCACCAAAGGCACCTTCATGTGCCAATGGACTCCTGTTCTCTTTATACTGAAGGGTCATCAATTCAACTGTTCAATAATTAACTGATAACGAAAGAATGAGCAGCGACAGTAGTGAACTTTACCCTTTGTTTACAGTAGCCCACAGTTCATGTGTCCATCAGCTGCTGTGTGATGAAAGCAGCAGCAGGACAGATAATCCAGCTTCACTTTCTGGGCCGAGGAGGGAGGATGAGAATCTGGATTATCCAACCACACCTGTGCTTTATGACACTGAGGTCCAGACAGAACGAAAAAGACCTTTTCTTATTAAACACTCATAAACATGACAACTTACTCAAAGTTACCTGATAATCTCTTGTACAGCCATGCTGTAGTACTTGTGCAACAAACATCAGCCTCTATAATGTCACATAATGACAGATATCACAGTAATAGTTGGTTTATTACAGTATATAACATGTGATCATTGACTCTATTAACTAAACTCTTATAATTACACTTGTCAACTGCAGAATAACTTTCATTGTACAAATATTGTGTTTCACAACACATTTAGGATCCAGAAACTCATTTTTACATATTAAAGAGCAGTAAAAAGTGACAAAGTGTAAAGTTTTACAGCAACTGATATATTTTTTCTAGGAAATCAGTATTTAAACAGTATTGTTGGTGTTTGCTTTGATTTGGGAACTTATTTGGTAAAATATATCGACAAACTGAGCAGCCTCCACTTCAGTGTTCTCCACAGTGTGAGAATGTAAGCAGCATTAATCTTTTTTTTCCTTTTGTTTGGCAGTGCAAGTTGTAAACACAGCACTGGAAAATTATCATCTTACAAGCTGCACCCGCGTGAAAAACAGTCCACATCCAACAGGCCCGTACAGCAGTCGGCTGGAGTCGTGTTTGTGTCCACATCATGTCTCTAAGTCCAACATTCACTCTTATTTAGCCCCATTTTAGCTTCCACAACGTCCTGAGAGAAATGTTTGACACTTTGTTTTCTAAATGCTCTACCTGTGTGTCATTTGGTGCTGACCGGGTTCTGATTTTTTAGCTCTGAACTAGGCAAATGAGAGAGGTGAGAATGAACCATAACAGTAACGCTGAAGGGCTTTAAAACCAAAACAGTGATCTGAAAGATGCTGGAAAGTCTATTCTCAATTATCAATATTTATTCTTCATTGTTAATATACAAATTATAGGTGTATAGGATAAAATTCAGGGGGTCCAGTCTTTCCTTTAACTACAGGCCCTCAGAAGAACCACATCTAGTCTGACACAGAATGCAGCCTATCAGCAATGTTTTGGTGAATACCAGTGCTGGAACAAGTACTCTGATCATTTACTTAAGTAAAAGTAGTAATATCACAGTGTAAGAATACTCTGGTACAAGTAAAAGTACTGCATTCAGAATGTTATGTAAGTAGATGTATGAAAATATTAGTCAAAATATACTTATATGTTATAAATATAATATAAATATAATTATATATACAAAATATATTTTGTTTATCACTTTAATGTTGCAGCTGGTTGATGGAGCTGATTTTAACTTCCTTACACACTGTTTTCATGATTATAAAGTCTGGATCTAACAATATATTTGAATTACTTCACACAGGCCTCCTGCTGTTCTGATGTCAGCACTGTCTTATGATTATGACTGTATTTTGTATTAGTAATCCAATTATGAAAAGTAACTATAGCTATCAAATATATTCAGTGGAGTAAAGTTTGCCTATGAAATGTGAAGTAGCAGAAAATGGTACAGTACTTAAGTACGTGAGTAAAGGTACTTAGTTACTTTCCACCCCTGACTGTAGAGACCTTCTCCCTGCTGATTGGGAGCGGCACCTCAAATAAGTCTTTCCTCCTCCCCCTCCTCCATCTCTCCAGCTGTAATCAATTGCTTTTTCAGCTACTCCCTTTCTTCCTCCAGCTGTTTGGAGAGGAGGGTGGTGTGTGTGTGTGTGTGTGTGTGTGTGTGCGCGCCTCTGGGGCTGGGTTTGGCGGTGCTGCTGAGCCACGGATGACGCAGGGCTACAGCCGAAATTTTAATTTCCGCGACACTTAACGCGCTCAATAGACATGGGTTAAATGTCGGATCCGTGACAACAGCCTATTGAAGAGAAAGAGAGAGAGAGAGAGAGTGTGTGTGAAAGCGGACCAGAAGAGGAGGGCTGGTGGGGGTTGTAGAAGGCGAGAGAAGCGAGAGACAGAGGGGGAAAGGAGGAGGAATAGGACAGCCATTACCATTCAGGATCACGTTGCCTGCACTTCCACTCAGCCTCGTCCCCCGGCTGTGTGTCGGTTCGGTTTTGGAGGAAGCGGGGTAACAGAAACCGGATCGGCGGAGCGGAAAACATCCAACCTTTCATCCATCCATCCAACCCTCCTTTAATCCAGAGGAGAGGGAGCAGCGGCGGCAGCATCCCCGGCCTCCCTCGCTCTGTCCTCGGATTGCAGGACCGCTGCTGCCCGGTGAAGGTAGGCAGCTCTGGAGCTCATTCAGCCTGACGATTCTACCTCATACTAACCTGTGCATGCTCAAATCATCATACACATGTATTATCAGTGTGATGATACACACTCTTCATTAATAGGCTGTGAAAATGGATTATTAGGAGGCTGGATTACCAATCACATTATCAGCTCCAAACGCCTCCATACACTCACAAGCTATAGTTTAAAATACATTTAGATCTATTATTTAATGTGAGCTATAATCAAACCTACAGCATGCACAGGCTGTTAAAATAATCATGTTAACAATCTGTCTTTTATAATGTGTTGTCTCGCTCTGCACATGAGCGTTATCAATAACGTGTTGATCAGTGTCTCTGCGTTTACTGACATTCATTAAATAAGACGCGCTGAATCTGTTTTCACTAGAACAGTCTCACATGTGGGCTGTTAACGCCTGAAATCGTCCTATTCCTACACACTCTGCTCCGTGTTTGTGTGCTGGAGGGCTGGGCTGGAAATAACCAGCGGACACTCAGTCAGAGCGGGTTTCTGGGTCGTGAGAAGGCTGTCGAGTTGTTCCCACTAACGAGAGACTCGGCAGTAGCAGCAGTAGGTCTAACGGCAGCATTTTGTCAACAGCCCCGGTCACAAACGGATAAATGTAATTAGGTGGTGTTATCCATCCAAACAGGGGCGGTGTGTTGGACAAAGAGCCCCGTGCTTCCAGTCTGCTCCTGCGCGCACAGAGCGTTTTTTGGTCTCAGTGTCTGATGTCCATTCATGCAAAAACATTCCCTCGTCACATCAAAAGAGACAGACAGACAATCAGAGAGAGAGAGAGAGAGAAAGGCATGCGTGTAAAAAATGGTAGCTGGTGAAACACCAGCTGCAGATATAACTCTCCTCTATGTGTACACACACACCTCAGGAGAGGTTGCCTGTATCGATTCGTGCAATCCCTGCAGCCAGTTTCATCCACAGACCCTGCATCATCATCCTCATCATCACCACCTCCATCTCTATGTCCACCTCCACCTGCATGCTGTGCATCCTCCTGGGCTTCATCGCTGCAGGCAGTCTGTGTGTGTGTGTGTGGAGGACCTCAGTGATATTCAAAGTGCAGCCACAGAGAGAAAATGAGAGAAACAAGATTCAGGGCTTCCCTCCTGCTGCTTGGTACCAGATGGTCAAACACACATCTCCCTCCACCCTTATGTTGGAACCTTCACCAGGCTGCACTCAGAGCTGAGATACAGTAAAACAATAAATCTAATCATAATTAATCACCATTGATAGATCAATTGTACATTGTACATGTAGACCATTAGATCATTAAGTTGGTCTTTTTTTTTTTTACCATTTCTTCTCTGCACAGACTCAGAGGATAGAAAGACGTCCACTGCTGTGGCTTCTTTCTTATTTAGTTTAATTAGGAGTTAATTTTTAAATAGCTTCATGAATCATGGGGATAATCAGTTTTGCTCAAATGACAAACATTCATTATTAATAATTATAATTCACTGTGAGGACACAACACACAACAAACACCAGCAATAAAACTTTATAATACATCAGAGTTCAGATTTAAAAGGACAATAACATGCAAAAGAGAACAATGAGAAGTCACAGGTTAAATATACATAAAGAATTAGTAATAAAAGTTTATTTATTTCCATGTATTGCTCCAACTACTGATTTTTAAACTTATTGATTAATTACATCTATAAACAGGAACCAGTGAAAGATGCCCGTACACCCTAAGGTGTCCGCACCAAATTGAAATAATGAAGTGACAATGAAATAAGACAGAAATATATTCTCTGCTATGTCAAACATTTGTGAAAAACAGACTTGTAAGTGTTTTTTTTTAGGAATGTTGAAGCTCTAAGGAGGTGTGTATTTCTTCCAATCAAGAAGCCAGAATCTAGCGATGTTCGATATTCTCACCTTTAAAAGGCCAAAGCCAGCAAACGTTGTCACTTTTTGATCAATAAATCACTTGAATTGTCAGTTAATTTTTTCTCATGCCTACTAATCCAATTGATTTCCAAAATTTTCAGCTTGTGTTGGTTTGCACTTACTGCAGCTCTTTGGTATGCACTGAGCATCTTATCATGAATGAAAGTAGCAAAGGAGGGACACAGAGAGACGAGTGAGCTGTAAATATTGATCAGTGTGTCAGATGGCTGTGTGATGACACATGATCGCGTTGTTTGAGTAAAGGCACAGCGCCATTGACTCCCGCTTCTTTTTCTGTGTTTCACTTGTTATCCTAGTCACATACTTTTCTTTCTTTTGCAGCCTCTCTTTTACAAGTGCTGCCCTTTTTTCCACTCTCACGTTAATTAACTCTGTCTCTGTTCGGTCATGCTGAGTAGAGAGCTACAGTTGCCAGGCCACTTCAGTTCATCTCTGTCTGTGTTTGTGTGTGCATGCTTTTCTTTAAGTATCTGTGCATGTGCTGTGTATTAATGTATGTGTGTGTGTGTGTGTGTGTGTGTGTGGGAGAGTTGAGTCTAGCCGTTTATTTATCCAGGCAGTCAGCATGTTACTCATCATGGCCGGGGGCTGTGTTTTAAGGGGAGTTATTGCTCATTCCTCCCTGCCTTACTATCTACACTTATGACAACTGATGCAACAAGTGTGCTGCTTTATATGTTAGCTGCACTGAAACTGTAAGAAATCTAATCCAGCTAGGAAACTACAGGAACATTAGATGTCAGAATCAAAGAGGACGACATAAAGTCATTTTGACTGCAATTTAAACGGCTATTTCAACTTTTTGGAAAATATGCTAATTTTGCTAATATTTAGGTGAAAAAACAGACACTATGCTAAATGGTCTGCTATTCTAACTTCGTGCATGTGTTCATGCGTTTTTCCAAGACAGTTATCACCAGTGCTATTATTCAGTTACACTTGCAGCGTTAGTTATTTGGAGCAGTGTGTTAAGTGACACCTGATGCAAACTGACAATTAGCTGAATTTATTGTTTTGCGGATGTCAAAGTTCAGAGTTTGGACCCACTTGCAGACACGAAGAGGCTGGTTCAGACAAGGTCTTTGTACGAAAAGGTAACAAAAGGAGATTCCCGACGTGAGCTACTGACAAGAGCAAAAACACAAAAAAGTAAGCAGAGCGATGAGCAAAATTAGAAACATGAGATCTCCAGGCAAGACGTGAGTGAAACACAACTCTAGCAAGGTGGAATCAATACAGGAGCGTGCAAACATCTGGCAGTGGTCACATGGCTTAAACGCAGGTGTAATCAGATGAGTGGATGCAGGTTAGCTCAGAGTGAAGACTGCTGAATAAAAAGTGTGAGGCTGACATGAAAATGTTTTCATTATTGTCTGCTTGTAATTATGGGTTAAACAATATGAGGACAATACAGCATAGAGCGGGAGCCCGGGGGTGATTAGCTTAGCTTTAGCAGAAAGACTGGAAACAGTGGATGGAACCTACCTGCACCTCGAAGATGCAGTAATTAACAAGTTGCATTTTCCTTGTTTCATTTGTGCACAAACAGAAATTTTAAAGAGTCTAATTTTATAGGATATACTAATGTCACAGTAGCTAGCTGTTTTCCCAGGCTTCCAGGTTTGTGCTAAGCTGAGCTAATATGCTCATTATTTTGCATGCATTCACAAGAGTGTAATTGTCATACTATTCCTGTAGCACTTTACATCACAGTAACAATGGGGTAACAGGTGGGTAAGAGCTCAGTAATAAGAAGGTAATTGGTGCATTATATTTTGTAATAACAAGGTGATGGGGTAATATATTGGTAATAACAATGTAACAGGATTACTATGACAATAACAAAAAAATAATAAAGTAATATCATGTTAGTTACTAAAGTAATAACCAGGTAATAACCTGGTACAAGTAATGAATATATCTAGGTAATAAGAGTCCAAAACACATTGGTAATAATGCAAAACCTATACACCAAGAGCTGCAAATACCTGGAAACGTGGTTGTTTCTGTGTATTAACCATAAAGCAGAGCTGCAAAATGCGACCTCCACAGCATCATTTAGCTTTGACAGCAGAAAGTAGCGACTGTATGATGTGAAGCCTAAAGCTACAGTATGTATCTTATTTCTAATATTGTGTTTAGTAGAAATATTCTGCATTTATCTTAGTGCAGACAGGTGATGTCAAAGGCCTATGTGACCCAGACTCACTGAAGAGTCTGACAGCTGTGCAGAGCTATTCACTTCTAAAGGTTTTTGAGTGACACTTGTTTTTCTGAGCAGACAGAGAAATTCAGTTATTTCTGCGTGACTGGTACATTTTCTAGCATTCTTATTTAATGTAGTTTGATAATAAGTAATACCTGAAGAATTAGACGTTTTGTTTGTTTAATGTCAGCAAAACCCCTGTGAGCAGGAGTGCTGCTCTCGATTGACACAAACACTTTCACTGGCAGTTACGGCCGTTACTCTGCAAAAGTCAGTTTTTCTCTTCCTCTGTCTCCCTGATTCTCTTTTTTCCCATCTTCTCTTGTCTGTAGTTTGGATTTTCCAATGCTGCCTCAGCATCTCTGTCACAGTCTTTTCTGTCACTTTTTCTCCTCATCTTTTGTTTCATGGCACACACACACACACACACACACACACACACACATATGTAAACACCCCGGTCTGGCTCTGAGCTTTGGGAACAGACTGTGTCCATGTAAATCCTGGTTGTGAGTTATAAGTCAAGTGTCCAGCATCTCTGTGGGGTCTGATTCAGGCTCTGTCACAGGAAGAATAAGGAGCCAAGATTCCTGCATGGATATGTGTGTGTGTGTGTTTGCTGCATGCTTGCTTGTCTGTGCATTTGTGTATATTAGTCCACAGTAGAATATCAATATACTAGTTGATTAATTGTTTAAAAGTTTCAAGAATGAAACAACTAATTTTTGGAAAATTCCTTTGCATTGTTACAGCTTCTTTCTGCTCAATAGAGAAGAAACGTTAAACGTTAAAACGTTAAATTCACAAAATTGATTAGTTTATTACTCAGCTATAGATGAGTAAGAAAAATATTGAAATGAGAGCTATGTTGAGTCTATTAAAAAAAGCCAGAAACCAGGGGACATAATTTGGTAGAGAACCGATTTGTCAGCTAATCAGCAGAAAATCAGTATCACATTTTATTTTTTATGGTAATAAACTGAATGTATTTGGGTTTAGGACACATTGTTAAACAAAATAAACGTAAGGACATCACCTTTAGAGTCTGGAATGTTTCAGATTTGATGTTTTTTGACACAGTATAGATTTAAATTGCAGAGATTTTGACTGTGTTAACAAACAATATATGGAGACTGGGGACTGAAACTAAGGGACTAGGGAGCCTAGGATTAGCATTTTCTTCACTTTAATGTTGTTGGTAGTTGTTAAGTAAATGTAATGCAGTAAAACTAGGGTATTTGCTAATGAAATGTAGTAAAGTCAAAGTGTGAAGTAGCAGAAAGTTGAAATAATGAAGTAGACTTTGACGGCAGCTTTCCACATTGAGACTGAGAAGTTCATGAGCATCAATTAAAAGATTAAATACACTTACTGTAGCTTCAACTAACTGAGTAGAAATGATTCAAAAGACCTAAAAATGACAAAAAAAATAATTGTTAATGAAAATAATTATTACTTGCAGCCTGTGAACAAAAGAACTGTACATCTGAGTGTGTGTTCATGGAGGAAAGTGTGTCACAGCAGCCAGGAGGTGATCTCACTCTCGGTCACACTGCTTCTACTGTGTTTCTGCTGGTAGTTTCTCTTTTTGCCTTCGCAGAGCTGTAATGACACGGTGCGGCTTTGAAGCTTCCATCCTGACTCTATTTATAAAATCTCTTGTTGCAGTGGCACTGACTCACTGTCAGCAAGCAGCAGGGAACCAGCCTCAGAAACACCAGCACCAGAGAGACACAACCACACACTGGAGAACCGCAGTGAATTCTGGGAAGGCTTTAACCTCTTCCTACCGGCGTTGCCGTGGAAACGATGATTCAGGAAGTGGGGCTTTGCCAGCGGTCTAGCCGGGGCCAGCAGCGGGAGGAGGAGGATTGTTGGCAGCAGTAGTACAGATGGAAATCCTAGCCGTTGTGTTGGACTCACACATCGTACAGTGAAACCTTCTCACCGTGTGACCTCCACTCGGGTTATGCCACGGTTCAGTCTGCTGCAGCATCGGGGGAAAGAAAGACAGATCTGCTGTTAGGCTCTCTTTGGTGCGCAGCAGAAGTTAGGCACTTTCTAAATAGCACAGGCACACGTTGGAGGCTTAGCTGGTTGTTTGCTGAGAGGAGTTTCTCAGAAGACAGAGTGACCGTTTTTGTGTCTTTACTGTTAGTGGATGAATTGTGACTGTGAATCCAGACTGTCTGGATTCGGGGGCTTTTATTCTGAAAGCATTTGTGTCTATATAGAGAAAACTGACTGAAGCCTTAGTGATGTGTGTTCTTGCTCAAATCTGTAGCACCAACGGCAAACAAGGTCTGCTGAAATGTAAATCAGTCCCTGCTGGATTTCACAGGCTCTTTTTTGTGATTGTTGTGGCCTAAAATACTTTATTTCGTTGCAACTTTTCGTAAACATTGTGATGTATGTTACAGTGTTTTTATATAATTCATTCAAAAGTCAAAGGCAACTTGTTCCAGTGAGAATAATCTTTACTGTTCTGAGTGCTCTAAGTAACACATATGGGTGTGTAGGCATGCCTCCATCACTTTGTGAGTTACACTACAGTAACCACTAACCACGCGTATTTATTTTAAGTCACCTTAATAGATCTAGATCTGTGATTTGTCTTTTATGTTGTCCCAACGTTTCATCCATTCCAGGTATGTTTTGCAGTAGAAACGTATCAATCAACCACAACGCTGCACCTGATGCAGTTTACTCACACTTTTGTGCAGAACATCAGGGAATTGCATTGTATGGTCTTTAGCAGAGTTTTTTGCAGACATCCTATATCTGAAAGGCTTCTGTGCCCACAAATGATATGATATACATCAGACATTTCTTGTCTTCATGTCTTAAGTTGAACTAACATTTGACTTTGTGTGCAGGTTAAGACCTTAATACCTTAAGAAACAACACCTTAAGAAAGTAATACCATGTAGTGCTCAGCACACACTGTGGTGTGAGGCGTTCAGGGACAGTACAGAGTGCAGGTCAGATTTTCAGAACATTTGTAATGATTGGACACAATTGCAAGTTTGTGCAGAATTCTTGGCAGTTGGTTGGCACGTTTGCCCTGTTGCTAATTGGTATACATGGTTTTAAATGTTGTTAAGTTGCATTAGGTGTATGACTGTGGCAGATTATGCCGCTCTACCAAGTTTCATGCATGATTAACACACATGTGATTTCTAGCAAAGCATTTCTGATTTCATTTTCTAAAGACAATTTCACAGCTGAAAATCCAGTCAAATTGAATTGTGGAGCATTCATCTTCAATTTTCTAAGATGACATTTTGGCTTTTCTGGATACACACAGAGCACAGTGAGAGAAAACTTGGCACATGGTTGACTGGATTGAAACTCACAGCACTGCTGGGACGGACTATAGTGGAGCCAATAAAAGCCAATTCATTCTCTCAGGACATTGGTGTGCTGAGGTTAGAAGTATTGATTCTCTGATGGACAGATTGGAGCATCAGGTCCCAAGAGTCAACACACACACACACACACACACACATTATAATAAATAGATACTGAATTTTAACCTTAATGCCAGTAAACTGAGTGTAAAGATACAACAGATGAAGAATGAAGGAAAGGGAAAGAGATAGAGGAAAGCTCTCTACTGTTTTACTGACATACTGACTCTTCTTTAAAAATAGAAACGCTAGACAAACTTTGAAATCTCACCTCTCTTTTTCTTTTCCTTGTCTTGGCCAAGTTTTTTTTTGCTTACAATCATATAATGTAACGCTGAACTAGCTAAGCTTCTGTTTTAAAATAGTACTTTAAGATCATAGTGTGTATGTTTGCATGATGTTAAATGTAGCTTTATGCACATGAAGATATTGCACCATAACTTTGTCAGTTGCTGTAACAAATTGCGATTGTGTAGTTTGGTGAATTAGGATTTTGTGCCAGTGTTTTTTTATTTCTCATATAGTCCCATTCATAAGACCATCATCGCACAACACACATTTACATTCACCTTTTATTAAGGTATCACACCTTTGCATATGGAATAAATTTATCTTTTTGGCATCTGAAGAGCCTGTTTGTCATTTTGTCAGTGTGCAGACACTTATTGCTTCTGTCCACACAAACACCTGACAGCGTCATTTGAACGCCCTGGATCCAACAGCACATATCCTGCAACAACTTTAATATTTCACTTATGCAACAGTTTTTGGATGAGTAATATCATACCCCCCCAAAAATTGTCTTCATTGTCAATTTCAATATAAATTTCAGTATAAATTATTTCATGTCAAGTCATGTTATAAATGTGGAATTTTAATAATAGCTACAGTACAGTACGGTTTTGGCAAAACTAATGTGCATATACACTCAACGTTATCCACTTAATACATATTGTAATGCAAAAAATGGAACACATACAGTATTTATATTTAATCAATTTACATTATGTAAAATAATTATTTATACATAACTGTATAAATAAGAATTTAAGGAAAAACACCCTTAACTTAGTACTATGCATATACTTTTTTAGATTAATTCTGTTGTAATGGGAAGCTGTGGCAGCCAGGAATATAAATTATCTTTTAATATATGCATGTACAGATAAAGTTTAATTTATATCTTTAACATAAAGTTCCTTGACATACCCTCAGACTTCTAAGCAGGCCTCAGTAATCTGTAGCATCATCTCTACTCTCATTTTCTCTTCTCTTTTTTCTTTCTCCTCAGTCCGTGTAGATCTGAACTCTTTAATTGTTATCTAGACATGATGACTAACTTAACCCAGTTGTCCTCCTTTGCCTCTTCCTCTATGAAACTCTGCATCATTCATGACCCCTGCGTGATCTCACAGTGATGAATTATACAGTGTGTCTACTTTGTCTAATGCTCCTTCTCCTCTTTTTCCCAACAATTCTTCTTCCCCCTTCTCTTGACCTTGTTTCTTCTCCCTGCCCCCCGCTGTTCTCCTCCTTCCACCCTTCTTCCCTTCTCCTTCCTCATCTCTCTCCTCTTTACAGCCCTAAATTGAGATGGAGTCGTCAGATGATGATACTCTAAGTGAGCGTTCCTGCGTTAGCGAGCCGTCCTTCCGTAGCGAACGTTCAGCGGGGTCATTGTCCCCATGTCCATCAGGACCTGTGGGACCACCAGGAGATACTTTGCCGTGGAACTTGTCCAAGCATGAGAGGAGGAAGAGGAAGAGCCAGGACTCGGTGCTGGACCCGGCGGAGAGGGCGGTTGTTCGTGTCGCAGGTAAGAGTGAAACCATCAAACACTGGCTGTGAGCTTTGTAGTTTTTTGCTTTCGGTGTGACTTTGAGCAAGTGAATATTCCTGCAGCTGCTCAGTATCAAAGGTTGTTCTGGGAAGTTTTAAATTTATACTAAAAGTGGTGGTGATTTTTTTCATTGACTTTGCATCTACCCTGAATGCATCAATGTCCTTTCACTTATCTGTAAAATCAGAGAGGAGACCAAAGAAAGAATATGAATCCACTGCATCACTTTTTCCCAATGCACGTACAAAAGACAAAAGTAAGGCAGAAGAAGTGTTGCATCCAGACCCCCTGTGATTTACACATGACTTCCTGCATACTGCCAAAAGCTAATGTGAGATTTGCAACAGAGACTATGTTGTGAAAAGTGGAAAGAGAGGAGAAAGAAAAGGCAGGCGTGTGTTGAGCTTTAAAAGACATTTTATTTGATAAGAGACAAGCATCTACTGCTCTAAAGGACACTCTTAGTCCTTTTTTGCATGCTGACATTTTCTTGGCTATGCATGTTTGATCACAGGGCATTTCTCTGGCTGTCATTAGAGGCCCACATAACAGAGAAACATCCTCATTTCTTTAAAAAGAAAAGTCAATAAATGTCACACAGATGAGAGAAAAAACTGGATATGGCATATTATACTTTAGAGATAAAACCATGAGTTACAAGCATCTACAGTATGCTATTAGAAGTGTTATCTTGTAACACTCAAACATATCAAATGCTGTTATTAAGCTTATTTGATGGCAGTGATTAGTAAATGCCAGCACAGGGTGAAAAGCTTGTTTTCTTTCTCTGCTTACATCAGGCTTCATGCACAGAGCACTGAAACATGAGCTCTAGTAAATGTCAACTAAATACTTCATATTGTTGTGAAGAGCTTAATATTGAGGTGGTTTTATTGTCTGCATCATCACATGCAGAGGTCAAGGTTGAGATCTACTCATCACGTCCCTGACCGCTCTGTACTGCAGTCCTTCCACATGGGCTCCTCCCTTTTCTCCTCTTCTCGCAGTAACAGAAGATGGAGGGGAAAATATAGGTTACGCAGTTCTCTGGAGAAGCCAGGGTTCCCTTGCTTGAGTAATGAGACACTGGTAGCACACTAAAAGCTTTCTCTTTTTTAGTGGAAGGAGGGAAGATTTAGTTCGACAAATGTTATAAAACTGAGTGCTACAGCTCTTATCATCTTGGCTCTTTTATCCGAAGAGGCAGAGTCTGTATGCAGTTTCTCAGTTAAGAAAATCAAATATATGTGTCCTTGTATGTTGTACATTCTTGTCTTGTATTGATGTCCTATTTTAGCATGTTTTATGAGAGAGCTTGCAGTGCTGCCATAATACCACTAATGTTGTAAATGTCAGTTGTGTGGTAAGTTCTCGGGGGATGGGGTATTGAAGCAAGGAGGCAATGACAGGGCAGTAAAAGACACTTTATAGATATGGAAACAACATGTACAGTAGGTCAGGTTGATGCCACTGCAGAGATGATGGTTACAGAGACAGCTCAGTGTGTGTGCAGTGTGTTTGCATGTGCATATTAATGCTTTTATAATGTATATGTTACAGCTCTACAGTTTGGAGATCTTTACAGACCTACAGCAACAGTGACTCTCTAAGCTTCTTTATCTGCTCACAGGAAAGGCCTGTGCGGTGTTCCTGACGTTTCTGTCCTCGTAATAAGCCACATTTACAGCTGGTATAACACACGCTTTTAGTTGAGCAAAGACGTCGGATGCTGCAACAGAGCTGCAACTACAGGACATTAATTTTGCTTATTTTTGAAGTAACATACTCCGTTCAGTTTCACCAATTTAGGGCAGAATTTGAGTGTGAAGAGCTGGTGAGCTGTTTCATGCTGGGTGAAAGTGAAGTGAACAAAATTAGATCTTGATGCAAGAAAAAAAGGACAATGTGTGACTGTGTGTGTGTGCTAGACTGAAAAAAAAGTGTGTCCAAGAAAAGATGACAAAGAGAGAGTGGAGAATTTGTGCAGGAGAGTTCATGTGAATGTTAAAAGTATGTGTATTACTGGCACTGTGTTTGTCACACGCACACACAGAGAAAAGTATGAAAACGACTTGAACAACATCTTTCAAAGTAGAAATGCTAAATTAAAAGGTACAACCATGAAAACATTTAAGGCCAGATTTTCTCAGTGAATCCATCATGGCTGCTGGTGGATATGAGGAGGTGAATACAAATGATCTCATTGGAGGAAAATGACTGAACATTTCCACTCCTCCTTTTTTTAAAAATGTGTTTTGGATGAACATGCATGTAGTGGAAATTCACAGCTGTGCTGCAGTTTGGACGCCAGGAGTTGGTGCGTGTGTGTGTGTGTGTGAGATGTGTGTGTTAGCTGAAAACATAACAGATGACAGTTCTATAAGGGTGAAGAAAAATCATTTAAACATTATTATGTGCAATTATTAAAACAGACAGTTAGACAGGGAGGTTTCCTGGCAGCACCTTTGGGCTGAGTCAGCGGGTCAGACTTGTTTGTGTGGAGATCATACGGTTCTGACGGCAGCAGGTAGCGGCCGAGTTGATGTTGGCGCTGTCACAAACCACCCAGGGGTTCCAACACACACGACACCTTTCTAACACTGCCAGTATGGAGTCTGAAGAGGAGTGTGAAATCTCCACAGCAAACATTTCTGAAAGCTGCTGATTTGTTGAGCCAATACTGTTTATGAAGCACGTCTTCCCAAAATAAAACGTATTTTTCACTTCTAACAAGTTGCATAGCTCCAGCCCATGAGGAGCTAGATTTGATGTCATTTGTGACTTGTGGTGCCTGATAAAACCCATGTGGGGGACAGGAATGTGCTAATAAAGTTCAGAGTCAGAGCCTCAAAATTCAGTAATAATGCAGGATACACTGATTTATCGGTGCATCACAAATAAAATAGCAGTTAATCAAATTACCACACACCCTAAATATAATAAACCCAGATAAATCCAATCCATGCCCAGAGCAACTGCTTGCTTTGCCCAGTTGGTGATCCAGTGTGGATCGCTTATGTCCTCAGGTCATCATTATGTCCTCAGGTCATCATTATGTCCTCAGGTCATACGCCCATCAGTTCCATTCCGTTCTTATGAACATGATATCTCAGGAACACCTTCAGGAAATTTCTTAGTAAATGATTTATCAGTAAATTTAATTACTGGTACAAACATTCACTTAGACTCATGGATGAACTGATGATGTCTGCACAGACATGCAATTAAACTGCAACTTGACTGGGCGGTGGAGGCATACAACCACCGAGGCAGTAAATGTAGTTTCTTTTAGAATAACATTAATTTCAATTTAAAGAATGTTTGGAAATAGGCTTATTTACGTTCTGGCGACACCAATACCAACTAATATATCTAATACTGTCTGTCTGTTTAATATGAAGCTACAGTACAGCCAGGAGAATATTAAGTTAGCTCAGGCTTTGTATCTGAATTAAATCCTTTTGACTTGCCCCAACTAGCAGAGCAGGAGTCTCTCTGTAACAGTGATGCTGCCGAAATCGCTTTGTAAGCACAGAGTGATTCAGTCTAAGCTCACGTTTCTGGTAACATCCAGTAACTCTCCGGTGCTCACACATGCGTGAAGCCTATTGTGATGATATTATATTTTACATAATATGGACTATGTGCTTACACTGACCTTGATTTCCATTCATGCTGAAATGTGGCAAATGAATACATTAAGCTGTTTGTACTAGTTGGTCACACTGATGACAGCTACAGTTACTATATTCAAGATAAGTAACAGTAGAAAATGTTCAATGTTTATTGATTAGGAAGATTAAGAGGAGCCACAGTGACCGATAACACAGAAATACAGTATGTGTTACAGCTTTTCTCTTCTGCTAAGAATATGTATTTTAATAGAGAAAGTAGTGAAGAATACATAGCTGGAATGTTCTTCCCTCTGTGCTGACCTGTAAGTTTAAAATTTATGAAAAAATAATTGTTTTATGAATGAAGTCTGGTTAAACACACCCAGACCCTCTCTGTCCTTTTTTTTTGGCTTTGGTTAAGTGCGATGTTCTTACTGAAATAAATGCAAGAGGCTAGAACTGCAGTAATGGAAGGAGAGAGTGGAAACACAGGCAGCTTTGTGAGATGAGTTTTGAGTTCACACTGGAGAGGATAAAGAGAGATGCTGTTGTCCTGACTGGACTCTGTTATTCACACTGCTCTGCAGCCTGCTGAGCATGAATGTCAATGAAATCATTCAACATCTGCTGGTTTTTCTGTTTGTGTGAGCGAGAGTTTCAGAGATCACCCTCTGAACTACAAATTGAAGAAAATGAGCCGTAGATACAGTATATGGAGAGAAGATTGTCAGGTGACAAAGACTTTTCATGAGCAACACATAAAAACAAGATTTATGATGATTTGTGAGTCATCTATAAGTTTCAGATTTTCAAATCTCATATAATAACTAAATTTGAACAAATGTAACATTTTTACAAATACAATCAAACACACTTAGATAAATTAGTATATTTTTACCTCATTAATATAATAATAACATTTACTTTTAAAACGTTTCACATACATATAAATATCTGAAAATATTTGTGAGATTTGTTTGCACTTATTTACAGATTGTTAAATGTGTGTCTGCACAGATTACCTGACACAGGTTTACACAGGTTTACATTTGTGTGTGCAGATTTGAGACTCTTTTTACAGTTGTTTTTTAACATTGCATACTGTTAAAAAACAGCAAGCTCAGTCTAATAAGTGCTTTAATAGCTAAAATCCAATGATATCAGACCTTTTGTGCAAAAATGTTCACATGATCAAGGTCACAAATTAGCTTAAATTTGATTTCTGACCTAGAACTAGTGAAGAATTTACACTATTTCTTTTTCATTTAACATGTCAGAACTTAATTTGTCTCGAATTCCTCAAACTTTCTGATTATTTCCAGGTTTACGTGAAAATATCACAGATTAAAATTGTAAAATATGTTATAGATTGATTGCTATTTTTTTGTCGACTGATGAAAAAATCATACACTTGTATTAGATTCATTAGAAAGACAAAACAATATTTCAGTAATTGTTTCCACAAGACAAAAAAACTAAGACGACAAAGGAAAGTGTGAGTAATGTACTATATCAGTGTGTTTGTGTGTCAGACTGCAGCAGTAATAATTTATTCACATGATCATCAGGACCACAGGCGTCTGTGCCTGCATGTAACTTAGGCGTCCACCGTCCCGCCTGCTGCTCTTCCTTCCACATTTCTTTCTCTACAGGCAGCTGAAAGGAAGCCTCAGCCCAACGCCCAGCATATTCTCCTGTTGTCATAACGACGTGTTCTCCTCTGTAGCCATGGTTACAAAAGGCGAGGGCAAGCAATGGCGGCGGGGGTGAGAGAGACTGACACTGGATATAAAAGGAGGGCAAAACAAATGGTGAAAGAGGGAGAGTGTCAGAATTTTAATTTGGAGCAGGAGAAAAGAGGAGTTTTTTTGTACAAGAAGAGAGAGAGAAAGAAGTGAATGATCGAGTTTGTTTAAAAAAAGGTAATGAAGAGAGGAAAGAAGTGGAGTTGGAGAAAGAGAGGGGGGAGGTAATGGGGAGATGGAGGGAACGGAGGAAAAGGGGGCAAGGTTCAAAGAAGAGGGGAAAAGAAAGACGACTTTTAACCAAAGATGAGGGCGAGGGAGGTCATAAAACAGAAAGAGAAGGAATGAGGGATTAGGAATGAACCAGAGGTGAAGCTGAGGAATGGTCCGAGGGAGGAAAACAGACAGAGAAAACTAAAAGGAGTTAAAGTTAAGGTTAAGAAAGGTTTGTGATGTACAGAAAGAGGAATGAAGAGAATTTACATGAAAATGCAGGAAGGACAGACAGAATGAGAGACCGAGGCAGAGAAACACTAGGAGAAAAGTGAGAGACTGCATGCAGAGAAGGAGGAAGTAAAGACAGAGGGTTAACGTCCATTAAACCTGAAATAACTAATAATTTAATTTTCTAAGAAATTAAGTGAAAACTGGGACAAGACGTGTTGTCTCTCAGCTGTTCTAGTCCGTTACCTGATTACATGCTGGCCTTCTGTTGTTACTCTGGTGAGACTGTGTGTGTTGTTGTTGCTACGGCCCCTCGTCCTGCCTCGTCCGCCACCGAGCAAACCTTATGAAAAGAGTCTGCCCGAGCACGAGTTCTCATTTCAAATGAACATTGAAGCAAGTCACAGAAAAAAACCTTGCTGCAGCAACAAGAGGCAGCTTCATTTTGCACACAGAGAGCAAACAGCTAATGGTAGCTTTGTTCTGCCGATTTATCCTACAACAGAGCTGCTTATACTGCAGGTAGCACATCTCGATGATCTGACTTACAGTGTCAGATTGTCCTACCTTTATAAATTACAGGGAAAACATAAATTATAATAGATCATTTAATTCCTTAACCCCTAACTGTGACCCTAACTCCAACTCTAACCCTAATGGTCAAAGCATGCGCAGCACACAAAGGTGGGACATTTCGATGGGTAAGATAAATCGACAGAACACCGACTCCACAGAAACATACGTAGTTGCTGAAACAAGATAGAAAGAGCAAAGGTATATACTGTAGTCTTATAAGGAGTTTGTTTTGGTTCTCAGAAATCCATCTGAAATTAGATAGAGGGCCTTGAAATTTGGGAACTTCAAAGAGACGAATAAAAAAAGTTTAAATTAAAGCACTGGAGGCAAAGAACATATCCTAGTTTTAAGAATGGTTCAAGCTCCAAGAACACTGAACACTACACTGAGGAAATGAAAATTTCACAAATGAAATCCAGAATTAAAAAAAATCATCAATGTGTAACTTTTCCGTAAGTCACGGAAAAATAACCTACATCACATTTAAGGTTTACTGTTAAATTTAACTTGATTTAGATCATTTAAAGGAAATAATCAAGTTAACCAACAAGTGGATCCAAATAACAGGTCCATTGTTTCCCAAAGTAGATACTCATGTTAAAGCTTACGGTCTCTCTGCTGCCACCACAGACCGTGACTTTGTTTACATGTTGATTTGTTGGATCGTCACATTCATTACCTGCGTTCTTGATTTAACCGTGGATGTTACACATGCGTCATTCTGAAGCTGCTGTTGACATTTTAACTGCAGTACATTGGCATTTTAAGCTGTAATTGATGTTGCAGTTATTTTTATGCAGCCACTAATCCAAGTCACACTCATTTTACAGTAGATTTCATTCAATCTCCTGCTCTCCCCTCCTTGTTTGGGGCACTGAGCTTCTTTATTAGGCTGTAATTCAAACAGAAATTCGGTCATGGATAATCGGATTACACTGGCCAAACTGTTTTTGGATAACTGGATAATTGGATAACTTACAACTTGTTTTATAGATGGGCAAGGCGTCAAGAGAGGCTAAGAAATTGGTTTATACTATAAACTGTGAATGTGAAATATTTGTGAGTGATTTGTGGGGAGTTTCTGGTTTTACAGCTGAGGTTAGAAGACTCAGAGGAGCACTTCTGGTCAGGCGTTGGTTGTGCTGATGTGCTGAGGACTGTATGTCCTTTTGGCTCACAGAGCACATTCATTGTGCAGCTGGACTCTGCATGACAGCACAGACACGCAACAACCACAACAACTCACACACACACATACAGTATATACGCATTTGTACACACAGCTGCAGAAGGAAGACTGAGAGTGACGGATAGAGGCACAGTATACTGTCAGTATTCATTTATTTAACAGCCACACATTAACACACACACATAAATATGTTTACTACTTTTATTTGTGTTTGTATTATACATTTACCACCATGAAAGTGAAAAGCAAAAAGAAAACATAAATCAAACAACATAAACAAACAAAAGAAAGTGTGCACTGTCAGTCAGGCCAAGTTTGTGTCAGACTTCACTGTAGTTTCCACCGTCCACCACTAGGTGGGGGTATAAAGGTGTCACACACTACTAGAGCATGATCTCTGTACACAAATACCACCTGCTTTATTTGTTATAATATCACTGAGCTGGTAAAATGTGTAAAAAAAAAACAGCTTTAGTCTTATGTCAGATGTGTGTTTTTGTGTGTGTGATGTGTTGTTTTTCTCCAGTGGTTCTGTGCTGTGCTGGAAATATTACTGAGACCCTGCAACCCTTTGTTTACATTGCATGTGTGTTTCTGTGTGTCAGGAAGTTACAGATTCAACTACACTCACTGTTTTACTTTAGTGTGAAAATGTTGAACTTCAACTACCAATGGACATGGTGTGTGTATATTTGGATCTACTAAGGTGTCTGTTTGTGTTTCTACATGCGGCTAATGTGATGCAGTGTAAGATGGCTGTAATGAGGGGCGAATATCTGCAATATCTGAGTTGTTTCTACTCCTTCAACCTCGGATGCTTCATTAACGTTAATGTCTTGATTCTGTTGCAGTGAGCGAGCTCTAATTGTCAAGTGATTGTGTTTTCCTGCAGCTTCTATCTGTTACATGGAGAAACGTCTGTTGCGATATGCCAGACTTCCACAGTGCGGTGGATTGACTTCTTGGTGGTGCTCTTGCTTGTTTACGATGTGTTATGACTGTGATTCAGTACTAACAGGAAAGAAGGGTGGATCCATGAATGTTTGCAGAGTCCTTGAACCCATGATATGATAAATTGAGTATGTGCTGTTCATGATGTCTTATCATGCTGTATGAGGGAGACTTTGCTCTATGTAAAGAATCTGAATACTTTCTCTGTCGCTCTGTGTGTGTGTGTGGTTGCTGTGGATGATGATACACACAGCTAATGCCTGAACCTCTAAATCATCTGGTGACCCACATAATTGAAAGGCAACCAGCATTATCTAATCATGCAAACACATACTGTATTAATGCACATATAAAGGATGATTTGACATCACTCAATTAGAAAGAAGTGGACTGAGAGCAGACGCAGAAAGAAAGTGAAACTCAGACTTGTAATATCACATTAGACTTTTGCTCCCTCTCGTGAGCTTCTTTCATCTTTGAGATAATATGTCAAAGCAAACGTGTTAGAAGAGTGAAGAAAATAAAACAACTGATTAATTTTATCAGTTGCACAAGACGATACATTTAACATATTATCTCAATGTACATTTTCTTGCAGGCCCACATTTTTATGTCGACTAATGGAAACAATGTGGAAATAATAGTTTTATAATCCTGCAATTAGTGATAACTAATTAGTTGTCAATTAGTTGGACTGGACTTTATTAGAAACACTTCTGAATATAATGCATCACTGTACAAGACTGCCACTAAGACCTTAAAGCTAAAACATATAATTTGATTAGCACAAAATATTATAGGCATCATTAAAGTGTAGTTTATAGCAGAACAGTTTTATTATATTGTATGAAACTGACCATATGTACCTTATAAAGTGGCAACTGAGTGTAGATACGATACGAGATAGAGATAATTGTCAGTGCAGTGATATGGAGCCATTCATGCATCTTTTATTAGTATTTTGATCAACTATTAATATAAATAAACACGTGCCTCAACTCTTAAGGTTTTCTACAGTTCTCAGCCAATAGTTACTGTTACAGAGGTGATATATTTCTGTTAGAAGCTTTAGGATTCTGATACTTTGCTTGATTTTAAGGTCATCTTTATGTCTCTCTATATGATTAAATATCATAATCTTTACCATTTCAGTTGTTTTATGGGCTTTGACCTCAGGATGATCGCGTGCTAATATGATCTACTCATGGCTGTTATAGGACCACTGGTGTCAAACACAAAGCCTGTATAGACTGCTCCACAATAAGCAAAGTAAGTGGCCACTTAGAATGAGAAAATTATAAACGCAGACACCTCTGTTATACAAAAAGGAGAAAATAACTAAATTAATATACTTATTACTGTATGCCACATATGTTTTAACTTCACTACATTTCACAGCTTAGTTAGCTGTTAGTATTTACTTTTCATATTCGGATTTCACATTATTAAAACAACAGCATTTGAAAAGCTTTTAAAATGCACTAGGACACAAAATCCTGTACAAAATATCTACCCCTCTGCAGTTTTGTCCTAAAGATATTTCCTTTAAATGCAGCACATGGTTTCATTTAGCTAATTGTTTAACAAAAAAAACAACATCCAGCATTTCAGAAAAACGCACAGATTAATGGAAAGTACAAAAACTTGTTTTACAAGGTGATTAAAACTAGCAGCACCTGGGCTATGATATGTAGATGCTACTGTACTTGTGCACTGATGCATTAATAATATAATAATTTATCATTCTCAGAATTACACTTTTATTTTTAATGGATCAGTAATCAAATGAAGTGTTAGTTGGTTAAACAGCCACTAAAAAACTTGTTATTCAGATTTCTCTACACTAGTGTTTTTGTTTTCACATATATGTGAAAATACAAAAAAAAAAAAAAAACATAAAAAAGACAAACAGACTTAATAAATTCCACATAAATTTAAAGAGAAATGATGAATAATACCGTTTTGAAGGTGGATTTAAACCGTTAATTTCGCTAACGTTAGCCTAACGGAAACGAACCGTTAATGATAACGGCGGTAGTTACATAACACGTTACAGCTTTGGTTGATTAACTAGCTGATTTAATGTCTGACACAGGAGACAATATAATGGCATTACTGGAAATATTCTTGGCCTGGCCCGGGTTTCTGTGGTTAGCTGTCACCGGGCCGTGTCCACCATCTGGGGGCGCTGCGGCTCCATTTTACACCGGCAGCCATGTAAGCTAGCTAGCTAGCTAGCTCGTCCCCACCGGCTCTAGAAATTCCTGTGGCGGAGGTTCCTGGCGCGGCCGGCAGAGAGGGATGGAAGACAGACACTGCAGGGAGAGCCGCCGAGAAAGCTGAGCAGAAGAGGGACAGAAACACACACACATACACGTTCAAACGGTGATAGACACCACAAAGCCTCGGTTAGAAGCGGCCATTGCGGCTGGGAAGCACGCCGGGAGCGCCACCGGCTCGCCTTGGATCCACAGGACGCCGACACAGCCTCGGATAGGAAGCCAGAGTCCGGGTACGGTTTCAGGAGCTCCGGCGATTTGGGCACGGAAACAGACACTCTGACCCCTTCTCTACGGACACTCATTTGGGGTGTGTAGAATTTACTCCCTCCCTCCCTCACACACATACACACAGGAGGCACAAAAAGGAGCCGTCACCGGGTGGAAGCTGATATTGAAGGAGGGACTGGTCGGAGACGACACACCGAGCGATGCGGCTGTGTGTTCCCGCAGACTCACTGACACATACGGCGATAATGGATAGATAGCATTTATATAAGCTTCATTAAAGTAGATACTTGCGTCTTTAACGTCCAACATCTCATAAATACGCGCTCACTTAAGGGTTTTGTTGTTTTTCTTTTGTACAAGCATCCCAAAGGATTATTATCAAACCCAGCTTGGAAGTGAGTTACGGGGCTTTTTTTTGTGTGCGCCAATGCATCAGATTCACTTCCACACAGGGTGGTGTTAAACTGGACGCCGAGAAGCAGAGAGGGTGGCTTGACGTGCAGCACCGGACCGGGTCACTGCGGTACTCTGCAGGCCGACCCCTCTCTACTCGCAAGCCGGCTGCAGAGCCACCATGGCCGGGTTCGTGCCGGGTCTGCTACCGACAAACCATTCCCAGGAAAAGGCGTACGCCCAGGCGTATGAAGATGTCCTGGAGAGATATAAAGGTAAAGGGGGAAATGCTGTTTAATATTAAAATACAATATGATCAGGCGACTTTTACCTTACGGGGATGTTTAAAGGAATGTTTCAGTGTTTTTGTCAGTGGATTAAAAGACCTCAAACACAGGACGCATAGTGTGTCTGGATGTGTAAGCTGATCTTTGAGTAGACAGCCAGCCCAGTCTGCCTTTTTCATAATCTGGATTCTTTCATTGTTGATATTTTGGATAAACTAAGCAGGTCTGCTGCCCACATTGCTGGTCTCCTCCTGTATTACACTGGGTAGGGGCAAATTGCATGCCCTGACTCCCCTGTAATCGCCTGTGTGCTTTTGAGACGCCAGAGGAAGCAGTTTTGTGTAGTTGTGTAGTCTTGCCTTACAGTGTCAGGAAATTTTCCCCAAGTTTCGCCTTTTGTTTGTTTGTCCTGTAAATATCAGAACCGCTGCTCTGCAAATCAGTGGAAAGGTTGAATTTTGTCCCTGATAGAGGTTTAGAAACCTTGTAGGATGACAAAACAAAAACAGAATGGTGCTTGTTGGGTTTATGCTGACCTCTTTCTATGAGCCTCTCTGGTATTGCTGTTTTTTTCTACCCCTGCAGCAATTACCACCAGTATGCAGACTTGCTGTTTCATAATCCCAGTGACAGGGCTGCTTTAAAAAGGAATGCCTCCACTGAAATTGAGGGAGAGGGGGGTGGAGAGTGTGTGTTGTGGTGTTAGGGAGAGGATGGGGGTGCAGACAGTCAGTGGACTTGGGTCACATCTGTGAGGCTGGCACTGATGAAAGGAGGTTGTTTTTAAATTATTGATTACTATAATGAAACTGAACTCCTTGGGGTTTGGGGCTTAGCATGCGTGTGTAGCTGGCAAATATCTGTGTCTGTGCGTGCGTGAGAGAGAAAGAGACAGGTGGACTAAGACAACATGGGATGTCAGGAGGTTTATATGAGCATATCTTTATTCCTCCAGCATCAAGTATCTGTGCAACCAACTTGTCTAACCACAGAGGAAGAATGCCTTAGGGTGATGGTTTCAGTGAGTTTCTAGCATCTTTGCTGTGGCAACGCTTGGCCCTTGGCTCTTGTGATTTGCAGTCCCTGGAATAAGCTTTCTGTTGAAGGCTTTGAACAGTAGCAGCCATATCAGGAACAAATCGGAACCAAAATTTACAGATGACTTTTTTGTATTTTCTCGGTAACACAGGAGTCTTGTCTTCTGGCACAAATAATAGTAGCTGTTTTGTGCAGCAGGCAGTTTATTTAGGGCACAGCAAAGTATAAATAACAGAAAAATGTGTTCGATTTTGCATTATTATTTGATTTCAAAAACTTTCTGGCATTGACTCAATAGTTGAATGTAACAGATCTCACTCGTAACTCAAGCGGGGTAAAACAGATCCCATTAGAAACAGATCTGTAGTTTATCATGGATTTATATTTATGTGTTTGGCATTAATCGTTAGTTCGACGTTAAAATAAATCAAAATGGTGAAGCTGGAAAAGTTGTTTAAGCTCCATAGGAGGCAGTAGGACCTCCACTAAATCTCTCTTGCTCTCTTTCTCCCACACATACAGACTGTAAATTCAGAATGGTTTTACTCCGACACGCAGGCAGACAGAGGTGCAGTCCATTTCTCAGCCTGCAGCAAATGATCGCTCTTCATTAAAGTGCAATTTATTGATAGCAATCACGGTTCAATTTTATGTGGGAACACAATTGCTTTACTTTGATGAATAAATAAGGCATTAGAGGTGGTGTGTCCCATGAGAGATGTAATTAAATGCAGGGAATATAAGCACATTGATTTAAGTAGAGCTGGACATGGGCCTCTTGTGCCCTTTGGATTATTAGAAATGTCAGCTCTTAATAGCCTGAAAGTCCCAAACTGACCATCAGTCAGTACACTCGTTTTCAGGGTTTGTTGATGACCACATACCCACTGCTGGGCCTGTATTTGTCAGGTGCTTTCAGTTTAAGGGAAGCTGTTTTGGAAAACTCTGTCCAGGCATACACTCAGAACTCATGCTGTTTCATTAGTACACAGGGTAAAGAATGACAGGACTTCACTGACGTTACTCTCTCCATATGCAGAAACTACAAACCTTACAAGTTACATATTGTATCTGTTTTAAACCATAGAAATGAAGTTTGTTTGTATAAAACCACACATTACACTGTGAATTATTTCAAGTTTATAAAACTTTTAGTAAGTAGGTTTTTATAAATTCATGTTTGTTAAGCTCTAGCTTGATAGCTTATTATCAAAGTTGGTCAATTGATCAGTACATTAAGATGATGAACTCATTTTATTCTACTGGTGATTCTGCAGAGTAGCACATTGTTTGTTGAGTTTCTAAGTGTGGATCTATTACAATAGCGTAATCGTCGCTGACGTATTTACCCAAGTTGATTGATTTGTCAATTACAGATATCCTGAACCAATCTGGAGGATTGGTAAAGACGCCAATCAAGGCATATTTTAAACAGTCAGTATTGGGTTAAATAAACTTGATCTTTCCTTTATGAGATGCTGTTTAACATTAGCAAATGACAAACACCAATTGCTGGTTATAAAGTTACTGGTTATAAAGACAAACATTATTTCAGCTTTAACTAATGAACATTAAATGTGTGTAACTGGTGTCTGTATGTAGCCAAATATTGTCTATAGGAGAAGATGCTTTACAGTGCAGTTCACAATGTGAAGTGAGTGACTCTGTAGTGTTTGCAGTAAGGAAGAATCTTCAGTATTTGGAACAAGTAGCTTTTAAAAATAAAGGTTTCTCCCTGTAAGCAGCACACAACTGTTACCTCAATCTGTCAGCTGCACATTTAATGAAATTCTATTGTAGTTAAACTTGGATCAGACTCGATATCGGCAGATACTAAATATTAAAGGACTCGTATTGGTGCTAAAAAACTGGATCAGGATGTTCCTAATGTGTGTTTTCTGTCCCTGTAAGACAGTTGGTTCTGTACTCGTGTCCTCTGTGTTGTGTCAGACATAACAGTCACAGCTCAGTCTCTTTTGTCAGTGCTATAATGAGGCTGTAACCCTATAGGAGCAGCCTTGTGTCCTCTGGAGTCCCTCCACCACAATAGGTGGAGTAGGTGCTGCTTTATGTCACTGTTTAATCATGTTTTAGTCTTTGAAGACTCATAGCAACAACAGCACGCCTCCTGTCTTAGATGATATCAAGTTCACGCTGTCATTCAGTCATTTTGTCATACATTGTTCTTCCTCTTTCTTTTGGCCCTCCTCTCCTTCTAGTCTAGATTGTAGCCATTTTCATTTGCTGCAATAAATTTGAGCCCATAAACCGTTATCCTGTATGGAAATGTGTGCGAGTTCATTACTCTGTCAGCTGTGAAGTAGTCACTTGTCAACTTGAAGTTGCCAGGAAGAAAACAGCGAAATGAAAACTTGTCCTCCTGCTTGAAGCGTCACTTGACTGAAACTGGAGTCTGGACATTTGATACAGTTTAAATCATTCACAAGGGCAGTGGGTTGGTGTGTGTTTGTCTGTGTTTCTGCTTGTGTGTGTATCTTGTGCTCATGACTGTAACTGTAACTGCTGTGTAACAATGACAGGATATCTAAAGCAATAGCCATAGGGTCATATATGGAAAAACACTGGGATCTGACTCAGAAAACACATACAAACACACTGAGTCAATGGAAAACCAGATGGTTCCAGGCAGATTGACAACATTAACATTATTTTTTACTTACTTACAGAATGATTACCAAGCAATCAACACACTATGAATTCTTTCTCATTTGCTGAGAGCAGCGTAAAAAAGTTCATTAAAACCCGACAGGTAAAACGTCAGTCTCTGAAAATCCATTCAGAGCTAAATATAAGACGGGAAATTTGGAAGGAAACAGAACAATTGGACATTTAGAAGAACAAGATGCTCAGGAAACCCACAGTCAGAACTTTGCCCTTTACAAATATAGACAGTAGAAAACGGGCATACGTCAGAGCTGAGTGAATGTGTTTGTTCAAAGGACAAAACAGATTAGCCACGAAGAATTTGTCCTGCAGTTCCAAAAATTGATTCAGTTTCAGTTGGGCTTAGGTTACTATCATGTTTTCTCTTTTTTGAGTCTGTTGTGTAATTAGCTGGGTTAAAATTGTTGTGGATATTTGGCTGAATATGGTGTCACACTGTTCTTTTTGTACACCTAACACATCTAACTCATCAGTCTATAAGCTGTGCCAACTTTTAGCAGCTCAGTCCTCCCTGTGTGTGTTGACCTTATAAGCTGGTGTGTGGCAGTGGAGCTTTTTCTGTTGCTTTTTCTGCACATCAGAATCAGTGTTTAACTGTGCTGTTTGAAAGTCACACACAGTAAGTTCACACACAGTAAGTTCACACACACTCATTGAATGTAAGTCAGCTCTGACAGTCGCTGACACACATGCTCACAGGACATACGCTCACACAGGCACAGTTGGGCTTTAGAAATTATGTTAATCTTTAAATTAAATCCAAATTGGGGCATTCGCTTAAGTAATACAGCAGAATGACACCCAGAAAGCTCAGTATCTGGCAGCTAAGGACTGTTAATTTCATTATAGATAAAACTATTACTTTCTCAGTTTTGTTTAGAAAAGCAGTTACACATACTACGTTTTATTGTTTCACCTTTTTTTACGTTCAGTCAAGTACAAAACAACAAAGGAACTTTTTTCTTGCTGTTGCTACTGTCCACAGTTGCTGTTATGTTTTGTAGTGTGCATATGTGGAACATGTATGCACACACTGGCAGCTGTATGAATAGAAGCACATGTGCATCTGGGTACAGCTCTGTTGAAGCAAACAGAGTATGAATTGGCCTTAAGGTTGGACAGTATGAAGTTGATATTTTGTTCACAATAATCGCAATATAGCAAATATTTGCAGACTCTAACATAAATGAATGAAATTGATGTTCAGTGCTGTCAACTGTATTGTTATATCAGTAACAACGTATGATCACGCTGTCGTGATACTGATCCACTGAAAGCTGATTAACATTATGCTATGGAGATAAAACATGGTGCTTCCAGTATGTGTAATATACAGTGTGCTGTTCAGCACCCTTAAAGCCACTGACACGAACAGAGGTCAGTGACCTAGAAAGAGACACGGGAATTTGATAGATCATCAGGAAGTGTTTGGAGTTGAGTGTTTGCTGACGTCTCACATTTTCATGGAATACAGGAAGTTGCAGGCTAGTTATGGACAGTGCTTCCTGCCTCTCTGGATCTGTGTTCCTACTTACCTTTCTGATTCTCCACATGCTGTGGACATACAAAGGATGCCTGTGCTCTTCCAACCACCTCATGAATCCTCTTATAAAGCGTATCTGTTGCTGCTTTGAATATGTCAGCCTCTCTGTCATGTTTCCTGTCTTCGTGCCTCTACCTGAAATGTCACGCGTTTGGAATAATGTGACCCCATTAGAGGTAAAATTAGACCGTGAAATGTTGAGATTAGATTGGCAGGCAAAATGTTTCTTGGATTCCGCAGCTGGTTATTGGACGACTGATCATTGATACTGGAGGAAATGCAGGAAACATTAGAGAAGAGGGAGAGGATGAAGATATGGAAAAGATGCTGGAATTGTACAGATGCTGATCTGTAATCTAAGAAGAGGAAGCACTACAGAACAGAACATAGACTAGAAGACTAAATGACTTAACTGAATATCAGAGAGTAAAGGAAATTATTATAGACATGCGAGCCATCGGCTGGTCCCAGAGTTGGATCATTACAGCTGGATTTTTCCACGTGGCCTAGTTTTTTCCCTTCCAGCTCTCTTGCTCCTGTTCTCCTCTCCCGGTAGATCTCTGCCCACAAGAAAGACAACCTCCCTCCTCTTCCTCCTCTTTTATCGCTCCTCTCTTATGTCTCTCAGTTTGTCCCTCAGATCACAACTTAGACAAATCTTCGTCAGTATTTTTCTGGAGTTACACACCAGCTTTTTTTATATGCTGGATTTTTAATTTCTTAATCACGCTTGTTAAATTAATCATCTCATTCGTGTTGTTTCTTTTGCCCTTCTCTGTCTTTGTCTGTCACACCCCACATTCCCAGCATTGATTTCTCTTCTCTTGCTCTCACCCTCCTTTCATTTTCCTTGCATTCTCACTCACTTATTTCATTATCTCCTCTTTCTTTCACTCTCTCTCTCTTTCCCTCCCTCCACCCCTCCCTGCTTTCTCTGCTTTCCCGAGTTACTTCCTGTTTAGTCACATTCTCCAGCAGCACCTGACTGTGTCGGCAGGAAAACCAAACGCTGCCAGAGCTGCGGCAGGGAAAATCAAATGCTGACCGAGTTTAAAAACTATGCACTGCTGTTTGTGGCGGGGGGGGGCCTTCAGGGAAATCAAGCACTCCCAGACCCCAGAGTCCTGCTGGGAACCCTCTGAGCAATTGATTGTTGGTAATGCATTGAAACTGGACATCAGTAATACAGGAAACCCTTAGAAGAGGGAATATGGAGATGCAAACTGTGTAGCAGAGGGAGCATTTCCAATACTTGCAAGAACACTGCAGCCTATAAATTAAGGGGAAATGTAAGAAAGGAAATTAAATTCAGCACCTGGGGAAAAGCAGCTGTTTTAGAGTTTAATGTTGATAACAGCAACTGCATGAGTTAGAAGTAAGAGGTAATCAAACTTCTCTTCTTCTCTTCTTCCTTTAAAGTAGCAAACAAAGTTACAAATGGAGGGGAAACTTGGCTAATGCTCATATGTAAACAGAAAAACATTTCAGTTACAGTGATGCCAAGTGTTTGTGTATCAGCTAAAATGAACAATACTGCAGTGTCAAACTAAGATCCCTTCTCTTAGTCTTTGCTGAATTCTCCACATTTTATCTTTATGTGCACTAAGCCTGTCACCGTGTTGTCTCTTTTTCCTCTTTTCTCCATTTTTTTCCCCTTCCTGTTACTGTCCCCAGCAGCTCTCTCTTCTTTAGCCCTCAGGGTTCTTACATAACCAGCACCCAGCTGATTTTTACTAAAATAATCAATGAGCTTCATTGTGTACGTGTGTGTGCCACGGGAGAAAATTGAGTTAAATGGTTGTGAGGGCTGCAGCCAGCAAGTGTGAAATATTTCCTCCAACGTATAAATCTGTGTGTTGGTGCATGTTTGTGTGTGGTAACAGGGGCCCTCTCTTCTCTCAGCAGCTCACAGGCCCTGTATTCATGACAGACTGTAACAGTGAAGGGCTGTGTGGATGACCTACATCTTTTGAACTTTTTTAGCAGTGTTGTGTGGCGGTTGTCGAAGCTCCTAGAGTTTGCACTGAGACAGCAGTGGGATGTTTGTTCCATCTCTGTCGGCCGCTTCCGGCATGTTGAATGTAATCATTGACAAGGGAGGGTGCATCTCTGGCTGTGAGTTAGTGTGTGCATTCATTTGAAGGAAAAAAATAGGTCAAGAACATCAGTAGATGTTGCCACGCATGATGTCACTCTCTCTGTGTGTGTGTGTGTGCACACTCTGCAGGATCTTTGGAGATGTGCCTTTATTTGAATCAATAATAAGACTCCAGAAGGAAACAGAAGGAGGGACACACTGCAGCTGCTTTGACCTTTGTGACACACACACACACACACACACACGCAATGTCACATCCTGTCACAGACTGTGTACAGGCTCAGCTGGCCCAGTTTATATCTTGTCCTCTCTGTTTTGACCTTCAGTCCACACTAACATACTCAAAACTGCTGTCCAGAGGAGATACATCACGGAGCTGAGACTCTGTCTGTGTTTACCAGATGTTGGCTGTGAAGTATTTTTGTTGTATGTGATAATATCACTGTGGGTGAATTCTACTGTTCAAGCATCAGCAGTGTTGCCGAATCCTTGTTGTTGCTGCTGTCTGTGTAAGGGTGTGAGTGAGTGAGTGTGAAGGGTATAAAACACTACAGAGCTGCCAAGATGAAGTAGGACGAAGAGAGAGAGGCAGTTAATGAATTAATCATGGATGCTGCTCTAAAAGCAATATAAGGGACAGTGGCTAGTGTGAAGGAGGCATCGATTGCACACGACTGTAGCTCTGTTCTCCGTAGGGCATCATCTGTCTGAAGGGTTACACTGCATCTCCTCTCTTTTGTTGTGTAATTGTTTGCTTGCTCTGCTCTTTTTTATTTTCCTGCCTCAATACTAAGACTTTTCTTTGGTTGCTGATTCACAGGTTAATATGTCTTCTTCTTTGTCTCATTGGTTTACACTTTGAAGCGAAGCCAAGCTGCTGTTTTTCACGATAGATCTTGTTCCCTCCTATTCTCACCAGATTTCTTTATCCCTATTCGTCTCTGCTTGTTCTGATCAGTTCAGACAGAAGAGCACCTCACCTCACCCCCTTTATTCCATGTCTTTTGTGCTCTTCCTGTTAATTTTCTAATTCAATTCAACTCAGTTTTATTTATATAGCGCCAAATCACAACAAAAGTCATCTCGAGGCACTTTACATTGTAAGGTTTAAGACCTTA
>JAUMHL010000003.1:4133732-4146252 GCA_032362345.1 Sandelia bainsii | reverse complement strand
TGAGACGTCGTTGTCAAGCTGTAATTGATGCTCAAGGGCACATGACACGTTATTGAGACATTGACATTTTTTGTTGTTTCCATAAATTTCACCCGAAAGCCAAATATCCCTAACTTTTTGTGAGTAGTGTATATGAAACAGAGAGTTGGTTTCACAGTAAAGAAATATGCTTTAATTTTTACTGTGTTATGAAATGTATTGAGAGCTAAATAAAAATTCATCCCTTCATAGATCTGATCCCTTCATAGAGATGTGATGATTATTACTTCACTAATGATCGTCATTAATCTGCCTGAGTGGGTCTAATTGGTTTTGCAAAAATTGCAAGAAAGCTTTACTTTTCACAATGGAAGCTATAACTGTGTAATAAAATAAGATGCACAAGAAGTAGAGTGTTGCATATTTTAGTAATTTTTTATTGATGCTGATTGTGTAATAACCCATCTAACAGATTTTTGAAGTGGTGTTGGATCAGTGGCACAGTATTCTCTCCCTCATTTGGATCTCTGTTTTTCTGTTTATTCTATTCTATTTTTTCTTATTCTTAAATTGTCTTTCTTCTCCAGAAGCTGCAGTCAGAGCTAGATGCCCTGCGTTCCAGTTTGGGTGACTTGTCTCGCCGTTGCGTCAACTTCTTCGAGGAGAAGTCAACTTCCACCAGTGTTCCTGTTCTCCGATCTGAACTTAATCAGGCTGTGGAGAAGCTAGACAAACTGCGCAACCTCTCATCTGTCTACCTAGAAAAGTGAGATTTTTATCTTCTTCTAGTTTATAGGTGAACTTCACTATGTGCATGAATGTTTTATTTATCTCTTTATTCTTTACTTCCTCAGGTTAAAGACAGTAGATGTCCTGATTCACAGCCTGGATGAAGCAGAGACCCAGGTTAGGAAGTATGAGAGCAGATTAAGTGAAGAAGACATTGTTCCTCCTGACACAACAGCCATTAGAAACCTCAGAGAACAGCTAGGGGTAAGGGACACATTGTCACATAAAATTGTTGTGGCCAATCAAAGAAAAATCCTCAAGTGAAATTTCTTGCCTCTGATTATTACTTTTTACTGCATCCTCTATTTTTTTTGTTTCTGTTTTATCTCTTTCCAGAAGTGGCATGCTGAAGTTACTGAGCAGGAGGACATCTTCCAGTCTCTGCAGTCTGAGGTACATCATGCCAAAGAGGCAGGGTCTCAGCTCAGCAGGCTCCATCCTGACCGCAGCCCTGAGCTGGGGCTCTATGAGGAGAGAGCCAACCAGATGACAGAGAGGTGGAGTGGAGTGAAGAGACAGATGGAGACACGGTAAGCATTACAGGGTGAAGATGAGGAGGGTCAAAAGGAAAGTTTTGTGGAGGAAGAGAATGATTCAGTTTTAATAATGTGTGAAGGTGAATGTAATGATTGTAGCTGAGCCTGTGCTCTGATCTTTCTGTGTTTCAGTGAAATTCATAGTAACAGAACATGTAACTGTCTTAGTTAAATACCTCATATAGACATACCATTTCTGTATAAAATGTTCTAAAAGTCTCCTGCTTTAATTGCAGACAAGTGGATCTAGAAGCTCTGGGTTCAGCCCTGCAGCAATACAGAGATGGTCACTCTGCTCTGGTCAAGTGGATCGAAGAGACGACGGAGAGACAAGAAAACGCACAACCTGGACAGATGGACAGCAAAGCACTGTCTGAACAACTAGCCCAGCAGACGGTTTGTGACACAGATTTCACTGACTTAAATGTGCAGATTGATAGACTAAATGGATGGTCTGGTCTATTCTGGATTGATTCTAACAATTCGCAGTATAGTGGGAAAACAAGATGAATCATACACCTTTTATCTCACTGACTTAAATAAATGATAAGTATAATCTTTTTGCTTGTTCTCCTCTTCAGGCATTAGTAGCCGAGATTGAACAGAACCAGACCAAACTAGACGACTGCCAGACTCACGCCAAACAGTACTGCACCTCAGTGAAGGTAAGATACTTTTACAGAAATGTCTGTATGTGTATGTCTTAAGTGTAGAATATACATCATTAAAATACATCATCTTGTATTTGGAGATTCTTCGTGTCTACTGTAGTTTAGACAGTGGTGTTGTCCTGTGATGCTATCAAATATACCTGTAAAAACATTTGTTATGTACCCGTTTACAAACTAGTATTTCATTTTACTTCCTTATATCCCACCATGGCTGTATTCTCTTCTCTAGGACTATGAACTACAGCTGATGACATACAGAGCCTTTGTAGAATCTACTCACAAGTCGCCTGTCAAGAGGAGGAGGATGCACTGTTCTTCTGACGTCATTACTCTGGAGGTCAGGAAATAACAATTTACTATTTTGATCAATATCACAACACATTTTTGATGAATGTTTTGTTAAAAGTAGTTAAACAATATGTAATTGTGTTTGGATGTGTCTCTCCAGTTCATGGACTTGCGCACACGCTACACAGCCTTGGTCACTTTGACAACCCAGCACGTAAAGTACATCAGTGATGCACTGAGGAGACTTGAAGAAGAAGAGGTGGGACAAATGCTCTTTAAAGCACCCTGTTGCTTTCCGGTCCACATGTTTGGGTTTTACATGTATTGATGAGATATTGTGGTCAGGCTCAGAAATGTTGTGTATTGTCTCAGATTGTTACTCATCAAATATCATAGAATAAGATACATACAGGAGTTTGAAATTTAATGTTTTCAACATGCTTGATGTCTCAATATGTACAGAAAGAGGTGGAGGAGGAAAAGCAGGCCAGGGTCAGCCAAGTTTCAGATCTGCTGGGCTGGGTCAAAGGCCTCCAGGGCAGGACGGGGGGCCCCAATGCTGAGTCTTCACTTGCTGCTCAACAGGTACAGCAGAAGTCTGGTAGTCAGAGCTTTGTGCAAACTATAAATTGTGTTGATGCTGTGAAGGTTGCAACTGTTTAAACTGTATACATCACTTTTTTTAAGTAAAGTAAAATGTTAAACTAAATGATGAAATGGTTGTTGAAGGTAGATTTATTGAACTAAGCACTGTGTTCATGTGTGCTCTCTAAAGGTCATCAGTGAACAGCTAGCAACTAAGAAAGACGATGTGGCTGAAGCCATTAGGAGTACACAGGTCTTCCTGCTTTCTAAACAGGCCAGCAAGTAAGTTCACATCACAAAAAATATAATAGCAAAGTATTTGGAGGGATTTGGACAAAGAAAATTAATGAGTTGTATATCAAAGCTACAGTTTGTGTATATGTGCACCACACAGTCAAACACGCATTACCTCTTACACATCACCTTCACCTGCTCTATCCTGCTCCCTCGTCTCCTGTTCAGGCTGTCCCCAGAGGAACGTGCTCATGTGGAGGCTCAGCTGGATGAGCTAACAGCCACCTACAATGAGCTGTGTGACAGCTCCACCCAGCAGCTGCAGCAGCTGGAGCAACAACTGGCCAAAGAGGAGAAAAGAAAGGTATTTT
Organism: Sandelia bainsii; assembly: GCA_032362345.1. Lineage (NCBI taxonomy): Eukaryota > Metazoa > Chordata > Actinopteri > Anabantiformes > Anabantidae > Sandelia > Sandelia bainsii. The sequence continues at coordinate 4,142,799 of JAUMHL010000003.1, read as the reverse complement.
GGTTGGAGGGTTGGGCTGAGATGGAGAAGGGCTACTTCAGATTTATGACTACGTGTATTTTGCTCATGCTAAGTTGAATTTAATTGTGAAGGTACCTTCATAAAACGTTACCGTGAATCTGAATACGCTTGCAAGCTATGCGTGAGTTGTCCGTGGGCCAGGAAGAGTGTGTGTTGTACAGCATGTTGTGTGTTCACAGAGTGTGCATTTTTGACAATCATACACTGCTATTTATGAATTTTACTCATTGACATGGTTTGGTTTAACAAACATCACCCACCCTGTTCAGACGTGTATTCAGTTCATTTAAAATTTTAATTTTTCCTTTTTTGGCGTTTAAGAAGAGGTTACCAATAGTAGAAGCCCGAAGTAATCAGAAAAATTCGATAGTCCTCATTGTAAAACTTTTTAATGAAGATTATGTTTTCATGTATTAACACACAGAAGCATTCACTGGATAACACTGTCTGAACTGGTCTTCAGCATGGAGTATTCACTCATATTATTCTCCTAAAAGCCTGCAGTCATGTCATTAACTATCCCCACTCTAGTTGTTGTCCATTTTCATCATCATTGTCATTATCATCAGAAAATACATCTGCTGAACTGCTAACATGATTAAAACATGGCCTTAGTGGTGCCGCACTACATCAGTGCTGCCCAAATCATGCTAGCAGCTAGGTAAAAGCTGTAGAGCTTTGCCTTTCGTAGATGCATTGTTAGAAACATTCATTGTGATTTTTTAAGTAGATGCTTCACTTTTGAAAGTCATCTCTGTAGCTCCAACATAGTATCATGTTTGGTTTTTTTATGTAGTGGTAGAAATGATGCCACTGCATAACGTCACCACATTACATTTAAGCGTACACTGCATAAAATTTACCCCATAAATACACGTACGGTCAGTCAACGAGAATCAAACATTCACAGCTGTCGGTTCATAAAATGTTTCTCTCCCGGCATATGTAATACAATATAGCGGTTGCAAATGAATGTGTCTGACCATTTTACTTTTCAAGCTATTGTATCCTTGATGATAATTCTTATATTTCAACAGCTGCACCTCTTCATTGATTCCTATGTGAATGTTGTATATTTTTACAGGGAATTTTTATACTCACTGAAGCACAGACATTGTGTCAAATTTGTTTTAGAGTGTAAGTGCACCAAAGGCCAGCTACGCAGAAAAACACTTCACCTTTTGAGCATGTTGTGTCCAGATCACAAGTGTGTGCGTGTGAATGAGGATTTTTGTGTCCTAATGCATACTATTAATGTGTGAAACTTTAAACCAGCATTTTGCTTGAAAATCACTAACAGCTGCCAAAGGAGAATTGTGGACATCCAAGCTCTGAGCCAAGGAACAGAATGAGAAATGGAAAACAAAGCAGGACACTTGTAGACATCTGAAATTTACTCTGTCTTAGTAGTTATATTGCAAGATAGTGAAATCCTAATTTCTGTGCAACTGGAGACTTAAACAGTCTTCAAATGTTGTATACTGTGATAAATTGCAATAGAAATTACTTTTAAAGGTGTTAAACAAAGCAAGTTGCAGTTAAGTTTCCTCAGTCTATTCCTATTTAATATAAGGTCAGCAGGAGTATGAAGTGTTAGTGTAGCGTTAGGAGTCAGAATGAAGAGTGGCATGCAGAATGCTAACAACCAGCTTCTCACCTGTTGCGCCTCGCTCTACCGAGCCAAAAGCTGGCCCATTAGTGTGTGTGCGCCACGGGACAAGCCCGTACGGTAAGTAGCGCTCGCTTTCTCTCTTACCGTTGCTTGTAAGTTATTTCCTCATTTAGACATTTTATTGTCATCTCTAAATACCTCTGTGTTCGTTTGTGTCTTTTCTCACTTTTATTTAGAGCTTTTTTCTGCATTTTTGTTTCTGGTTGCTGTGTTGCATGCTTAGTGCTTGTCTTAGAATAACAGTGGTAAATGTTAAAGCACTTTTAATGCAAAATAAAAGCAATAAGGGAAATTAAAATATGGGAAAGAAACAATTGAATTATTAGTCGTTTGTTACATATTTATTATGTGACAAAAGGAATCTGCTAAACAGAAGCAATTTGTTTTTTAAACTTACAACAGACACGTTTTTAAATGCTTTTGTGGGAAGTGGTTGTGGGTTTTTTTTTCTGATTCTACCATCTGAGTCTGCCCAAAATGTGCTTATGCAGCACATTTTATAAATATACAGTATAAAAAAGAAAAAGGAAAGTGAACTACTTGTTATTTCCTGGTTTCCCACATAAATTTGTTCACCAATGTCACAGATATAAATAAACACAATATTTCTAAGCCGATATAAGACTAACAGTCGTCATATTTCGTGTGTTTATTGAACACACACAAAAAAGTATGTTCACATACTTTTTCCTTGCCACTGTATATATATAGTAAAAACATAGTAATATAAAAATAATTTCTTGGCTCAAACACTGTGAATGAATGTTAACTAGAACTCTGTTCTTTATCTTTTTGTAGAACCAAATTGCCATTGCAGGAGTTATTGACCTGGGAACAGTGGAAACATTCCCAGTATTCCAAGCAGCCCAACGTGGTCTCATTGACCAGGACAGCTGCCGTGTACTACTAGAGGCCCAGCTCATTATGGGCGGGCTTGTCCAGCCCGACTCCCCTCTCAATCTTACCCTGGAACAAGGTCTAGCTCAAGATCTGATTGACACCCACACCAGACAGTCCCTTTCTGAGCTAGAGAGTGCATTGCGTTTGATGGAGAATACTAAGTCTGTGGGTGACCGACAGCAGAATTTGTTGCCAGTGGCTATGTCCATGGAGATGGGGCTTTTCAGAGAAGAAGTGGGACTTCGTATTCTGGAACTCCAGATAAACACTGGAGGTCTAAGAGATTCAACTGGAAAAATGATTAATTTAGAACAAGCCGAAGACATGAAACTTCTGAATCCCAGAGTACTCATCAAGCTCCAGTCAAGGCTACAACATAAAGAACTGATTGATCCAAACACAGCTGAAAAATTAAACCTGTATGAGCTTCAACAGCGTTGTGTCCTCAACGAAGACTCCAGTCTCCTTCTCTTTCCTGTGAAACAGCAACCTGGAGGAACTGTCTGCCTCCGCTCCGGAAGAAAAGTTGGCATCTTCCGTGCAGTACAAGAAGGTCTAATAGACAGGAAAGTGACCGTGCGACTTCTTGAAGCTCAGCTGTTTGCTGGTGGTATTACCGACCCACGATCTGGCCACCGGTTGACAATTGATGAGGCTGTTCGTCATGGGCTCATGGACCAAGATCTAGCATGTGCCATGTTAGCACGACAGCTGCAAAATGGGGGAATCCTTGATCCTTTCAGTGGAGAACGCTTGGATTTGGAAGAGAGTATACGCAGAGACCTTCTCTCCCCTCGTTTGGCTCTGTTGGTCCTTGAATCTCTTTGGGCTTTCATGGGACTGCTCTGGCCTGAATCAGGAGAACTTCTGCCCATTGCTGAGGCTCTTCAGCAAGGCATGATCTCAGGAGAACTAGCAAGAAACATCCTAACACATCGTCATGCCATTGGGGCTCTGTACAATCCAGAAACCCTCCAGGTGCTTCCCCTAAACAGGGCTGCTGGTGAGGCCCTTGATCTGTGTGTAGTCAGTTTTCTCAAAGACACTTATATCCCAGATATGATTCCCAACATGAATCAGTCTGGTACCCCATCTCTAAACCGCCTGAGCTGGGGTTCCACCAGCTCCTCTACGCCTCCATCTTCTCCACCCTCTTCATCATGTCCCACAGGCCTTTTATTTGAGGCTACACCAACAGATGGAATGGATCCTGAAGAACAAGCACAACACAAGCTGCTGTTTCATCTCATGACTCACAGCTACGTGGATGTTCATTCTGGAAAACGGCTGGTGCTGCTAAACTCTGAGCTGATGGAGCTGATCAAAGCTGCTGAACTGTTTGATGGAGACTCTCTAGATGGAAGTCAGGTTGAGTCTATAAGCAATTTGTCCACAGATAAGTTGAAGATGCAAATCATGACAGAGTTCAGTTTAACAGATAAAGGAGTAAATGATAAACAAATGGCAGTTAAAGAAGAAAGTTGCAGTGTAGTGACACCAAGCAAGGACTTTGAGATCAGTGGTACAGGTAGACTGGAAGAAAGATGTGATGGAGAAAATGATGACAAATTCCTACAGAAACCATCACTGGTTGTTGAGAGTGATTCAGACTCTGCAACTAAAGGTGATCTTGGTGTAGATAAAGATGCAGTAGTAAAAGCTATAAAGAGAGAAATATTAAATCTTGAAAATGCCTCTGCTAAAGTTCCAGGGAAGCTGGTAAAATCTGAATCCAAAGTCAGTGATAATGGAGATGAGGAGACTACAACCACAAAAGTAGATAGAAAAACAGTTACAGTGTCAATCAAAGTAGAGGAAGGTATTGAAAGGAACATTTTGAAAGAACCCATCCCACTAACAGAATTAACAAATGAAGATGTTCATTTAAAACAGTTTGAAGATATGGAAGATATAAAACATTCCCAAAGTGAATCAGAAAGAGTAAAACAAAAGGTTCCTGTATCAGAGACAAACTTAAAAATAGCTGAGCCTCAGGTTGGCATTCATGAATCAACAGTTGAAAAGGAAGGGGAGGATGTTCATTTGGCCAGGTTAGTCCTAGAGCTCCAACAGGGAGGTCTGATGACTGAAGATGGTGAAAAGCTGCTTCCAGATGAGGCAGTAGCACAGGGTGTCCTCCCAGGTCATACGGCAGTTAAATTAATGGCTCAGGCGGGTCTGTTTGGGGGTTTCCTAGATGCTGGCAGTGGTGAGTCACTTAGCATGGAGGATGTCATGCAGGAGTGTTTGCTAGATGAAGATTTGATGTGGAGTGTTCTAAAGTCAGATAAAACGCTTGCAGGGGTTGTGGACATAGAGAAAAGGCAGATCCATGGGGTAAAGGAGGCAGCTCAGGCAGGATTGATTGACTCAAACACAGCTGCTCGACTTATAGAAGCCCAGGTGGCATCTGGGGGAATTGTTGACCTGCGTAGGGATAAGAAAGTCTCTGTTACTCTTGCAACAAACCTGGGATTGATCGACGAGGATCAACGAGAGGAACTGGTTGCACTAGAGAAGGCATACAAAGGAAAAGTTACAGATTTAGCAACATCCCTCAAAAAAGCTAATTTACAGCTACAGATGGAAGGTGTTATTGACCCAGAGTCTAAGTCTCCAGTCCCTCTTGAGCAAGCAATTCAAAAAGGGTTAATTAGGTCAGAGGAGGCTTATCAGGTGTTGGCAAAACAGGTTGCAGAGGGTGGCATAATACATCATGCTTCAGGAATGAGGCTTTCAGTCTCTGATGCCATAGATAGAAGATTAGTGGATCGGTCCATTGCACCCGGGCTAGAGGAACTAGAGTGGATTTACCAATGGAAAGTCAGTCCTTCATCAAATCCTGAAGCAATTATTTTGCAGGCGTCGACAGGAGCTTTTTTAGACCCTGACACTGGAAGTAAACTGACATTGAGTAAGGCGGTTTCTAAAGGTCTCCTAGATGAGAACATAGCAAGTGAAGCCATGGCTTCTCCCACAGTCACACAAGGACCACTTGATCCCCAAACTGCACGCATTGTGCCTTATTCAGAACTTGTAAGGCAAGGTAAGATAGATATTGAAACAGGTAAACGCTTCTTGGAGGTGAAGCCATTCAAAGGTATTGAGAATGAGCAAACAAAAGACATATTGACCCTTTCTGAGGCAGTTGCATCAAAGCAAGTTGACCCAGTTCCAGCATTAAGGCTTCTCCAAAGCCAGGCAGAAAGTGGAGGGATCATTGATATCAGTAATGGAGAAAGGCTCTCGCTGTCTGAAGCCTGTAACAGAGGTTTAGTTGGAGATGATATGGTCAAAATAATAGCCACCAACCCGAGGCTTAAAGGAGGCTTAGTTGATCCCACCACTGGACAACAAGTTTCTAGTCTTAGTGATGCTACTGCAGAAGGACTTATCTCCAGGGACATCACTTCAGAGATTCAGGAGACAGTGGCTTCTGTGGCGATAGAGAGTGATGAAGATAGCTCTGCATCTGCTGCCTCATCAAATGGTACATACAGTCCTACTATTACATTGTCAGTGTCAAGCCCAGGCACTCCAGCAAAGTGGTCAGATGTTAACACTGAGGAGTTTTCAACACCTCAATTTTCAAAAGAAGGTTCAGCAGTCACTCGGGATTTTGGAAAGACATTAACAGAAACAGAGACAAAGGCTTCTGTATTGTCAGATCAGTCACTGTTTTATGACAACACTACAGAAATGGGCAAAGTAGAAGTACCATTGTCAATGGGAAAGAACTCTTTAATCCAGCCAGACCAATCCATGGATCTCTTGTGTAATTTTGCAACTAAAGTTGAGAAAAAAATTCAACAAGCCATAGAGGAGATCATACCACAGAAAGACCCCAATAAATCGGAGAATCTTCCTAAATATGAGCTAGGTGAGACTGATGATAAACAAAATCAGAAGATTTTCATAGACTCTGTGGAAGAATCTATGGTACCTGTATATGATACTGGCAAAGATTCAAAGGAAAGGGACAGAAAAGGGGTTATTATTTTGAAGCCTGATGAGGAACCTGTGGGGGTTCAGAAAGAGGAGTGTAGCCCCAGTGATGAGAGCACTTCAGTGGTTCATGGTGTTCAGAAAGGTAAAATCCAGACAGGTTCTCTGGCAGCAGAAATTAGGGAAGACAAAGAAAGCAAAGACAACATTGAATTGCCAGAATTAAGTGAAGAGAAGTATAGAAAGAGTGATTTGATAGCACACAGAAATGATCGTTTAGATGGTAATGGTAAAGGAGTGGATGAAGAGAAACCTTTTAAGACTGAAATCAAATCCACCACTGGCACTGAGCAGTCAGACAAGGTGTTGCCATCTGAATCCAAAGAGACTGAAAGCAAAAGTAAGAAAAAGAGGAAGAATAAAAAGAAGGGAAAGGGTAAAGAAACAGAAAGTGAATTACAACCTCCACCTATTGAACATCCATCTGAAATGTATCAAGCTGATGCAGAAATTGAAGGGCAGCCTGAGGCTACAGATGCAATCACAGTTGAATTGGAATCACAAGACAAATATGAGAAATCACAGAGGCATGGTCAGGCAGCTTCCTGCAGCCTTCCTAATGGAGAAAATGAAGTAAAGACTGATTGGAAAATTGAGGCTGAAACTGATTTGGTAAAAGAGGAAAAGGAAGTGAATGTGGACACTCTGAAATTCACACAACATACTTTTGAGACAGTGAAAGATGCAAAAAAAATGACAGTATCGAAGGATGTAGAAAAGCATGATAAGAGAAGTGAGATGGAGAAAGAGGAGCAGAAAGAGAAAATTGAAGAAAAGGTTTCAGTCTCTCAACAACCAGAACAACCAGAGAGTATTCAGGAGGTAAAGAAAAGGAAGCATCAAGAACTGCCTCCAAAATCTAAACTGCCAGATGAAGAGAAAGCAGTCTTAATACTTAAAGCCAAAGAAAGTATTCTTAAAAAGGTGTTTGAAAAAGGTGTGAGTGAGAAGCAGGCTGCTGAGGAGCTGCAGGCACTTCGCAAAGAGGTGGTGAAGAAGGAGATTCAAGACCCAACTGTTAAAGATAGGAAGGCACAAACTCTGCCAGCTAAGGTTGATGGAACAGAGAGTCATGATGTCAAAGATAAAAGTGTCAAGAGACTGAACGCTTCACCAAAACAGACTGAGGAAGAGATGAGTGTCAAAAAAGACAAAATGCAACTGATGAAGGTAAAAGAAGATACAAGTTTGGAAAAACCTTCTGTCCAGGTGGATGTGGAAGCTTCTTCAAACAAGAGACAAAACAAGAGTTCTGAAAAAGATGTACAGAAAGATGTTGAGACAGCTCTATCCGTTCAGCCTAAAGAAACCCAGCAAAGTAAACAAAGTAAGAAAAGCAAGAAGTCCAAGAGTTCAAAAGTGACAGACAAAGCTGAGCCTGAGACATTAACTACTGATAAAAAGGTTGATTCTGATGTGACAACAACAAAAATTACTATAAAATCTACAATGGCAAAACCATTGTCTGATTTGGATAGCCCAGCTTTGACAAAGCAGAAAAGGATGGAGAAACATACTGATGATCAGTCAGCCAGTGATGTAATCCAACCTTCAGTAAATGATAAGGCAAATGACATGGAAACCTTTGGGATTCATGTTGAAGGACCTGAGATCAGTCAGCATAGTCCATCATGTTTACATCAAAAGGAGGAACCAAATTCACAAATTCACAAACAGGAGCACATACAACTGGCCGTGGATATTAGGAAAGAAGAATCCAAAGAATCCCATATAGAAACCACAAGTACCGTCAAATCCATCAGCTTTTCTCACATCCAACCCACAGCTCAGTCAATGGTTCCTGACACACAACATGATAAAACAATTGGGAAACGTAACAAGAAGAAAAGACACAAAGGACCTCAAGTTGAAAGTAGTAATATTCCTGAATCCAAATCTTTAAAAGACGAACATCAAAATCTCAAGTCACCAGAATCAGCACCTTTTCCCTCAAAAGAGGCTTCAGCTGAGTCTGAATCACCAGGAGTCCCTGAGTCTGATACAGCCGCTGAGAGCTGGGGAGAGAAAGAGGATGATATCAAAGAGAGTCAAGAAATTATGTTAAACAAAGAAGGGACAACATCTTTGGCTGTCAAAGTAAGTAAGGAACAGAGAAAGATTATTTTCTTAAATTGTCATATAGATTATACATATCACAATCAGCAACATTAGCACCACAAAGTGGTTAACAAGGTGGTGGTAATGTTATGGTGGACAGGGATCAGCATGGGAAAGATTGAATGCTCGCCATAATCAACGGGTATTACAACACACAGTTCATCACAGCTTGCTATGTATGGGGCTGTGTCTATGCAAACACCTGTCCACCACAACATTAAAACTACAGGGTTGTTTTAAAGTTGTGAGTGATTAATGTTTTCAGATACGTATATATACACATACACTACTCACAAAAAGTTAGGGATATTTGGCTTTCGGGTGAAATTTATGGAAAACGTAAAAAGTTCAC
>JAUMHL010000003.1:4099042-4133632 GCA_032362345.1 Sandelia bainsii | reverse complement strand
GGTCACATTAAGTTCACCTGTAAAGGTTATAGTGCATTTTAGGTTCATCCTGAAATTTCACCCAAAAGCCGAATATCACTAACTTTTTGTGAGTAGTGTATGTATTTCACAATATTATGTTCTATTGTATATATTTTCATTTTTCTATTTCCACAGTCATCTTTAAAGCGTCAGGAATGTTTGGAGCATGACCAGCGAATTGTAGCCCTCATCTCCATGGTAAGACATACTGAGGTCCGACTAAAACAGCAGCAACAGCAGTCTGTCGGCCGCAGCCTCATCACCCTGGATGACATAATCAGACAGACTGAGGTAAAACAATAGACATATTTACCTGATTCAGCATTGTTGTATGTGCTAAATTATTTTGCAGTTTCAATTATGCATTTAATTACCAATGTGAGGCAAACAACAAAGCTGATTTAAGGATTAGTCTCTTACTAAACAATATCTCAAGAACACTTTTGTTTTCTTTGCCTAATCTGTCTCTCAGACTCTGGACCTTGAATTGCGTGACTTGGAGCCTGAGATTACCAAGGAAGTGGAGGCTGCTGAGCAACTGTTGAAGCCCCAACCTAAAGATGTTCCTCCAAAGCTCCTGTTGGCCCTAGAAAAGGACCGACGTAGCTTGGCTCGAGGGTATGAGGCTGCCAGAGCTCTTTCTGAGGGCATTATGCAAAGTCTACGAGACCACAGAGACTCATACAAGGTAAAAGAAAAAAATCAAGAGAAAACCAGAGAGAAAAAGTGTATTTTTATTTGTAGTAGAGGTGAGGCATTTATTAGACTATGATACCACAATACTGAATCACTCCTTTTTCTCAGGAGGCAGTAACAGCTGAGCAGAAATCACTGGGAGGAAAAGTGGAGAGTCTGCTCTCGTGGTTGAGGGAGACAGAGGCTCAGATGGATGGAGGAATGGCAAGGATGGAAAAAATGGACAAAGCAGAGAAACATGACAACCATGATCAGCTCACACAGCAGCTCAATCATTGTAAGGTAAGTTGCCTTGACTTTTTAATGATACTATTTTGAAAAACATTGGAGATTTAGTTACACTTTAAATGCATAGTCTGTTTTTAACACTTGCCAAACTCTTTCTTAGTAATTAATACTAATTATAGATCAAGTGGCATTGTGGCTTTGGTAAATGCACCGATTTTATTAAATATTGCAAAATGTTGCCTCAGTGAAGGGGTTTACCTTTAAGCTGTCCTCCTGTTTCCCCTGTTCTTTCCGTTTTAAAAGGAGCTCCAGTGCTCTCTGATGGCTCGCTCCAATGAAGTCAACAGTGTGGCCTTTGACATTCAGGTCTTCATCTCAGAGCGGGCTCAGGACCTAGCTCCTGAGCAGAGCAGGCAGCTTCTGGGGCAACTCCAGCAGCTCCAGAGAGACTTCCACAGAGCGTCTGGTCAAGCCCAGGCCTGGGCCGATGCCCTCTCCGCCCAAAAAGAGAGGGAGGAGGAGTGGCAGCGCAGGGAGAGGGTGACAGAAGAAGAGAACGACAGAGAAAGGCAGAGTGCAAGGCAGCGCGAGGTTTGGAAAAAGATGTCAAATTGGTTTGAAGTGTTGCACTATTCCTCACTAATAAATTAAAAGGCGACTATTTTTTGTATGCAGTATTTCACAGCTTTACTTGTCATTCGCTAAACTGTTGGCATGCTTTAAATCTCAGTACTAGTTAAATAAGGACTCACATTCTTTAAAATCACGTCCTACTCATTCAAGACTTGACACTAGAAAGCCTGATGTAAACTAGCTAACCTCCACTGTAGTTTAAAGTTTTGTTGTACCATCAGCTCAAATCTTCTCTTATCTTTTCATACCTGAATAGCAACCCACTGCTGCTCTTGTTGCAAACGCTTTGCCACTTGACATCAACAATATCACCACCCTCACTCCTACTACACGGGCTTTTATGCAAGTGTGTTTGCTACTCTGCATGTCTCAATAACGTGTATTATTAACCTGTTTGCCTTGCTATTTCAGATTGCCACTGAAGGAAATCGCTTGTGTCACGGCGGTAAAGGCTAGAGATTTGATAGCAGACAGGCCCCCGCTGGCTACAGTGCTTAACTGTTTTTCCTCTGGTCTTACTTGAACACAGAGAAGAAAGAGGAAAAACAGAAAATAGATATTTGTTTGATTTCTCTGTATTGTTTGTTGTCGCTTGACCAAAATGTTGAAGTGAAAATACTGTGTGTATATGTCTGTGTGTCCGCCTGTGTGTGTGTAAGTGTGAACTCTGGACACAATCTGTTCAAAGCTTGGCAAAGTGTGCACTTCACAAGGATTTTGCTTAGGAACAAATGTGCATTTAGTGTGCTCTTTACGAGATGCATAAAAACTGGTTGTTATGTCGAAAATGCTAAATGGTCATGATCTTGTTTAACTGTTTACGATAGCATCTTCCACCATAATTGATGTACTTACATTTTCTTTGTGGCTCTTTGGTCTTTTTCCATCTGTCTGTCCTCCTTCCTTTCTCTTAGGTGGTTCAACAGCAGAAAGCCGAATGCTCACAGAAACTAGAAGGGCTCACCATGTGGTTGGCTGGTGCTGCCAGTTTGCTGGCCAGTCAGAAAGCTGGTGCTGAGTCGGGTGACGTGAACGTCCTCAAAGAAAAGCAGAACAAACTAAAGGTATAAAACTTTTTTTTAGCATTAATTTGGTGATCTGTATATTTATATATACATGAAGATTCAGCTCAGAATTATTCTGTTCAGACAGTAATATTTCTTTCTGCAGGAAATACAGAAAGACCTCCAGACCAAAGGTGAAGGCATAGCTGAGGCTATCCGTTCTGTGGAGGATTTCCTTGCAGAGCAAGGTGAAACTCTCAGTCCAGAGGAGAGGGAGAGCCTCCAGGCGGCGCTAACGAGAATGAAAGAGCAGTACAGCGCCCTGACAGATTCAGCAAACTCATCACTGGCAGAACTCGACACAGCCATCAACACCACTGTACAGCAGAATACACAAAGGGTAAGAAGATGAGAGAAGTCAGAGATACACACGTGATGTACTGCTTAACTGAATTTCACTTGAAGGTTTTCTTTATTCATCGTTTCTCCTTTCTCCACTCCTCTCCTCCAGGCGAAGGCAGTGGAGGAACTCCAGGAGACACAAGGCCAGATAGACTCTCTTCTAAATGAGCTGTCCTCCCTTAACCAACCAGGAGTAACAAGAGTTGGATCTACAATAGCTGAAGATGTTATTGATGCACCATTCTCACAACGAGAGGGGGCTGTTCTGTCACACACAGAGATGTTGCAGGTGAGAATCTCTAGTCTATGTGTATTTTGTGTTTTGACTAACATCTTAAAATGTTATATTACTTCTTACAAGTAACCTTTCACCTCTTTGACAGGCTGAGCTTCAGCAGCTTCAGTCTCAACAGGCAAAACTACTGCAAGTCACCCAGTCTGTTCGCTCCCTCTTGGACCAGCCTGACTCTACTGTTCCTCCTGAAGAGAAGCAGCGTCTCCGGGCTGCCCTGGACCAGCTGCAGGCCCAGCACCAGGACAGACTGCAGAGCTGTCAGGTAATAAAAATAAAGTCTTGTGTTCTGTGTGTATATTAAGTATGTTTTGTTTTCATGAGAACAAAAGTGAAAATGACAAAGAAAAATGTTTAAGACATATTTTACATTATATTTGTGCTGGGCATAAATAGATTGATATTATATTAAACCTTTTGTTTGTATTTTTATATTTACAAATAAAATGTATTTTCTGTACAGATTATATGTATAGTTAACAGACTGCTGCCACTGTAATTGTTTCTTCTAGGACCGTCTGAGGAAGTCTGAGGCTCTAAAAGACGAGTTGACGAAGTTCCTCCAAGAGCATGGAAGTCTAGGTACCTGGCTGGAACAGAGTGAACAGGAGCTCCGTTCCCTAGGGGAAGGAGAAACTGATGCACAAGGACTTAAGGGCAGACTGGAGGAGCACAGAAAGGTGCAGTACACAAAATACAGAAATTAATAATATAAAAAAACTGATGCAGTTTATCACATTTTTTTCATTATTATTCTGAAAATCACTAAGTCACAAACTTGGGACTAAAACTTGGGAAGGTAAAGGCAGCAGCAGCAGTTAGACTTGTAGATGTAGAAAATGTTGATCTTTCATTTACATTCTGCCTCTTCTTTAAGTGTAGATACACTTAGGTACATCTGCGTCCGTACTGTAGGTCCCAGATGCTGCTGCTGTTACTTTTTTTGCCTCTAGATGGAGCAGGTTTGACTGAGACTACTGGCTCTGTGACTCCGTGTTTGGATTATATTGACAAAGCCTGGTTTTGGCTGTTCTGAAGTGAAGTGAATGTGCAGAGAAATATTGCTCAATGCAGCTGTGATGAGATTAAAATCACTCACTGCTAAACTGTGTTTTTTTTTTCACCTTTAATTAACCATGGAAGTTTCTACATTCAGTCTCCATCTATCCAGATGTTTTCACATGGCCTGATTTACACTCACATAATCCTGAACTCTCATCTGTGAAGCCCTAATGCAGTCTGGGATAATTTTCTAGTTAAGATTCCCATGATATTACAGTGTTTTATATTCTTACACATCTTTCCCAGCCATTTCAGGAATTTAAACTTGGCACCTGCTGATCATGATCATGCTTTCTGTTCACTAATGGAAAAAAACAGTATAATGTAGTTTAGTTTTCATCAGACACATCTGCTTGTATTTTCTCCCAGCTGACTGGTAAATATGTCCATATTTTCAGCTGGCTGAGGATGTAATTTGCCACAAGGCAGACCTGCGTTTCGTCTCCATTTCTGGTCAGAAGGTTCTGGACTCTGTTCAAGGAGCCCTGGAGCAAGTTGGTGGTTCAGACCCAGCTCTGAACAGCACCAAGGAAATGGTAACTGAAAAGCTACAGGATGCTAACCACAGATACACAACCCTACACACCAAGGTGAGAGATACTTTAACACATTCTAGACAGTGTTGTCGCTTTGCTCAGTGTTTCTGTTTTGTCACATAGAATTTAGACACGTATCGAAATAGTTTGTTTGTGTCTACAGTCCACAGAGTTGGGCAGTCGTTTGGCTGGCCTGTTGGAGAGGTACCAGCAGTATCAGGATGAGATTGTCTCCCTCCACTCCTGGCTCAGCACTCAGGAACAGAACCAAAGCATCGCCAAACCCAGTGGGGACACAGACCCACAGAACCTTCAGAACACATTACGACAAGTACAAGTGAGCACACATGCCAAAAACTGAAATAAATACAACTCATTGAAGTGTGTGAGAATGCAGAAAAAGCAGATAGGTGGGTTTCAATGTATGGAAAAATGACAAATTACAATTGTGTTACACACAGTCGGGGCTATTCAACAATTTATTTTCCAAGTGCTGAGGACTGATCAAAAGTTAAAATCAGTCAAGTAATTAATGTCTGGACAAAGCATAGGATAAAAAAGTTAATATGCGGGAACCTTGTGTGAATAAAAATATATTTTCCACTATATGAATGATTAAATTTTGACTGTAAGTGTGTCTTTTATCTTCAGCTGCTGCAGGATGAGCTGGCAGAGCGCTCAGTGCAGCTGGAGAAGGTGAGGAGAGCAGGAAGAGATCTGGTCAGCACAGATGAATCACCCTCCCTGAAAGCTGTTGACATCCTCTGTGCTGCAGGTAATTTAATCTATCAGATCTTTCCCATTTAGTTTTTTTTTTTGAGTTTGTGAAACCGCAGTTCTCATAACCTGAATGTTTTTTATTGTGTTTCCTTCTGTTGTTCAGATGGTTTAGAGAAGAGGTTTGGCTCCCTCTCTGCATCTGTCTCTGAGCGGGCTGAACAGCTTCAGACAACTGTGGCTCAGTCTGTTAGTGTCCAGGAGGGCCTGAAGGGTCTGCTCAGCTGGTTGGACCAACTGGTTCTGAACCCTGGGCCAGTGGAGCCCTCTGCACAGGCTGTACAAGACGCTCTTACCCAAAATCAGGTCAGGACAATTAGGACTGTTGTCAGAGGATCTTCAAAAGGCTAAATAACTATTAAAGAACTGATGCTATAGGGTTGCATGTAGAAAGTGACCCTCAATTTCTTAAAATCCCAATTCTCCTCTTCCCTCCCCAGAAACTTCGGCAAGAACTGCTCTCCAGGCAGGGAAGTGTGGAGGCAACACGGGACTCTGTTTCCAAACTTCTTCAGAGCTCTGACGCCTCCACAGCCTCTGGCCTCAAGGGTGCTTTAGACGAACTGACTCAGCGCTACGCTGCAGCACAGACCAGCCAGGCCGAGAGAGAAGCTGAGCTGAAACGGCTCTTACCCAGACTGGAGAGCTATGAGCGGCTGGGGACCGATCTCCAGGTTTTCACCCAGAGCCGACTAAAGGCTTTGAGCCCAGTGGGCCAGCCAGACCGCAGCGTGGATGACTACAGGCAAACTGTTGAGGTCAGCAGAAGAATCAGAGTTCTTTACATAGATCATGTGCAGCTTGGTCTCACAACAGAGTAAATGAGATCAAGGTTTTAAGACTTCTTAAAGCCTCCAAGGGTATTAGTAGATTGGTCAAACTGTCTGCCTGTTCAACACTATTTTGTCCTGTCTTTTCATCAGGAGGTCAGGGCGGAGCTGGAGCAGGAAGCTGGCCAGCTGAAGTCCTTCTGCAACCTCGGCACTGAGCTCAGCCGGTCTAAAGCCTTCAGAAACACTCAAAGCTTAGTAGATAATGTCAAATTGGTGTCTGACGAGTTCACCCAACTGGAAACAAATGTCAATGAAAGGTAACACAATAATAGATAACATGTTTTCACACACAAACGTTAGAATAATGCAGCCATAAATATGAAGCCTCCATTTTCATATCTTTGCTTTGATTGTTGTTAATACCAATACATGGATTCAAACTGTCTATTAAATGACTAATTGCTTTGATTTGAATGTTACATATAAAAATAAGAGTTTTGTGAATTATCATGGAATACAGATTGTCACAGCATGAAAAAGTTTCTAATTCTTTTGATGTCAGTTGCACAGTTCACCCTTAAATACACAATGGGGTACCAGATACAAACCTGTCAGGAATGTGTCAACTCTTGAATTACATAAGTTAGCATTTGGTCCCATTTGGTGTTGAAGTGACAGAGATCAGTTCAGACCTTTTAATCAACCCAGCAAACAGATGGAGTCAAACATTACAGAAATTAAGATTTGTAAAGATGCAGATGGTCTACTAATATAAAAACTGTGACTGGTTGTGCAGAACAGACTATGCTCCTGGCATTTCCAAAATTTGGTATCTAAATTTGTAGCCTTCATTGAGCACCAGTTGCTATGCCTACCCCGTTTGACGTCGTATCAGTCGTATCACACTTGAAGCCCGTCAGCAGGGGGCAGGGAATTTATAAATACCATCAGACTGGTTCAGGGTTATTTGATTATACTTGAATTTGGTGATTCAGTCACATACAGATAACCAGTATAGACTGTGTAATGGACATATATAAATATGTCCTAATCATATGTTAGGAGGTAGAGAAGGTGATTAGGAAGTTGTGCATTTACTGTGTTGTATGATGTTTCACAGCAGTTGGTTTCCGACTATTGTACATTATGTGTGTACTGTATGTCTGTGTCCAGTGCGAGCTGACGAGCAGGCCTGGGTGCTAATATAAGCAGCGTGGACATGGCTCATTGTCCGTCCTATAAATTGCCCTCCCGTATAACTCCCAGCCTCGAATCCCGAGGGGGAGAAAATAGCAACATGATAATGATACTGCTCTGTGCCAGACGACTTCTCAGAGCTGTTTTGTCTACAGGCAGTCACCAATTTTCCAGCCGTCGCTTGAGACAGATCACATACAAAAAGAAGGAGGTCAAGGCTGTGTTAATGCTGCCTGGGGGCCAGTGTGAACCATAAAACCTCTTTGTCAATAGAGCTTTGTGTATTAATTTTTTTATGTAAATAAGACAGATCCAGTGATTCTACTTGACTTTGCTTTAAAACAGAAACATGATTAAAAATAAATTTTCTTTGCCTTTCTTTTAATTTCAACCTCACCTTCTTTTTCATCATCTTGCTGTTCTTCATACCATCTTCCTTCCTTCTCTTCCTTGCCCTCTGTTTCTCGGACACAGGTTTACTGCCATCCAGGCCTGTGAGCAGCAGCTGCTTCAGTTCCGCAGCCTCTCTGGTTCACTCCTGAGGTGGCTTGAGACAGGTCAGGACCAGCTGCCCCCCAAAGAGGCCAACCTCAACATCGAGGGCCTGCAGAGAAGAGTTCAGCAGCTCAAGGTTTTTGTTTAATAATTTATCAACTACAAAAAGGAACAAAAGAGTAAGATGGCAGCACATTCTTCATACATTGTTGATCTGAATGAAATAAACAATATTTAGGGATGTTCTACGTGAATCCAGTGACTTGCTCACGTGAATGCTTTATGAAATACTTTATGCCTTCAGGACTTGTTGAACGACTGGGAGTCTCAGGGAACCAGGGTTCAGGAGCTGAACAAGACTGGCTCAGAGCTGGAGTGCCTCATCATCAGCATCACTGCTCCTCAGACCAAAACTGGTGAGGGCAAGAAAATAACAGGAAAAACTGCCAAACAAAACAATTCTCCCAGTCTCCTTCAGTTTAAACTACTTATTTTCCACATGAGAGCATTTTTGCAAGTGATTTAGTTGAGATTTAAAGATGATGTAGGTGGAAAAATCTCAACAAGGGGTTTATAAAATTATTTGACCTGAGAGAAACACACAAATGCTAAATAAATCAGAAACACAGGAACAGGAAAGAAGACAGGAAGAGGTGCTAAACACAATCCAGTAGGAGTGCGTTTCTAATGAATGATGTCCTGATAATTGAATCTGATACAGCAAATCTGTGATGGTAGATTTTAATAATGTCACAGACGTTAGACAGGTCTTCAAGCATCTCTGGTTCGATGGTTTGATGTTATTTTGAAATGGTATTAGATTCAACAAAAAGAAACACACCATATAAATTACCATCAAGATGAATCAACAATCTCAACAAACAAACTTTGTATTTTTTATGTTGTGTTTTCTATTACCTACTCCTGAAAAGCATGTTGTCCACTGTAACTCCACAGTATACTAATGTTTGAATTCCTGATCAGTCTTTATTTGTAAAGGAAAAAAAGAAGGAGGAAAAGGGATATAATTAATTCAGATTTCAAAGTGAAATTAAAACCTAATACAAAATGTTTATTAAATGATGAAGCAAAACATAATTTTACTGGAGAACGTATGTTTAAATTTCTGCAATATTTATAGTATTTATGTTGCTAATTTATACATCCATTGAATTTCTGTGGTATGTAAAGACTGTGGCTATCCTCCGTGTCTTTATCACTGCTGTTGTTTGTTTCCCACGGCTTTTGTCCGACGTCACTCCTCCCACTGAGCTCTGTCTCTAAAATATTTGAGTTGGTAATGTTACACACTTCTATCTGAGCTTTAAACGTGTTTACATTTGTTTGTGTGACTGTGTTTGCATGAGTGTGTTGTACTCAGTCAGGTGTGTGTCTTTCTCCCAGGTGCTCCCCAAATCAATGGCTCAGCAGGTCCCAGCAGTGTCAATGGCATTCACACCTGTAAAGGTGAGCTCTTCCTGTCTTCTAATGTCTCCTTGAAACTAGTGTCTTTGGTCTTTATAGTTTCATCATTCACTTTGACATTGCTTATGGCATTGTTCTTTGTTTTACTGTTTGCTGTGTCCTATACAGTTGTGCGTTTGTCAGCTGCCCATGCAAAACATCTGTCGGTGACAAATAGTTTCAGTTAAAAAAAAACATATTGTCATTCCAGCACCAGGACCTGAAGGCCTGTCTTTGTCTGGTTAAATCTACTCTTTACTATACAACTAGTACCCTGCTAGTTATTTGTTCTGCTCTCTCTGTTCTGATATACATGTATACTAAACTACTTTTTTCTTTTCTGTGTGTTTTCCTACTAGACCTGACAGAGCTCCAGGTAGCCGTGTCTGATGTGAATGGTCGATATGAGACTCTGGGTGGGGAGTTGAAGGACCGTCTTGGCCGCCAGCAGGCCTCACTGGAGCTGAGGCAGAAGACCAGGGAGGGTACAGAGGAGCTCAAGAATTGGCTGACAGACAAAGAGCACAGCCTGAAACAGGGACAGACCGCGTCCCCCTCCAAACCTGAGGTGGTACGCGCCCAGGCCCAGGCAAACAAGGTAAAGGACTGGGTGCATTTATCATGTATGGTCTGTGACTCTTTTCCTATATGAACACTGAAATCCTAGATTCTCTATTCAAATACAACCTACGTAACTAATAAATATGCTTTTTACAAAAATATAAAAATATATTTGTGTGCTTGTTTTATTGAATAGGAAAAAAATCACATCATGAAGTAAATAAATCATGTCATTGTCTCCTTTGCGTTCTTCTTAAGGCCCTGCTCTCAGAGCTGGCTGAGCACTCTGGGAAGGTGGAGCAGCTGAAGAGCACGCTGAGGAAGCTGATCGCTGACAACCCAGATTCGCCTGAGGCAGACACCTGGAGACAACAGCTGCAAGAGATAGGTATGTGCTGCAGATGGCAAAATATACACAGGTATATGACAAGATGATGGAACAGCCATTAAACACAATCTGATATATTAGAACTCTAGTCATCACCAGTGATATACGTATGTTGACAAAATGTTAATAAAGACTAAAAAACTGTATTTTTGAGTTCTGTTGCAGAAAACAGCTGCCAGAGATGCTGTTCTGTAGTTGTCTGGTGGGTGTCATAGAAATGTTTACATGTAAAGAAACCTGTGTGGAGAAAATATGTTGTGTCAGACACAATCAATCATGTGAAGGTAACCTGCTGTAACTTTTACTATCAGCTTTCCTCTAGTAAGGTGGTTTCTCATTACATCAGTGAGAAACCTTTTAGAGTATGTCTTTCTCTCACTGCGTTCTCGGTCTGCTCCAGCTAAAGAAAAAGGAAAAAAGACAGGAACTAGCATCTTTTGTCAGTAAGCGGTTCAAAGAGGAATAAATTTACTGATCTGCTGCATCTATGTGGATTTACAGTAACCAGGTTACTAGAGAGTCTGTAAATGTGTTCCTCAATTTCTCTGAGTAACCTAGTTACTGACTGATGTACAGATTATGCAAGGAAATAACACAGATCCATCTGTTTAGAGGAATGTAATTAGGAGTCTGAGTTTGTGTGACTTGTTGGCCTTTTTGTTAAAATGTTATACTAAAATTGAGATGAATAAACATGTAAAGAGGAAGGGGTTGCTAGAGAAAATTAGGTGTAAAATAACTTTAAAGGAATTTAAATCTATGAAAAATAAGGGAAATCAATGAGGATTTTTACTGTGGCATGTCTGAAAACTGAGTAAAGGAATTTGTAATAATTCTTCTAAGAGAGGAAGAGAAACTGAGATCAATATTATCCAAGGAGAGAGTGGGAAGTGTTCCTGTCAAAGCTATTTGTTCTCTTGCATACTTGATATTTTTACCAGGGCCTTGTATGAGGTAACAGAGACAGAAATATTTAAGGTGAAATCCAAGAAGGGGCCCTTTATATTCCATATTTCATAACGTCCTTTCTAAAGCCATTCGGACTGAAAACACACACACACACACACACACACACACACACACACACACTGCTGGATGGCCAAAACATGAAGTAGAAGGAAGAAAAATGTCTTAATGTTTTCTCAGTGTTGTTCTTAAGATTGAGTCAAGGTTTAAATCAAGGATGTTGATTTCATCACTATTACCCTGACTTTTCACTGTACTGTAAGATGTAGAGTATAAGAAGGAAACTACACAGAAAATAGTGAATACACTGTACGAGAACCTGTTCAGTGAGGAATATAGATACACATTAATCAACATTTTTGTGTCTTTGTGGTTTGTGATGTGTTTTCTCCATTGATTAATTTCCCCAGACTCGCGCTGGCAGACAGCCAATCAGACTGCAGCCCAGAGGCAGACTGAGCTCGAAACATGTGCCGATAGGCTGGGTAGCTTTGCCTCAGCAGCCAATCAGCTGGGCCCGTGGCTGAGGGAGAAGGAACTGATGATGAGCGTGCTGGGACCGTTGAGCATCGACCCCAATATGCTCAACACACAGAAACAACAAGTACAGGTAGAAGCTGTAGACAGGATAATAAAGACATAGCCAAGATAGAACCATTTAGTAGTAATTTTATCTTTTAAATGCCCTTGTTCTTACAAGAATTGGATGTTTTCTTGATTTTTCTCATACGAAGGCACATGAATGGTGCAGAAAAAATTCACATCACAAAGTGAACTGTCATATTTCCTCTTAATCCTAAATCTTACGACATCATAATGTTTTATAAAATTTATCAAGGGTTTTCTTCAGGCCTTTAAGTTTCATGTTTTAAACACATCTTTGTTTTAGTTTATGCTGCGTGAGTTTGAAACCCGTCGGCCGCAGTTTGACCAGCTGACACAGTCAGCCGAGGGCATCCTCTCCCAGACTGGTGACTCTTCCCAGGACCCCAAAGACCTGGAGGAGGTGCGATCTGAGCTGGGCTCCGTGTCCCAGCAGTGGGAGGACCTAACAAATCGACTGACACAGAGATCGAATCACATTGACCAGGCTTTAGGAACCAGCGAGCGGTACCAGGCAAGTCTAGTTAGAATAATGGTTTCACGTTATTCACCATGACAGTATACATTTTCTAACAATCCTTGTCTTCTCTCCAGACGTTGCTGAGAGAACTCTCCTCCAGTGTTTCTGCTCTGAGTGAGAGGTTGGATGCTCAGGCCTCTCTGAGCGCCCAGCCCGAGGCTCTGAAACGTCGCCTTCAGGAAACCGGAGAGATCCGTTCTGAGCTGGAAAGACGGCGGACTGAGCTGGCCGAAGCTGAGAGACTCTGCCGGGAGCTGAGCGCCATTGTAGCTGAACCCTACCTGAAGGAAGAGCTGAATAAACGACTAGAGAGTGTCAGCGGGCCGCTGAAGAGCTTGGAGGAGCGAGCTGGTTTGTGATGTTTCTGATACAGTAACTGCTTATGTGGATCATAATGTAACATGTAACATGTTCTGATGTGTTTACTGTATGTTTGATTTATTTGCTGGTAGTGATTTTTGCACAGTGATAATCATCCACTTTAATAAATCAGTTAGTAAACATTCCCCTTTAAACTTAATCCCTCTTAAGCTATGATTTGAATATTGTTTTGATTACAAGAAAACACAGAGATCCATTAAAATAAATAAAACAAGAACTATTTGTGCTTCTTTGTTTGAAATAGTTTTTCAGTGTTTATGTTTCTGATCCCCTTTTCTCTCCTCTAGCCGATGGTCTGTCTCAGCTCCAAGCTGCCCTGTCGTCCACCCAGCAGTTCCAGCAGATGTTTGAGGAGCTGCGCTCCTGGCTTGATGAGCAGTCAGATCCCAGAGAACCATCCACCGACTCCCTACCCTGCCAGCCAGAGGCCATCCGCTCACTGCTTGCACGGACAGATGAGCTCCAGCGTGGCATCGCCAGTCAGCGAGGTTCATACGAGCTCATTCAAGCTGAGGGAGCGTCTCTGCTCGCCAGTCTTCCAGCAGGTGGAGATGAGCGATCTGCCCTGCAGTCCCGCCTGGCTACTCTGAGACAGGACTGGGATGGGTTGAACCAGAGAATCTCAGATCAAGAAAGCAAACTGAAAACCACTCTGAGCAAAGCAGAAACCTACCAGCAGTACAAGGCTGAGCTGATACCGTGGTTAACGGAGTGTGAAGGGAAATATGGGGAGATCCAGCCATCAGTAAATTCGTCTGCCCTAGATGAAGCCTTACAGAAGGCCCGAGGTGTGTCGCTGGACCTTGAGAGACGACAGCCGCTCCTAGAGGCTTTCAATACTGCAGCTGATCAGCTGCTGGAGCAGTGCTGCATTGGAGAGGAAGAGGTAAAAACTTGATTTAATGTTACCAATTTCACTCTTTAAATTCTGCTCTTTAGTGTGTGATATTATTAAAAATGTATAAAGACTCCTTCATTTACTTGATTGTCTTGAAGCTCTTTACTGCTTAATTATTATGTTTTGGGGATTTGGGTGTTGCATAATAACTTTTTGTATATATATTGATTTAAAAGTCATAAATTAAGTAAATGAAGAAATTGAGTGTATCTAATATAAACTCATTTTCTGTAGGTACGAGATGAGAAGGCCCAGCTGAACCGCAGGGTGGATGCACTAGGAGAGAGTCTCCATAACCGCGCCTCCCAGCTGGAGGAGCTGGCTGGCCGCCTTAAGGAGTTTGAAGAGGGCAGACAGGCTGTGGAGAGGAGGTTAGAGGCTGCCAAGCACCAGATTGAAGTCCAGGAGGCCCTAGGACCTCAGGTACTAAAAAAAACAGTGCTCATATTCTTATTTTATTTAAATTTCTCTTCAACAGGGCAAACAGAGCAAAGTTATTACAACAACCCATGTGCCGTTATGCATGAATCCATGTTTAAACTATTTTTCCCATTCAGGCTTGCAGCTCCAAGAGCCTGGAGAGGCTGAGAGGTCAGCAGGAGAGCCTGAGGTCCCTGCAGCCTCAGGTGGTCTACCTCAGAGACCTGGCCCAGGGTCTGGTTCAAGATGCACCCCAGACACCAGGAGGCAGCACTGAGGGGGCTCAGAGGCTTCAGGAGCAGGCGAAAGGCACAGAGAAAGAGTATGATGACGTTACTGACAAGGTGAGGAGCAGAGTCATGGTCAGGCAAAGAGACTAAGAATGGAAAGATATTTCTTTTTACAGGTTGTTGTTATTATTATTATTATTATTATTATTGTGCAGCCTTACCCAACTTCAGAAGTCAAACTAACCACCATGGGTTTTGCTCATGTTAAATATCATCTCACTCACTGAACATCTGGAACATGTTCCAGGTTTGGCTAGTGGTTAGAGGTCAACAATGTCAGATAAACTAATACAAACTAATCAAACTAGTCAAACTAATACCTCTGAAAGAACTATTAATATATTGAAATATGTCATCACTTGGTAGTAATCATTTCCTTGTACAGGGTCCCAGGTGAACATTTTTTATGGATGCTCAATTGAATGTCTGCACATTACCTGATCCATATACAGTATAAGCAGTGAAGGATTTTCCATTTGTCCGGCTGCTGTAGAAAAGGAGCCATAACAATTATGAATTACTCTAACCTCAACAATTTATCTAGCCTGGAGTTTGGAGATGTTGAACAACAAGGGTAACTATTTATACCAAGGGTCACAGTGTGAGAGGGTGTCAGAGCTCGTGTGTGTTTCTGTCTAAGTAAGTGTGTGTGTGTGGGTCCTTAGACAAGTGTCAATGAGCTGAGAGAGAGCAGAGCAGCTAAAGCTGTCAGAAGAGTTTGGATATTAATTCTACAGTAGTCATACTGCATATGGTCACTGTGGACATTCAATACTTTATCATAGTTTGAAATGTAAACTGTAGCATCGAGAATCCAGTGTCAACAGTTCTGCATCTACAGACGCATCCGAAAGTATTCAGACACATTCACTCTCCCACATAATGTAGTTTGGTTGATTTAATTTTAAATCACCATCTTCAGAAAATATTTTACATCCATAATCGATGATGACACAGTCACATTGTTCTAAATATTTCCTTCTTTTTAAAAAAAAATCAAATACTGAAATTTCTCAAAGTGGTTTTATGCCCTTAAACAATTCACAAACATGAAACACACAGAGGTCTACACAGAGTTTCTTGGACTTCATGACTTGGTTTTTGTCCTGACATGGTGACTTTTATAATCAGTTTGCCACAGCAGGACTCCAGTCAAGTTCTACACAAGTGTCAAGGAAAATTTAAACAAGCAGGACGCACCTGGACACAATTTGTAGTGGCCTAGCAAAGGGTCTGACTACACATGTAAATGTAATATTGGAATACTTTTTTAATTAGTAACATTTTCTTAAAACATGTTTTGCATGCTTATTTTCTCCAGTCCAGCTTCTTAGATATTCCTTAAGGTCACAGCTATCACAGGCGCTCTAACTGTATATTCAAACAGTCAGACAACGCTTTTATTCACTGAGATGTTTTATATATGTTTGTGAAATATTGATCTGATGTCATTTTTGCTGAGGAAATGATGCACATCTGCTTGCTCTTAGATACGATTTCTACTGTCTCTTTCTTGCACCTACACCTAAATCTATTCTTAACTTGCTGTTGTGTTGCATCATTTTCTGGTTTGGTTGCATGTTACTGTGCTACTGGGAAAAGTATTACTACACAAGCTCCTATTGTCTGATTATTTTTATTAGTTAATCCTTCTGTATGCCACAAATAACATTACTGTGCCTGTTCATAGTAGATTTGGGGAGTTTTTAGCCACTTTGTGGCAAATAGAGGCTGAGTTACAAAAGTGAATCTGATCATAGTTTTACATTGGAGACCTTGTTGTTCACTGCTCAAAATTAACTACAAAATCTTTGTTCCACATCACCACAGTTTCGTTTTTCTATTGAGCTACTTTTTTTCTGGTTTCTGGTTACCTTCGGTAATTGCTGTTAACTGACACAGAGACCATCCTTGAGTTGGAAGATACAACTTTAATTTGTTGATTTGTAATTCACTTTATGATGAAATGCAAACTGGACCTTGCCTTTTCCTCAATCTACATCTCTACATTTTACTCTTCCATCAGATCGAGCAGTGCTGTTCCTCCCTGGAGTCTCGGCTGCAGGGAGTCGGCGAGGTCCAGTCACACGTGCGGGATGTCTTCTCACGACTCGCTGATCTTGATGATGAACTGGACTCCCTCAGCCCTGTTGGACGTGATGCGGACTCCTTGGCCTCTCAGGCCGATGCCGTGAAGGACTTCCTGTCCCGTTTGGCCAACCTCAGGACAGAGCTGGAGGGTCACGCGTCAGAATGCACCACCATGCTGAGACGAGAGGGCTCCTCTCCTGACCTCCTGGCTCTCAGGAGGGAGACTGAAGCTCTGAGCCGGCAAGCTGGCAAGGTGAGGGACCAGGAAGATGACGATGATGATGGTAGCAGTGGTGGAGACATTTTTAGTACTCTAATTATTTCTATTTTTGTGCAGATTTTCTTTAACATATCACGCTATTCTGAAGCAATGACTCACTTTTCCTACAGCTATTCTGATCTATACTGGGTGTGAATTTCTCTGAGCGTTATTACAATATATTAAGAGAAAAAAGAAAATTAAATCACTAACTTGATGTCACATAAGCTCTTTGATGATCTTTATCAAAAAGTATGTATCTTCCCCACTTGCATTTAGCAGATTCTAGAGGTTAAATTTGTTTAACCTGGTCACTGATTCTTCACAAACTGTGTTTTTGCCAGCTGAGTGAGCGCGGCCAGTCTAGATTAGACCAGATCGAGGACGCTGCCGACAGGGTTCGGGAGTTCTACAGGCTGGTGGCTGAGCTGCAAGGCCTGCTGGGAAGGGCCGAAGAGGGGCTGGATGCACAAGGCATTGTTGGCACAGAGGTGGAGGTGATCAAACAGCAGCTGCAGGAGTTTAAGGTAGGATGGACTTCCTCTTGCTGGCTGTGTACATGGCTGTGACGTGTATGGATATGAGTGTGAAGTGGCAGTATGTCAGTGAGGATGGTCGAAAAATCTGATTTGCATTAGATTTTTTCTGTCTTGGTTTAGAATTTACATTGAGATGCACTATAGTACTACAGCGCTACCAGTTATGATAGACTTGACTGACATGAAGTGGTTCTCAATTGAATTCAAGGTGAAAAGGTTGTACATGTTAACAGTCTCTTCCTTTACTTTGATGCCATTAACTAATTTGCACAGATAAACAGAAAATCTTCAGAGTAACATGAACCTGGGTTCAGAGCACAGATCTGAGCATGAGATGAATAGTGACTTTCAGTATAACTAGAGCCTCTGAGGAGGTCTGTATCCACTGTTTCCTAATGCTCATACTGCTAGAAACCATGAGTGTGTGCGTGTGTGGTGGTGGTGGTAGGGGGGGGGACTCCTGTTGGGTATCGGGAGTCAGAGATGGTGATTAGCTGAGTCACGCATCTCTTTGAAATTCCTGACACGATGCTGAATCACGTCTCTTCCTTTCTTTAAAGGACAGTTCTGATGCTCTCTCTGTGTTTTCCCACCAACACTCCCCTCCCTACTCTCCTCATACAAACATATCATACTGCTCCCACTCTATGACGTTCAGCCACCACCCTCTTAGCGTTTTGAACTTGTTAGCCTTGTCATTGTGGCAATGTGGGCGATGGTTTAAATTCGATAGGCACAAATAACACATCTCTTATTTTCTCCTTCTTTTGTGGTTTCATGGCAAATGTTTGTTCTCCTTCTGTGTTGTTATTTCATTTACCTCAGGCATTTTCAGATTATCTAAACTACAAGACGGCATTCAAGGACACAGTCCATCCGTCAATATACATCTCTCAGAAAGTGTTTAATGAGAAGTAAAGCACGAGCTAATGAGAGATTATTAGTCATCACCCAAACTCACAGCTTGACTCGCGTAATCAGAAATTAGTTGTATAGTCAAAATGTGCTTTTGACCTGTCAGTGATGACAGAAAATAGCAAAGTGTCAAATTGTTAAAAGCTGGAATCAGCAAACGCGTATCATAAATTATTTAAATTGATTAACTGACTAATTGTTTTATTAGTGTAAAGTACCTAAATGCTGTGTAAAGAGATACCTCCCCTTTGGACGCCACTGTTTGCAAGATCCTCGTCATGTTTTGAATGTTTATTCTTGGATTTATTCTGCACTAACACTCAAGGAACATAAATCCTCAGCAGTTTACAGCCAACATCATTAAGGACAATTTGCATAATGCCTAATTATTAATTACACAACATTTCTTCTTGTGATATTCTTCTTGCTTGTTTCTTTATTTAAAGAGGAATCCCACTTTGCTGTCTAGAATTACATAGGCGCTGACCTCAGGAATGTGCTTTGCTGGCACCGCCGTTGTATTTTATTGCGTTACCCTGCTGCTCGTTTCATGAGCACAGACTGCTCTTTCAGTCCGACTGCTATCATTAAAAAGCACATTTTCTTGCTGTGATGTAACATCCTGTCCACTTTGGAAAACTGTGTAAGTACTGCATTTGAGAGCTCAGGAGAAATATGCAGGAACCCCACGCACACGTACAGCACATTATCCCTTCTCTCCCATCTGCTCCAAGAAGGTTATTCTTTTTTGAAAATGACTGATGACTCATGTGATGTGAGCACTGATCATTTTCATGCATTTGAAAAATGTAGTTGGAGTCCTGCTCGCCCCAGAGAGCGATTGGCTTCACTGTTGTTAAGATATGTGGGTGGATCAAAGGAAATTTTTTTTTTTTCCACTTTAGACACTTTAGCTTCTCTTCATCCTCGTTCCTGCTTTGTCATTCTTACTGTCTCTTCAACTGCTAATCTCTCTTTATGTCTCTTAAATTATCTATTCTAATCTTCTTTACCCTTACATCTCTCTCTCTCGCCTTAATAAACTCTCTGTGTGCTTGTTTCTTCTTCAATCCCGCCACCTGTTTCTGTGTCTCTCTCGCTCCTTCCCCCTCGCAGGTCTTTTAATGAGAACGAGTCGAGTGAATGTGTGGCGGAGGACAAACACACAGAGGAGATAAAAAGGTGTTGATGGAAGGAGAGGGGGATGATAGGAGGCAGAGAGAGAGACTGAGAGTGCTGTGAATTGCTAAATAGGCTACACTTGAAAAAGAGAGCAAAATCAGACAGAGTGTGAAGCTGTTACGTGTATTTTGTCTGATGTGCAGTTAAATTTAACATATCAGTGAGCAGGTTGATCATCAGCGGAGGACTCATTTCATTGTTTGTCATTTTCTGAGCAAAAATGGCAAATAAGCTCAATTAAAATGTTCACTGGCTGCTCAATTATGATGAAATGCTGTCTTTAATGAGATATTAAACTGAATATCTTGGGGTTTTGAGTTGTTGGTCTGACAAAATGAGACAAATCTAAAGACTCCAACTTGGGCTTTAAGATGTTCAATCATTGTTGTTCTTTATTTCAGCTCTAAAATATTCTTTGGAAGAATTTGAGATAGAGAGATTAAAAATGTCCTATTCGTCACACTTGATGTCAGACGTCTAAATTCTAAATTATCTGTTGCACAAACCAATTTAGTGTTTGACTGTCTTAAATAGGCCTAATTTGCTTTGAATTATGGAGAAATTAAGGTTCTTTTCAGTCTAAAAATGCATGGCTGACTGAATAACTGCATCAGCTGAGCGTTGATGTTTCCTGCAGGAATTTAACAGTTACAGAGATGTTTTAATGGGAAAATTCATCAAAGAACGGAACAATACAAATAA
This sequence comes from Sandelia bainsii, assembly GCA_032362345.1. Classification (NCBI taxonomy): domain Eukaryota; kingdom Metazoa; phylum Chordata; class Actinopteri; order Anabantiformes; family Anabantidae; genus Sandelia; species Sandelia bainsii. The sequence goes on along the minus strand of JAUMHL010000003.1, from coordinate 4,113,337 downwards.
ATAATAATAATCCCTCCATCAGTATTTTCCAAAAACATGTCAGAGCCCTCTTTTCCCATTTTGTTAGTTGGTTAGCAGGTGGAAACACACAGTAGGTCTTAGTTATAATTTAGCCTGAGGGGTTAGGGGTGGTTATGTTTTCAGGCTTAAAATAGCAGACTTTATTTTTGTTACACTGTTTAACTTGCATGAGACTAATCTTAGAGCAAATTCTACACTGTCTAACACTTTATTTTAACATTTGTTGAGTCGACAAAACAAAATAAATGATGTTACGTCTTTGAGACCAGATTTTTTGTTTAAATATATGTTATAAACTTGCCTTAGTGTCATTTTTAACCTCCCATCATTTTATTTTATCTTATTTATAGTAGTTTCTTCCATCTGCTGTGGTTTGAGTTGGTTATTTTGCTATTTAAAAATCAATAATTTAGCAATTTGCAAATGAGAAAAAAAATACTAAGCTTGGTTCAGTAACTAACTTGAACAGTAGGTGCTAATCATGTTATTCATGCACTGATTAAGATTTTTCCACTGTTAAAGCTGTGAACTGTGAGCTGAGGTGCAGACAGACCGGTGGCAAACTGGGTGCAAAAGTAATAGCAGGGGCAGAATGTGTAATAGCAACTGTCTGCGGCGTATGTAGAGCATGGAGAAATGGTCTGTCACTTTTCTGGGAGCAGAGGGGTATTTATAGGAGGGCAAGTGAGGGAGGATAACATCGGGCTTATTGTTGAGAATAGAGAAAAGGACAGAAAATAACAGTGACACAAAGAAAGAAGGGAGATCTTCAGAGAGTGAGATCACGAGGCAGGGTTTACATATGCAGAGAGAAAGATAAGGAAATAATGGGGATATATTGCCACATATTTCTTCTCTAATCTCTGACCTGTTTTTGACTCTTTTCATTTTTAACCTTCAAGCTACACTGGTGTATCGTCTCCATCCTGCTCCAATCGTCTAAAGAGGAATCAAGTAGACTAAAAATGTGAAAATCTTTCAAGCCACTCTCTGCTTTGTCCCCCTGCCCCCTCTTTCTCTCTCTTTCTGTGTAACTGATCCAACTCGGCTCATTTCAAACCTAAACATGTCTGTCTGGCTCCAAAACAGACCCGACCACCCCTCTCCCCTCTCTCCTTCCCCACTCCCGTCCCCCACCAGACCCTGTTTCCAATCCAGAGGAATGATGTCATGCTGATGCTTAGAAAGATGAGGGGACTGAGGGCAAAGTGTGTGTGTGTGTGTGTGTTTGTGGGTATGGGTGGAGAGCAGCCGGGGGATGAGGGGGTCTGGGAGTGGGTGGTGATGTTTGTCAGATAATTGTTTAAACTCCCCATCAGTGATCTCACAGAGACTTACTGAGTCAATGAGGGAGAAAACAGTGTTTTTCTGTCTGTTCCTCTCTTCTGTCATAAGCATAATTAGCACTAGTTTATAATGGAATTTATATAAAACAATGAGGGCTTCTTATGAAGCATCTGTTCTTTTTTGATGCACATCAAAATGTGATCATAGCAACAAGTAATTGATTGGTTCCTGCTGTTATGCTGGAGTTCATCATTTCATCAACATTTACACAATATGGAAGAAAATGAGAAATAAAATCATGGTTAAAATCTAATTTATTACAAAAGTTTATGTGTTTCTTCTTTTATGCCGATGTTATTTAAACATAATTGGAGATGTTTTATAATGACTCAGAGGAAGTATCCCAATGAAGTTGTCATTCAAACTGCAAGTGTTGTTGGAGTTTTTACCTCTTCAGGTTGTGTATTCTCTGCTTTGAAGTTTGTTCCTTAATTTTCTGCAATTTGAGAAATTGAAAATTGAATTGAAAAACAAATACACTGACAAAAAATTAATCAAAAATGCTTATTCTTGATTAGGTTTAAAAAATGGATTACAGGAAATCACATTTATACATAAACTGGAAAATTCTTGTTTGAATCTTGTTTTGAAAAATAAGATTGTTTCCAAAATCATTCCCGATATACTGTCTACTGTTTTATTTAAGTGTCCAAATTCTGAACATGATGCTCTACTCTGTAATAACTTATCCACCATGGAAATGAAAAAATAGTCTGGGAAAGTTTTTACATTAGTGGTCATAGGACATCAGTAATAAGTGTCTGAAGCCAATCTTCACTCCTCACAGTAAACTACATGTTATATTCAGTGTAGTGAACACATGAGTGAGAGTGATTTCAGTTTTGTGAGAATCTGGATCAGTAAAGTTGTCTCTCTCTGTCTGTCAGAGTTTTGCTGTTTATCATGTACATGTTTGTACATGACCGTCCTGTCTTCACATATGTGCTACTGTAGAATTGATGATAGGAGTGTGTGTGTGTCTTTGTGCGTACGTGCACACTGCATCAGAGGATGCTTCTAATTCCAGTCTTTTTCGGGTGCAACCGGAATCTCAGCTGTCTCCTCACCCCACCCTCACACACAAATACACACAGACACACACTAGGGTGTGGCATCAACATCCCACTGCATGCCCCTGGCTCCCTTCATCCCTAAGCAGCTGACACAGTCCCTGGGTGGGATGAGAAAACACACAAACATGCTCACACACTGGTGTTTTAGCACAGGGGTGTTACAAGTCTCTAAACCTGTAGCTGCAGATGGGCATTCCTGGGAAGGGCTGGTTAGCCTGGGTGACAGGAACAACAGGAGGCATATGGGTCTTGGTGTGTCTATGTGCACACGTGTTTGTGTAGATCTCAGTCCTAAATCATGACTTCATGCCTCCCTCTGTGTTCACCCCTTCACACATCTCTCGCCTCCTCATCTCTATGATTTTATCCTCTCCTCTCTCCATCCTGTAGACTTTATGCCTTGGAGAATGTGTAAGTGTGTGACTCACTGTCTTTCCCCGCACCGACTGTGTCAGCAGCTATTTAATGATGGATGCAGAAGTCAAGCCAAGCTGTGCCAGCAGCTCACTGGTTGTCTTTCGGCCCGTGCTGTGAAGCTGGAACATGGCCTGAGTTTCACCTATAATTCTGCTTACTCCTTTAAAGGTTAGGTTTTTAGTAATCAGCAGTTATTAAATGGATATAGACATTTTTCACCTTGTGTTTAAAACAGGCAGATGAAACGGAACTAAAAAAAACTGTATTTAATGTTGATTTTTGTTCAGGTCTGAAAATCATAAATATTAGTAGTTTTATGGCTTAAAAAAACAGCTGTCTGCTTCACAGAGTATGCTCTCCATTTGTCATGTTGAAATGGAAATTCTTAAAAATGAATGATGAAACTGAACTAGAAAATATGTGAAATTAGACATATGAAAGAAGCTGATAAAAAAAATAAACACTGTGGCAGTAAGTTAAGTCCAAGTTTCCTTTAGCAGCTGACGGTGCCTAATGACTGTCATCACGACACAGAGTTAACCTGTTTTTGCAGCCATGTTGGCTAACCCAAATCAAACTCTAAACTAAGGCGGCGTTTGTTGAGTAGAGTTCAGTGTGTCAGGACCCAGTAACCCTCCCATAACTCCCCAACAAATCCAAGTCATACGTCATCTGGACGGCAGCGCTGTTTACTGTCTCTCTGGATTTTCCTGGACTACTTTCTGTCTCTCTGTTCCCTTTCTGTCTGCGTGTTCATGTTCTACTGTGTGGTTTCTGTTTGCGTCCCTCTAAGAAGGAGCTGATTGAATCGTGCTAACACATTTTATCTCCTCATATAACTGGATACCTGTAGCTGAACTGTTCTCTAACCTGCTGACGTGAAACACACATGAAAACACACGCTTCTTTCACCTCTGTATGAGTCTGTAGTTGATAGAAAGCAAATGATTGTTATGTGTTGAGCTTGTATTATCTAAAGTGTTGGATGGTGTGTTAGTGCATACGCGTGTATTTGTGTGTAACGTCTCACCCTTTCCACTCTCGAGTCCCGAATTGTTTCAGCTGTTGTGAATTAGAAAGGCATGCCACAGCTCGGCCTAGCTTTCTCACTCTGTCTTTTTTCACTCATTCTCTCATTTCAGTGGCATTGAAAACATTTCTCTGACACAAAGCTTTGTCCAGCAAGAATTAATAAGATGAAATTTTATTTTATCTTTCTCTTTTAGATAAAGAAATGCAAATGTTTGCCTAAAGTGATATTGTAGGTCATAGTTAAGATAGGTGTTAAGACAGAGCCAAGATATTTTTTCCTAAAACTTTTTTGTATATTTAATAGTTCAGAAAAACGCACATTACACACTTTACCTTATTATTCCTGCACGTCAAAGGCAGGTGAAAACATCCGCTAAACGACATGTTACATAACCAGAGCCAAAATGTTTAAAATCTGTATTATACTTGACCTTACAGTTAAAAATGGTGGTTGTTTGACTTGTGATGATCACTATTCATATCTCAAGGTGTTTCCACCTTATTTATTAGCAAATACAGTAAAGTGCTGAGAAAAGAAATAATGACACAAATGAAACATACTGTAAACAAATGTCTACTTTAACACATTTTGTATGGTTTAGAAAAGTCTGACTAACAATATTTAACTTCATTTCTTTGTTGCACAATTGATATTTTTACTGTAAATCCTAGCTGGTATTGGAAATCTGATAAAAGACATGCTATAAACAGAAGCTGTTATGGGACAAATAATTCATAGAATTCATAGAATGTTTTTTTTTCTCCAGATATATTTGACCTTAAAGTTTACAGTGATGGTTGTTAAACTCGATGATAAAATGTAAAATTAAATTAAATACTTCATCCGCTTGCTGATTTACAGTAATATACTGTATAATTCATGTTAAATAAGTGACACTGCTGAGAACAGAAAGAATTTTAGAGCTGGAGTGTAGAGGTGGTGTAAGATCCTTGTAAGAACGAGAATCAGATGTGCGTGTGTGGATGTGTGGGAGGTAGAGAGGGCTCGAAGAAAAAGAGAAGAAGAGCTTGTGTGCGAGTGACAAAAGAGAGATGACCTCCAACACTGACCTCTCAGCGGCAGCCTCACAGGTGTTGTTTGGTGTGTGGGAGAGTGAGAGGGAAAAAGAGGTCACTGAAAGAGAGAATCAACCTATTTTTACCACATTAAAACTCTCCAAATAGTGTAAACCACCGCAGAGAATTGACCCATAAAGTGTTTATAATGTGGAAAGTCCTTCCTGCATTAATCGCACATGAACATTGAACACCATCTGTAGCATCGACTGCTGGCTGCCAGCTGAATGAAAACACACCACTTCACACACTTTGAAAGCCAGGCTTGGGAAAGTGTAAAGTTTTTATTTGCCTAAAAGAATGTGTGTGTGTGCACGCGCATGTGGACTAATTTACTGTTAAATTGAAAAGCACACAAGCCGTGACCCACCAGCACACACCCGGACACACACAGCAAATCAGCCGCAAAAGTGCAACGTCTGAAACTACCGTTATGACCGCCAGTGGTGTGTGTAGCTGATTGACAGGTGTGTTTATTGAAGTTATTGAGCACAGTGGTGGCGGTGCATGCCTTATTTGCTTAAGTGTGTGTGCGTGCATGCCAGTGCGCGTTTCTGTGACATTGGGTATGTGTGTGCTGGGTCCAGATCTCTTTGTGTCCGTCTCTCTGGCTGAGGAAGGTTGAGAACAATAAATGCTTTCACACACATGGAAGCAGGTGAAACGTCCTGCTAGTTAATATAAAACTACTCCTGAGAGTTGGAAGAGGTGCAGGGTGGGTAAGGAGAATTATAGCAGAGAGAAAAGGGCACGGGAGGCGGGTGGAATAAGATTGAAAAACAAGAGTTCAGGAAGAAAATTACATTAAATGACAGTGTTTTGAAGAAATGGATTATAGATTTACTGTGAGTTGGGAGTGAGAGAGAAATGTAAGGAGAGAGATGGAGAAAAGTATATTTTCCTATCGACAGGTGTTCCCTTATGAGCAAATAAACGACCCAGAAAAGTCAATAATACATACTTTATGCCCTCCACCTGTGTTTGTTTGTCACTTAGCTGCACTAAGTGGTTTCCAGCCTCTAGACACAGACAATGGCAGCGTGAGCCTTTAACTTAGGTGAAACCACAACAGTATTTTGTGAGAATAAGAAGCCATTTAATGGAGAATATGATCCAAAGTGCTACCCAGCACTGTGGCAACGAAGTTTTGCACCAAAATATGATCCCCAGGGAAAAATATACTCCTAATCCTCTCATCCCTTCACTCCTCTCTCCGCACCCTCCCTCCTGCACTCCTCATTTCTGTGACTCTTAAACCAGCTGTGACGACTGAGGAATGAATGAAAATCAAAATAGATGAGGGGCACACGGGGACATTCACAGAGGCATCGACTAATCAAATTTAATCTTTAACCAGAACATATGGGGTCATGAGTGGAGGCATAGACTTTGTCAGTAGTCAGTGAGGCAGTGGTTGAAGGGGGGGTAGGACAAGGGCATCATTTGAATGAGCAAATTAGTCAAGCATAATCTGTTTATCAGTCCCTCATCGTCATTTTACATCTCCTTTGCTGTTTAATTCATTTATTTTTTGGTTCTTTCTCCCCTCACTACCTGTCTGTCCTTCTCTCCTGGTAGCTGGCCCACATCTGTGAATGCTTGGATTTAAACCTTGTTGTGGTCTGTGTGGAGGGGATTGTCAGTTAGACGTACATAACGCGAGAGTTTGTGAGCTCTGTGTGTGTGGGTGTGCTTAGCGAGCGACAAAACTCTTTTGTTTCTACGAAGACATTTGCCTTGGACGCGGCAATGACAGCTGCAGCGCAACTGACAGAGAGGGGGTGGGTGATTTGGAGGGGGAGGAGGGAGAGAGGGCAGTTAAAAAGAAAGAGTGGAGTATTTAGCATATTTGACATGCAGGCCACGGGCTGCTCTGTGCAACAGTTGAGAAAGAAAGAGCTCCTCTTGTGAATATTAGAAGTGTGTTTTGAAGCGGAGGAGTAAGAAAAGAAAGCAGGCGTGCTTTGGTTCAGATCAGCTGAGCTTTGCCAGACTGCTTTAAACAAACAGACTTGCTGAAAAAGGAGGGCAGCGGAGAGAACAAGGAGGAGGAGGTGGAGGAGGAACGCCACAGCTGGCTCTGAGACGCCTGTAACTTTGGATTACAAGAGAAAAACAAAGTGGCTTAAAGTTCCCTGTCTCTGCTCCAGGGCTGCAGGTTGCCATTTATGCTGGTATCCCCCATCTGACTGAGTGGGTGGTTGTTCAGAGGTTTTGTGTGGCATCCTGAAGGAACAGACAGCACCCCCCCTTCCCCGCTCCTCTGCTTTTTTTTTTTTTTTTTTTTTGCTTTTTGTGTGTGCACAGCCCCTTTTCCTCTTGGCCCCTCTCCCTCTGACACACACTCCCCAGCCGGATTGGGTTTCAGTGAAGGCGCAGACGGGAATGCACAAGTGGAGCCTGTGAATATCACAGACTTTTTTGTGTGTGTCTACATCTTTCCCAAATGTATTTTTTACACCAGCAGCTCATTTGCTATTACAGACTCTTCTTGGGTTGGACTAAGAAAATGTGGCTCAACTGGAAACTGGGGAAAAATCTGACAAAGGAGGAAATAATAGCGTGAATCAAAACGGACTGGACTCACTTCCTTGTCTGCCTACAGTCTGGACCATTGCTTTGGGGGGGGGGAAGACAGCTCATTACCGATAAGCCATTTTCTCTCCTGTAGGCTGACAGTCCCGCCCCCCTCCTCCCCCACCTTCGTTCATCCCTCATTTCTCTTTTCTTTCTTTTTGTTTGACTCTGTATCATTTCACTGTGAGAGCACAGTGTTTTTGTGCTACGAAAGGAGGGGGGGTGGGTGCCCCTGGAGAATTTAGAGTGGATTACCAAGCTGGGATGAATGTAGACATCTCGCATCGCTAGCCTCTTTCTCTCTTTCTCTACCGCACCAAATCTGGCAACAGTGGCAGTGGCACATGAGATACTGTATAATATGGTACCTGCTTGCTTGGAGGAAACCCTCATCTGGGTCAAGTTAAAGCATTTTAATTCATACTTTTTATTTCTCCTCCTGTTGATTTGGAAACTGTTTTAATAGCACAGTGTTGCTTGTTTCTCAGCGTGGGATAATCAGCTATATCCTATTATTCATCTGATTTTTTTTTGGTAACACACAAAATCCTCCTCTGCACAATTCTCTTTCTCTCTGGCTCCACGCCCCCCTCTTAGCACCCTGCCTCCCTCTGTATCGCTACTTAACTCCTCCAAGCCTCTCTCTCTCTCACCCTCTCTCTGTGTGTCTGTTTTTTTGAGAGAGAGGAAACCAGCATGATTGGAGCACTTCCTGTGTTTTAATACCAGCGCAGGAAACAGAACAAACGGAGCTGAATTCAAACACAAACAGCAAGAGAGCAGGGAGGGAGGAAGGCAGAGAGAGCGAGAAAGAGAGAGAGAGAGAGAGAGGGGATATGTGAGTGAGTGACTAAGAGAGAGAGAGAGAGAGAGAGAGTGCGAGGAGAGGAAGGGGGGAGCAGCAAGAGAGTGAGAGGAAAACAGGGAGATTTTTTTAGCAGCTGCAAACCATTTCAGCTGTGTAGTGGCCTGAGAACATAGACTGAGTGAAAGAAAGAGAGAACAGCTTGGGAGCCCACACATCTCAAAGAAAGAAAGAAAAAGAGAAGAGGAACTGGGATTGCGTGGCACTTCATTCTCAGTACGGATTCAGGAGCAGGAAAAAGAAGACGGCAGAGAAAGAGCGAAAGGGAAGGGAGCGTGTCCTGGGATTGTCTTCTGATAAAGAGGGGGAAGACGCTGCCTGCAAAGCAAAGCTTGGACTGGAGCTGGGAGGACTGTCTGGGTCTTTGCCCTCTGGATACAGTCCCACGACTCACTGCTCTGCCCTGCTCGCCTGCCTGCTTGCCTGGCTGGTCCAGGATACAGCCCCCAGCCTCAAGCCCCCCCCCTTCTATTTACCCCCAGATGCCCTCTTTCACTCCAGCCTCACCCCCTCCAAGATCTTGCCTGCTTTCGTCTACTGTACCACCTCTCCCCTGGAGCTGTCGATGATCTGAGGATGAGAGAGAAAGAAAAGGGCAGGAGGAAAGAAAATAATTGAAACACTGACAGAGGTTTCTTCACACTATCGGATTGCTTTTCTCTTTGTTCTGGATTAGCACTTTCTTCAAGTACTAAAGTGTTCTGTGTGTGATGGATTTGATTTTCTTTCACTAATGATGACTTTTCATGATGATGATATGTCATAGATGAAATTAGAATTTATCCTGTAGCTACAAAGCCCTGATTTTTTATGATGGGAGCAGAGGACAGAAAAAGAAAAACTATGGATTGTTGGAACGTTTCGTGGACTGCAAAGTGGCAGTGACCTGGCAAAGGGATTTCTATTTTCTTTTTTTTTCAAGTTGTGTTTTCTTCAAAAAGCTGTGAAGGACAGACATTTTCTACATTTTTGGGTCTTTCATTAATTGGATTTCAATCATATTTTCTGCAAGGAACAATTTTTGGACACAGGAAGGTTAAAGTGAAACAAGTCCATGGAGTATTGTACTTTCCTATTCATTGCACCCCACGCAGTTTTTCTTTTATATAACAGAGAGTGGGTTTTCTCACCTTAAAAGGAGACTTTTACACTTCCCTGCCTGCCTCTCACTGAGACTGCTGAAGTCGTCCAAGCCTTCTCTGCTCTTTCCTGTTGTGCCACAGAGGGGAGAGGAGACTGGAGAGGAAGATGGCAGCAGGTTACGGAGAGTAAAGGGTTGGAGGAATGAGTTGCTGTACATGAATATGGAGGAGAGAGCAGTACTTTCTGTTTCTGACCATTATCTGCATGTCGCTCACCTTAACTTAGACTTTGAACTTCTCAGAGGGAGAGGTGATGCGTGTTTCTCTCCCTGCACCTCTCCCTCACTCCTAACAGCCTTTCAAATAAACAGAGCTGGTGATTATTATGGTGGCGAGGGGTAGGGCTGTCTCACTCACTCCCTCCCTCACCGATGCAGCTCAGCATCTCAGATAGACCAAGAAAATGCACAACTGTTGAAGTGACATAGGGATGGACATAAGGATATGCCAGTGGAATTATACTGCGGAAGATTACATTTAAAGAATTTTTTAGAATGTGAAACCTGAAGGATTTGTTTAAAGCAGCCAAATGGACTGTAATTTTCTGGATTTTTGTACTGGGGGCATTTATTATTCACAAAGACTCCTTTGTTGTTCACTTTTTTCAATGTAATTTTTGTAAGTGCCCTGCCACACCTGCACCTTAAACCACAACAAGGTTTCTGTGGCAACCCAAAAGAAGAGAAAAGACAGAATGGGGAAGCCTCTGAGCCGTCCAGACTGCCTGAGGCAGAACCCTCGCTGCCTTGGAAAAGGTGATGAGGATGAGGCATACATAGAGGACTGCTACGTCCCCCAGCGATCCATATATGATACCATGCGCATCAATGAACAGATTGATCAAGGGACCAAACTGTGTCAACCTTCCAGGAGCACTCTAGGCTCTGGTGGGGAGGTGAGAGGGGAGGGAAGTACATTATCCAGCAATGGCACCATTGGAGCTGATTTAGGTGGTGTTTTTGTCTCCAGGAATGCTGACCACGCTGGAGGAGTGAAGAAACTAGATGAGAGAGTCATCTTTGATGCCTTAAAACTAACTGGTGATCCTCAGGTTATGTCACCACCAGTTGGCATTGTAGGTTCAGGTTTGTCAATTGCTCCATCCTCATCTGGCTCTGGTGGGGTGGCTGCAGTGGCCAAGAGGCGGCATCAAGGTGGTGATAGGAAGGACAATCCAAACCGTCGATCTTGGAAAGCCTTTATGCCCCCAAGTTATCCTGAGTTTGCAGAGAGACTTGAGTTTTCATCTGTTGAAGGAGCAGAAAAGCGTCTATCTGTGGCAGCAGTTCCTCTTTCTCCTCTACAACCCATTCCTTCTCACCTACTCCCATCCACCCCTACCTCATCCACTCCTTCCTTGCCTCCTTACACCCCCTCCCCTCTATCATCTGCTCCCCACACTCCTCCTGTCTGCTCCTCACCTTCTTTGACACCCACAGTTAGCCCTGTGCCTCCTCTCCAGCAGCATCCTCTCAGCAGGCAAAAGCAGGTTCATCACGTGCTGCAGAAGCAACACAAAGAGACTCACATGGTGCCGTCTCCATCCAAAGAACAGTTACCTGCCTTTAGCCAGACACAAGCACCCCAGGTTTCTGGAAATACACCACAGCACAGCCCCAGTATATCCAGACAGGTAGAGAGAAAAGGACAGGAGCACAAACGGACCACTAGCTCCTCTAAAGCTGCAATAAGACAAATCCCAGAAGAGTGTGTTGAGTCAGTTAAGACCTCAGATTCAGAGAGGGATTCTCCTCTTTTGGACCATGATCAGGGAGACGATGCCCCTCTCATCCCACCAAAGCCAGTCTTCTGCCCACCTACCAAGGCCCGCACATGGCCCCGCAGTATAACAACAGGAAGAAGAACCCAGGTGGGACTGAGACATAACTTCCCTGTACTCCCCCCTTTGCCTCCTTTAATGGGTGAGGATAGCAATGCAGATGAAGAATCACTTTATCTCCTAGATCCCCCATCTCCATTCCTGAGGGAGGATGAGGGGTTAGTATATGGAGGTCTGCCACTCTCCCCCTGTATCAGCCAGGAAGGAGGTGATGACGGGCTGCTTGGCTGGGGTGCTCAGGGTGGTGAGCTCAGAGAACGCACTGCCTCCGAGCTCAAATTTGAGGAGGATGAGCGCAGGATACTTGAGGAGCTCGATGAAGAAGAACAGAAAGAGTGCATTACAATAATTGAGAGAGAGGAGGCTTGGAAAATAGAAAGGAATAAAGCAGAGGAGGAGAGAGCTCAGAGGGAGGAAAGGGAGTGGGAGGCAGTTCTTAAATTAGAGAATAGGGAGATTATTGACCAGTCTTGGGACAGGGAAACACTGGAATCGGAGGGTTGGGATTTAACAGGCTCTTCTGGACATTGGCCATTATTGACTCCCCCTACGGGGTTTAGAGGCCCTGGAGCCCACAGTGCCTCACCTTGCCCCAGCTCAGGCGTGGGGTCAGATGACCTCTTTCTGGAGCTGGAGAGGCAATGTCAAGAGGATGAAGGAGTGGAGATGAGTGTAGACCCTGAGCCTCTTGATTCTTACACACTTCCTTGTTTAGAGGAAGAGGAAAGAGAGGAAGAAGCAGAGACTGCCTGGGTTGTTTTGGAGGGAACTCTTCCTCTAGATGCAGTTAACTCTGAGGGTGTTGCACTTTGTTCAGAGAGTACTACAAAAAACTCAAATTTAAATCACCCTGAGCTCATCGAACAGATTACAAACTTTGACTTGATGCGTGCACAAGACTGTGAAAAAGAATTTGGTGTCATTGATGAAGAGTGTGATGTTGACTATAATGAGAATAAAGCAGAGATAGAGGATGAAGAGATTAGTTATCCAACAGACTCTGCTCTTGGTCAACAACTCGAGTCAGACTCCAGTGGGGTCCACATGTCCCAACCAGATAGAACTGGTTTAGACATCACTCAGACAGACTGTGAACAGGAGAGACCTGCACAGACTGAAACAGACCTGGATAGTGGGGCATCATCAGAGCGTGATGGAGAGGGCTGCGAGGAGATAGCCTCCTCACCATCTTGTAGTCCTCTGAACCCTTACACAGAGGAGGTTGAGCAAGTGGAGGAGGAGATTGAGCAGGATGAAGGAGAAGTGAAAGAAGAAGAGGAGTTGGAAACCGAGTGGGATGTGTATGACCAATCTGAGCCAAGTTTGGATGGCAGCGAGGGAGTTCTCATGGATCACTCCCTTGAGCCTCTGCACGCAGTTGAAAAAGAAATCGACAGTGAATGTACACAGGATGCTCAAACTTCCTGTCAAGAAGATTCAATCCCCTCAGACATTATTGCCATGGCAATAACATGTGACAAAGAAGGGACATCTGTTACACCAGAGACTAAGAATTTTGTTGTCCCTTCACATGAAGTCTCAGGACTGGACATGCCTGGACAAGACTCAGATTTGGGAACTAAAACAGGAATAATAATTAGCACCCCAAAATCAGACTCTGTTCCTCCTCCAGACTCAGCTCTGCCTTTGTTTTTACCTCAGTCACCTTCTAAATCAGACTCTTGTGGAGCTGGGTTGGATAGTAATGACTCACAGGCCTTTGTGATGTCAGATAGTTTTGTTTACCTGGCTGTGTCTGTGCCTCCTCAGTACCCCAGTGACTGTCCTCCATCTCCACTAGAGGACTCCATTCCTCCCAGTCCTGTCCCCAAACCTCCATGCTGCCCAGAGGAGGAGGACGGAGCCTTTCTTTCCCCTGACAGCTTTGTTTACATGGCAGCACCTGAACGGCCCCAACCTGGCCCCTCAGATGTTGGCTCAGCCTGTGAGGATACTCAGGAGCTGGACTTGGACTCATTCTCTGAAGGCACCCAGTCGGGGATGGACGGGGTTGAGTTTGTCATTGGCTCAATGACAGGGGACAGTGACTGGGAGTCAGATGGCTCTGCTCTTGACTTTCCTCCACTCATGTCCAGAGACCAGGGCTCCGACCAGCTCGAGCCAGGCCTGCTACAGAGCCTTTTTACACAGATCGAGACAACACAGACACAGGCCTGTAGGCCCCAGGAAGGAGGGGCCCAGACAGGAACTACAGCTTGTCATACACTCCCCCTCTTAGAATCAGGACGGAGCTCTAAAGCAGAAACTGAGTCGACAACTATATTGCCATGTTGTGACACCGACACACAGGCAGAGGTATGCTGTTTTGTCAAAATTTTGATACCCAACACAACTGAGATAATTATTTACATTGAATACTTTGTATAGCAGGTGTATTGATGCTATGTACTGGTATATTTTATTATGTTGTTGGTAGCTGGAATATGATAACACAATTTAGGTAAACTGAATATGCAGTCGTAATGTAAAATGGAGAACAACATAAAAGAAGGAGCTTGCAAAATACATCTGGGAGGTGGCTTACTTACATTACTATTTTATATTCATATATTATGTAGTAGAAGGACTAATCCAGACTGATTTGGAATCTTTTTAATAGTAGAATTCACTGTCCATAAATAACATGCCAACTAGAGAGAATGAATTAAACTAAACCACAGAGAGGGGACAAGGAAAAGCTGAACAAAAATCAACAAGAAATTGGAACTGGGAAATGTGCACAAACTGAGACACAGCATGGAAAAGGAATTGGGTCAGGTAGCCGAGCATTGAGTATAGCTGATGCAGACATAGCATGGAAAATATATGCAGGGGGTGAAGTTATGCAGACGCCATAATTAGCTAGTTGTGTTTCAGTAGTAGGGCTTTAAATGATTGCAATAT
>JAUMHL010000003.1:4029847-4098942 GCA_032362345.1 Sandelia bainsii | reverse complement strand
GGGGGGGGCGGGGGGGGCGGGTTGCTACTTATGGGAAACTACCCTCAGTGTGTGTGTTCATCTGGTGTGTATTTGGGTGTGGTCAGTGCTAATCCACAGTGCATGCACATATTTGAGATTGATCACGTGTTTATTTGTGTGAAGCTGAAAGAGCAGTGTGTGCCTTCAGTCTACTTGTAATGTTGATCTTGAAAGCAGAGTTTACAAGATTTCTCTCAAGGGCATGCTATTGTTGTGTTTACAGTGTCTGCATCTAAAGTGTAGAATGTTATGTTTCCATAAAAAGTTGAGAATGCTGGGCATGTCCAAGTTGTGTACTGTATGTACATGGTACTCCTAAGTAATCCAGGACAAATCTTTCCATCTTGTTTAAATAATTTGTGAGAAAGGTCAGAGGTTGAGAAGGCAGTGAGTTTGTATATGGAGCTGGAGCCATCTGGATGGCTTTCACTGTTGGGGTTGATTTTCTGAGAATGTAATCAGTGTCACAGTGTTAGTGTCGTTTACAGACACAGATCTGAAATGGATATTCTATAAACGCTGCAAGATTAGCTTGACCTGGAACAGGCACTGAGCTGTGTCAGTGTGACTATGTCTCGCACTAGTCTGTCTGCATTCAGTCTTCGGCTTGTTTTGTTTATGTAGTGTCGCTCCTCTCTCATCTACCTCTGTGTTCGAGTGTGTGGGCTGCATGTAAAGGTGTGAGTATATCTCAGTGTGACAGTGTGTTTGACAGCCTGTCGTGCTCTCTAGGAACACTGCTATGACTCAGTGTTTGGCCCAGATTTGTCTGATTTTACCCCATTTTTCTGTTGTACACAGACTGAATTTTGCTAATTTTTGCAGTCTATCCGTTATTCTACTTTTTGCACATTAATCTTTTCCTTTTTTGTCCCCTGGAATACCAGGAACTCCCAGGACATTTCACCAACAAAATCTAACCAAATGATCTATAAGTGGTTACCTTCTACTTTACACATAAAAATTGTGTGACAAACACATTAAGCCCTGTAAAAGTTTAATGTCAGACAAAGAATCTTAATTATTGTTCATATGCACATTGAGAATAAGCAGTTTGGGGTTTTGATCCCACTGCTGGTTCTTTTTTATTACATTAAAGTGGCCATTAGGCACAAGTTGCCTGGCCTGACCAGTCAATCACAACTCATTTACTGTGAGGTTTTATGAGTACATTTCACTGTGTGTGTGTGTGTGTGTGTGTAGGTGTGTGCGCGCGTGTGTCTGTGTGACTGACTGTTGTTTCTTTGTGTGCTATCAGTCCACGTCTGTTTGCTCTCTCTGCAGTCACGACCTCTGGCTTATGTTTAATGTAATCAGATGTCGTGTCTACTCGGTCTCAGATCTAAAAGGAGAATTATGGTTGTGCAGAGAGCTGCAGAGCAGATGATCTCTAATAGCATCAGGCTTGATTAGGAAGAAAAGCTTTTAAAATCTGAAAAAAAAGCATTTTGAAGGGAAAACTGCAGAAATAGGCTCCTCATCTTTATTAATCTCTAAGCATCTAAATTACATCATTTCATACTTTAAATACTGTAGGTTTAGGAGAGACTTTGTTATTGGTTTTGATTTTTGCAGCATTATAAAATATGGCAAAGAAAATTAGAACTCTTTACAGACAGACGAGTAAACTGCTGAATTTTTTACCAGCACGAATGCTGCAGTGTTGCTGTCATACTGAGGGTGTTTCTAGGCGTGATGCTTGGCTCCAATTAAAAGTTTTGTCCCGAACGGCAAGTAAAAATGCATATTATATATTTAAAAGTCACTCTAGTAATTGTAGAGAAACACGGAATAAAGACACTAGGTGGATGATGATTTAGAATTATTACTCTGGTTTTTGTTCACATTTCTGAACAGTGACATTTGCACTTTTGTTGCGTGATGAAATCCCCTTTATTCAGCCATGCCCTCCCTCTCGTTAAGAAACTCTCATTCTCTCTCTCTCTCCTAAAACGACCTGTGCCCCTTCATGCTTGCATGGTTATGTTGCTGAGATAAGGAGGTGAGAGATGTTTACTGTGGCTCTCAACATGGCTACACAAACTGTGTGTGAAGTTGTTTGGGGAATATAAACTTAGATACCAGATAGGAATGTGCCAGGGCTAACACTGGAACCGTGGGCTGAACTCTGTTGCCTGTTATGTCTTTCATTCTCTGGTCCAACCTGTCTGTGTCTCCTCTTTGCTTCAATTTTTCTTTATTTCTCTTTCCCCATTGTATTCCATTTTTTCCTCATATCTGTCTCTCTGCTGTTCTCTCTTCTTCTGTCTTTATATTCTGCACCCTACTTTAATTTTCTACGTCAAATGCAAAGCCACAATACCCAACAAACACCAGGCAATTTTCACATTAAGTTGCTGATAGGAATTTATTGAAAATGAATGATGTGACAAACACGGGAAGGACAGACAGACAGAGACACACTGACAGAATTTAGAAAGACAAAGAATCAGACACAAAAAGAGTTGTGACAGGCGACAGGGAGGTTGGTTGGAGGAAGCCTTTGTTTTCACAGGGGAGCACCTTTTTAGCGCTACACGAGGCTTTGGTACCATGATAAGAGAGTCGCGCTGGCAGGCAGACACAAGCAGAAGGTGGATTAATATGGAACTCGTTTTAAAGCACAGTGTGTGTGTGTATGTCTGCCTCACAAACAGACAGACAGATGGACTAGCTTTGCAATCCGTTTGATGAACCAGGTCAAGAGAACATACAGTACAGACAGACTGACTGATAAAGATTGAGAGGTGGACATTTATAAAATAGTATATTTCCTTTCATAAGCCATTAGCTTTTGTTGTTTATAGGTGCTGTCTGAAGCTGCAAGGTTAAATCTTTAAAAGTAAAAAATGTTCTTCATGTAAGCTTTTAAACGTAGATGTCACATGCAGTCATTAGAGGTCTTATTTGATTTTCTTAAGCAGCATGGTTTTTATGCACTTCAAACAGATTTGGACTTAATAACAGTTTTTTTTTTTACACTGCACATTTATATTACAAATGCTTCATAACCTATGTTTCACTGAAAATAGGCAGCATCTGCCAGGTTTATTTTCAGTCTTGAAATTAGTTTAAATCAACTCTGGTGCAGTAAAGAAAATCCCACCAAAAGAACCGCTGTAACTGTGGGTTCCTTAAATCTGCACATATCCAATGTTTCTTTCAAATCATTTCCAATACAAGTTGGAATAAGAGAAACAAACTGACGTCAAAAGATACAAGGCTTTGAAAGACAGATGTTGAAGTGGAGAGAGATGCAAAAAGGGACAGAGAAAACCAGGTGGCTTCATGTCCGTGGCTCATACATTTGTGTTTTGATTGATGTGATAATTCTGGTTCTGAACAACCGCCTCCGGGATAAACCTGTGAAAGACGGAGACGAGAAGGAGGGGGGACGTGTCGAGGAACACAGAAAAGCATAAACGCAAAAGCAGGGAGACATTGATCTCCTGCTGGAATTGACAGTAGTTGGGCTTAAAATGTAAAAGTAGATCAAATATTTGAAGCATTTCTTCAGCAGTTTTACATATTTTTGTGTCTATGCGTGCGGCTGCATCACTCCCCTTCTCTCTCAGCAATATCAGCAAGACAATAGAGCTCTTGATAATATTAGAGCAGCAGTCTCCTGTTGGATACTAAAATACTAAATACGAAAATGTTTCCAAGAAAGCTCAAATCCAGGGAATAAACAGACAAATCATACATTACACTCTCTTTATCTGTCCCTCAGGGAGCTGATTAGCAGCAAAAGCCCAAATATGGAGAAAGTTATCCCAAGAATAAATAAAAATCATGTGTGACAAAAAAAATTCACATTGATGAAAGAGAAAATAATTGCTGCTGAGACAATAAAGGAGAAGAAGAAGAGGATGGTAAGGTTTGAGTCAACTTGATTTGAATGCAGGCTACATTTGCATGATATTTGTATCTGTTGATGTTCAAATAAGGACACTGGTTTCAAATGGGATTTATTATCCCATTAATCCCTTTATCTGTGTATCAGCTTGGTCAGTATGTGGCTTAAAATGTATTTTCACCCATGAAGGTTTATTTGGAAACACATTTCTACAGTTTCCTTCCTCTCGTCATTCCTCGTTCCATTAAAAGAGAAAGGAGCGAGCGAGGAAGGACAAGGGCTGAAAGACAGGAAGAGGGTGTCATACGAGGGTCGAGGCAGGAAGAGAGGGAGAGGGGTGAGGGAGGAGGTCGAAGGTGTAGGAAAAGCAGGCAATGGCAGTGCTGTGGCTGCCATGCTGCTTTCAGGAGCAGCTTTTGATTTTATTCCTCATAAACTCCCATTCAGTGTTCCTGTCTTTCTTCTGCGTATCTGTGTTTGATCCGTTTTTATTTTTTCATCTTGTCCTCAGTCAAACTGTGAGTGTAGCTTTAGAAGCAACACTTTTTGTTGTGACCAGCTCTTTCTACAAAGCAGACAGCTCACGTAGTTATGGAAATGAGCTATGAAGGCAAAGGAAGATGAAAGGAGAGGACACAGTTCCGAGAACAACTTTCAAGCCTTGATAACAAGTTGGAAAACTCTGTGTAGCTGCTCTGCATTTTTAAAATATGAATTTTAGATATAAAATTTCATAAGCATATTTAGTTTTTCTTTTTTTTTCTTTTTTCTTTTTGCAGCAGTGACAGTAGCAGCTGAAGCTGCCATATTTCTATGTGTCTTCATTAGCAGAGCTCCGTGTTTATGTTAGGAGCTACAGTAGCATGCCCCTCATCCATCCTGGTTAAGAAATTGATTGTCCTTGAGTGATGCTTCGGACACACACCATTAAGACAGCTATCACTCTCCTCAGCATTATTAGCTTGACAGATGACAGATAAATATAGCATGTCATACAGCACGCTCACGCACTTTAATGTACGTCTCCCAGATTTAGCAATTAATTTCACTCTTTTTTAAATTCAGCCTCAGCTTTATCTCACCTGCATGTATAAAGTTACACTGTAGATCCTGTTTTCACACTCATGCACAGTTTTCGACCGGATTTTCTACCACTGAGAGCTGTTGATACTTGTTGAGAGCCAGTGGTCGTCACACATCAGCGGCTGATGCTGCTTACAAAACAGTTTCTCAGTCAGCCTCTCACATACAGTAAGAGAAATGGGATGCTACATGCACTAAACACAAAATAGCTCACCAGAGTTGGAACAATTTCACATGAGGGATTTCTGTTTCTGTGGGTGTCATTCAGCTGGCGCGGCTCCAAATTTGAGCAGCAACATTTGAATAAAATTCTGATCCGTCTACACCCACCCAGTCCTGATGCTTTGAGTGTTAAACTTTTTTTTTTTTTACTTTAACTAGATTTTTGCTTATTTAGTCGTGAATAATTAATGTTTTGGTAAAAAAAAATGAAACAGGGGATCTAAGGCAAGGTTGTAACCAGTGATTGTTTCACTAAAGATAAATCAGTTAAACATTTTGTCTGTAAAATGGTGTCAAATGTCTCCTATAATATATTATATCTCAGGTTTATGTATTAAAACTCAAAATATTCAGTTTACCATCAGATATAACCAGGAACTAAACTAACTAACTAAAACACCAAATCACTAATCAACATAATTCATGTGACTATTTAATGACTGGCTTCTCATTACAGTTCTTACTTCATAGTTAAAGTTCGTTTTTTTTATTTTTAGTGTATTTAAACTATTTATGCTAATACTTAACAGAAGTGAAAGTCGCATTGTGCTGGTAAAAAGAGAATAATAATAAAAACAATAACACCTAAAACTACAATTTATCAATTAAAGAAAAATACATTTGTCCTGAATCAAATGTGCAGTCAGTTGGATGTTTTTGCAGTTTTCTCCATCTTCACCTCAGCACCTCATCTACCCAATACATTCTCTTATCTGTTTTTTCTTCACTTACCTCACACTATTTTTTGGATTTTGTTCTGTGAGTGTTTTTATTAAGCTGTCTATTTAACAAGCTTGTGATCTTCTTTGGTGTTTCACCACCTTCTCAAACTGTTTAACCAGGCATATCAGTGCAAACAGTATTTAGCCACTATCAGCCTATCACATCCCTTAACCCAGCTTTAGTCAAATCTACATACTTTTCATCCCAGTGTTTTTATCGCCTCTGTGAGTTTGCGGTCTAGATGGAGAAATAGAAGGGAGGGAGGGAGATGTGGTGGGGGGAGCAGAAGGAAAGAGAAGAGGTGGAGGTATGAGTGGTGACATGATGGAGGATGAGGAGTAGGGAGAGGGTTGACAAGCGAGACAGTGATAGTTAAGTTAGTGTAGCTCAGTTAGGAGTCTGTGTGTGTGTTGCTGTGTGCTGGCTGAGGTAGAAAAGAATGACAAGTATGTGGGACATTTTCCAGAGCTCTGGTTTAGTGGATTCAAGCACTCGGAGCTGGCGAGTGAAAGGAAGAGCAGAGAGAGAGCGGCTGAAATGGAGACAGAAAGAGGGGGAAAAAGCACAGTGACAGAATAAGAGAAGGGAGAATGGACAGAAGTGTAAGCACACACAACCTATAACACATCCCAGTGTGTGTTTAGATGATAAATGGGTGTACCTTCCCTGTTTTTTGTGCCCCCCTCTATCTCTCACACACACATACACGCCAGGATAAGGCATAGGGTGGAGCAGGTCATGGCTATAGTCATTGTTGTTCTGGCTAACAGACTTCCTGTTCCAAGCAGCTATGACGCCCGTCACCACAACACAGCTGCACAAACTGTCAGGAACACACACACACACACACGTACAGACACACTCAGAAGCTGCTCATTCATATTTAATAGTGCACAGAGATTCATACCTGTAGAACACAGTGATTCAGTGGAATTACATGCACACACTCAAACACACAAGTCCTTGGCCTGGAGAAGCTTCAGTTTTACGCCATATTTAAACCAGATGAGCAGAAACCTATAAACCCTTTGATTATGAGCCACTGCAGAGACTCAGACGCAGGTTCCAGCTCAACTACTTTCATCCAATCTTCAAAAGCTACACAGTATTATGTGTTGCAGGTCTGTAAACATCCTCAGCACATCATAAATTCAGAACTTTTAACCCTTTTAAAAAGAGACGAATTCACTGAAAGAAATGCACTCAGATTTGAACTTTTAGATGAACTGTTTGTGCAAACATGCTGAGGAGACATGTAAGAGGATAGTGTTACTTTTGAAATGTAATAAGAGAAATGTGTCTTGTACAACATGGGGCAATAGTAATTTATTCTGTAGATGTTTTCATTTCTGCTGTATTTGATAAAATAACTTTCAGTGGATTATTGGTATTTGACTATTGGACACACACAACTGTTGTGGCTTGTCTGCCATTTTCTTTCAGGCTCTGGTGGTATTTCACTGAAATCCAAGCTTTTATTTTCACATTTTCCCTCTCACTCACTTTAACTGCTCCCCGCTCTGTATTGTCACACCAGCTATTTTCCCTTGGATTTACCAAAATCTAGTTTGTGTGTGTCCTTGTGGTGCATGTCTGGTTATTTGTGTATGTGTTTCTCTGTCTCTTTGTGTGGCCATTGGGGGTTTGGCTGCCACTGCATCACAAACCACCGGCCCTAATTCTCCCTCAGTGGACCCATTCTGAATGTCAGGACGTTGCAAACGTTTTCATGACAGCGACCCCCCCCCATTACTGCCACAGACCCCCAGTAGATGGGATTTTGTCCCAGACACGACCAAATGAAAAGAATTTCATTGGTGTTGGTTTACAGTGTTCCCACTGCTCAGGGAGTTGGTGGAATGCCGTGAAATTGTGGAACTTGTTTTGTGGATTTGGCAAATTGTTGGATATAGTAGGATGGTTTACAGGAATTTAGCAGAATATATTTTTTTCTGACATTGACTGTATTAGCGGTTGGTTTTGGGTTGTTGTTGTTTTTTACAGCATGAACAGCTCTGGGGGGAAAAACTGCCTTTTAGAAAAACACCATTAACACAACAGACAGGAACATTTTATAGGTCAGGGATGTGCTTTTAATTGTAAAGTTGAAACTGTGAAAAGCAATGAGGATCCTTTAGTAACAGGACGATAGTGGGGTATGTTTTTAGTGCTGTAACTGATCTTAATTGATCATGAACTCAAGACTATAGTAGAACAAATACCATACATAAATTACTTAAATGTTTTATTGGTTGTAAAAATTGTTGCAGATTATTTTGTGTAAATAGTCTTTGAGTGGAAATACAATTTACATCTAATGGTCTCGATTGCTTTAGAATTCCACAATCTTTCCAAAAGCCCAAATGAGACCCTGGACCGAACTCTGCAAACCGACACTGTACGTGTTTGGATACAGTAGTGGCTCAGATTCACTATGTGAGAGAAGCCGTATTGGCTGCTGCTCTTTCTTTTTTGGCCAGAGAAGTCGAGTCTGCTCGTCTTTAGTGTCGAGTGGCTGCTTCTATTGTCATCACAAGATGGCTCCAGCCCTCCACTGTGTGTGTGTGTGTGTGTGTGTACGTGTGTGAGAGTAATGTGGCCAGACAGGCAAAGTTGTGCATGTATGTGTTATAAATGTGTGTGTTAGTGTAGGCCCCTGTGTCTGCTTGTGTGTGATTATGTCAAGGTTGTGTGCGCCCATGCAAGTGTGTTGGTGTATTCCACATTGTGTCTGCTGTCGACTCAGCCTTTTCCAGCCAGCCCCTTCCTCATCTAACTCACTAATCCCCATAATCCCCCTCACCCACTCCTATTTTTTTCTTCTACCTCCACCCTCGTTTCTCCAGTTCCCTTTCTGTCTCCTACTTCTCCCTTATCTCTGCACATCCCCGTGTCTGTCTTTCATCTCCTAATATCCACTCGCTTCTATATGTAGGTACATAATGTAGGACAGTTCACTTCTGTTTGTTGTTACGCAGATTGAGTGTGCAGTGTATTTTTGACTACTGACTGCTGAACTAAACCATGCTTTCAAATGAGCAATTTAAACTTGATTCTTACATATGGTTGATTTCCTTTATTTTTCTTTCTTTTATTAATTCATTAATGATGCTATAAATTAGTAAATCACACAGTTAATGATTCCCACTCTGACTCTTTTCCTCTCCCAGGCTGTAGAGAGAGAGCAGGTGGACAGCATTCAACCGAAGCTGCAGCATGTCAACGCAGTGGGTCAGGGTCTGATCCAGAGCGCCGCCAAACACACAGACACCCAGGCACTGGAGCATGACTTGGAGACAACCAACCTCAAATGGAACTCACTAAACAAGCGGGTACGACTCCCAAAACCTGGAAATCTACTGACATAGAAAATGTATAAGAGTAAAGTTCAATTTTCTTGTAGTTTCAGGTTTTAAGTTTTACCAACAACATCAGGAGCGTCAGGAAACAACAGCTTATAAATGCTAGTTGCACCAGCTCATTGCTCAGTTTCAACAACTAGGCCTGTATGACCATATGCAGATATGTCTCTGTTTCAGGAATTTTTTACTTTTACCATGACACCAAATATTATCCTGCTCTAGTAATTCTCGTGTCACTTACTTCTAAATTTATAAAATGGTGCAAAGTGTTTTGAGATAATGAAGGAAAGATGCCAACGTTGGGATTCAAATAATAAAATATTCATAATGCAGTTGAGGGTCTAGTACTGCAATATAATATTTCACTGCACATCCCACCTCAGTAACACAGCGATGTGTGTTTAGTCTTTTATTTTTTTACCATTTTTTCTACCATGTATCGACTTTGCTGCTTCCCTATACACAACTATCTCTCAATGTTCTCAGGTGGCAGAGCGGATCGCCCAGCTGCAGGAGGCCCTGTTGCATTGTGGGAAGTTCCAGGATGCTCTGGAGCCTCTGTTAAGCTGGCTGAGCGACACAGAGGAGCTCGTGGCCAATCAGAAGCCTTCTTCTGCAGAGTACCGTGTAGTCAAGGCACAGATCCAAGAACAAAAGGTACGAGAAACAAAAAAAAAAAAGTAAAGTTTACTTTCCTGTTTAAAAAAAAAAAAAAAAGTTCTTATAACGTGTAAGAAACATATCAGTACAGAACAGTGAGATGTGAAACTTTAACAGCTTAGGTGCCCTCCTTTAGGTCATCAAAGGAACATTTTGATGAAGTGTTTTTTATTCAGAGCGTCTGCTCACATTTTCCATCTCAGGGTTTGAAGCTGTGATCATCAAGCACAGTTGTCTGAGCTCTTAACTCTGCCACCCACATTCTCCTCTTCTTTCTTTGAAGTGTTCTGCCAGTTACAGTCTGTAAATTAAAGTGGATTTGAAATTTCACTTTCTATTTTTTTTTATTTCTCAAACGTTAATTGAGATGTTATTGATATTCAGATGTCCTCAGTGCCCTTCAACCACAAACAATAGATATTTGAATGACAAGCACACACACGCACAGTCAATGATCTGTCTGCCTGGCATCCAAATGGCCCCAGTTGACCATCTGCCAGTCAGACAGGCATAAAAACAGACACACATGCATTGTGGATTTGTATTGTTTTTAGACACACACACACTTTTCCCTGTTTATCCAAGATACACATTCTGTGTTTGTGCACGTAAGGGGTGCTGTAGTCTCAGCCAGCGATCAGTCACACATGTTTACATCCGTGAAGGAGAGAGGACTGTCACTGTTAAAAAGAGAAAAAACTGAGAAGTGATTTCCAGAACCTGAGCCGAGCTGTTTGGAGCAGTTCACAGTAGACAGAGGCCGCTATAACGTACAGAATTATTCATGTATGTGGTTTTTCTAATGTGAAAACAGTTGGACGACATTTTAAAAAGTAGCACTTGCCTCTATTACTTAATAATTCCTATGTTCATATGTTAGTTAACAAGTTAAAGATATCAGCTAACCGGTATTCATGGCAAATAAAACTAAATAAACGTTGATGAGCCTTGATTTAGGCTTCAAGTGACTTGTGTAGATTTTGATAAAAATATCCAAGTGTCATTTTCTGTTTTAGAAGAAGGTTCAATTTATTTTTCCATGCCTCAGACACATACTGTACTATGTGCATTAGAGGCATAGTTAACTTGTTCTCAGAGGTGTAAACACACCTCCTCTTTACAAGCATCAAGTGATTAGCTTTTCAAATTTAATTAGCCACTGTATACTCAGTAAACACAGTTTGATGTTGTTGTTGTGGGCATGAACTCTGGTGTCACCACATCCACCCTCCTCATAGTCTTTGGTTTTCCAGCAGCATATATAAACAATTGTACTCTGACACATAAATCCTAACTTTAAGAAGGTTATAATATAATTTTTTTTATTTTAGTTAGGTGTTGTTTCAACATTATGGTCAATTTTGATTGTCTGCACTTATGTTAAATTGTTTTGTCTTTTGGGAGCCTAAATATTAGAAGCACTTCCTATTTTACAAATAGTGTAACTATTACACTTAAGTTACACAAATACTGTAACTTAAAATAAATAAAATTATACCAGTAACTGTGTGTATTATTCTTCTTCCAGCTGCTCCAGAGATTGTTAGATGACCGCAGGCCGACAGTGGAGATTATTCGCGTTGAAGGCGAGAGGATTGCAGCCACAGCGGACACTCAGGACCGAGAGAAGATCCAGACTCAGCTCCAGAGTCTGTCAGAGAGATGGACTGACCTGCTTGACAAGGCCAGCGCCAGGTAAGTCTTCTCTGTGACACAGGGGGTTTCAGAGTTTAGTTTGGTGTGACAACTAACAATACAGCCAGGTCATGGTCTTCGATTTGACATCTGACCTCCATGTGGAGTGGGAAAATAAAAAGGAATAAGTTTGTCAGTATAAAAAGATCACCTGTGTTTGATTTATCCTTTGAAAAGTCAGCACATATAATATCACAGAAATCAAAGAGTTGCAGATTTCACTTGCTATAAATAATTGGTTTGGGAAATTAATCAGTGGTGTACCTCAACAACATGCTATCTTGTGGGTTTTTTTCCTGTTTGTGCGTTTCATCTCCGGGTGACTCAGATGAACACTACACTTAAAGAAAGAATTGTATCATTACTCTTGGTTTCTGTGGTCTACAAGTCATTTCAGTGGCCTTTCTGTTCAATAGGGAAAGTACAGTACAGGCACACACACACATGCACAATACACTAACAAAACACAGTGAAGAGGTTTGATATCTCACATATGTTTGCTCATCGTCATGTTTACAGCAGTATCCTGCCTGAAAACAAGCTGTAGGGCGGGGTATAAAAGTGTCAGTCATGTTTATGGAATTTATTACACCGTCTAGCAAAAACTGTTTGAATATTATATGTCTTCACACACACACATACACACACAATATGTTTTCTCACCACTTAATAGAACCTAACAATAATACATTTTAAGTGTTTATGAGATTCTTTAAATTGTAATAATATATCGTGAAATTTTAATAAACTTTTTATAAAAAAGATGACAGCTGTGTGACACAAATTCAGACCCAAGTTGAGCAATGAAGCATTCACAAAAATGTGAAGGCAATAAAATACCAATAGAAACATTCCTCCTCATCTCCATCTCATGGTATCTTCATCACCTCCTCCTTTCATCATCCCTCAGGCAGAGACAGTTGGAGGAGCTGCAGGTTTTGGCTCTTCAGTTCCACGAGGCTCTGGAGCCTCTGGGAGAATGGCTGAGCGCCACCGAGAGACGCCTCAGCTCTGCCGAGCCCATGGGAACCCAGACTGCAAAGATCACACAGCAGATCGTCAAGCACAAGGTACCGTTTGGCTCCATGGCTACAGAAACTGTCTTCTAATCGTAAGGTCATATTAATGTGTGTCAAAGAGCAGGAGATCAGATGCCTGCCTGCTCAGGTGATTTACACTGGATAGTTTCATCTAAATAAAAAAAAAGCTTCAAAATGTGCACAGAAATGTGATAAAGCCTCAACTTACATTAACAAAAAGGTTAGATTGACTGATAGGAGGTAGGCTGAATTTACAGGAAGATGCTTTTAATTGTTGGCATGCTTTCCAAAGTAAAAGTCAAACATATCACATTGTTCATTCAGAAGATTTAGAGTTTTTTCCTGACAAGACAATACTTGCCAACTTACTTTAAATATAGTTGTGATTCCAGTTGTGCAATCTCCAGTACTAATGGAGGAAATATGGTTCTTGACGAATACATATGCTTAAAGTCTTATTAAAAAACTTAAACTCAAATGAAAGATGCTCAAAGAGGAGCAATAAGTCATAAAAGCCACAAAGCATTTATTTACCACCCAAGCATGAGTTTTTACAAGTTAATTTCATGTCTGTTTTCATACCACAGTTTACTTTTCATTTAAGTTTTCCATTTCGTTTTTTTCAGTTAATTTATGATTTGTCATTTGCATGCTCATCATTTAAGTTTTTATCCATCTGTTTTTCTGTTGTTTTGCTGTTCTTTTCTCACTTTCTTTCACCTCCCCATCTCAAACACACACACACATACATGCAAACAAAACCACACACACTTCCCAGGCGCTCCAAGAGGACGTGTCCTCACGAGAAGCCGAGGTCGACCACCTCGAGTCCCTCAGCCAGTTGCTGACTCCGCTCAGCTGTGCAGCTGATCGCGATTGGTTAAGTGAACGCGTGGGGGCGGTGAGGTCAGGTCACTCGGAGCTCGCCGATTGGTGCAGTAGGCGGGAGGCTCTGCTGGAGCAGGCGCTGGCTAACGCTCAGCTGTTTGGGGAGGAGGAGGTTGAGGTGCTGAACTGGCTGGCAGAGGTGGCTCAGAGACTGGCTCAGGTCTCTGTCCAGGGCTACCAGCCTCAGCTGCTGGCCGAGCAGCACAAACACACTCTGGTATGGCGTCATAAAGTTAATGCTAACTCAAGCCCCTTACATCATGAGAAGAGTTCTTAGTAACTTTGTTAAAAGAGATGTACCAAAAATAAATATATTATATATAAATAGTATAGTGTTTATATTTGATAAACCAAAAATAAATTCTATAAAATCTTAATTTACTGTTTAGCATGATTGTAGACTGTATTGCAAGAAGCATTTTCTTCAAATGATACTGATTTTGCACTAGTAGTACTGTACCTGTTTGAAACACATTCTGCTGGGTCTAATGATTGTGTCAATATGCCTTCAGTAATCACCTTCTGCAGACTTGAAACAGACTGGTGCAGTTTTACTACCTAAACTTATTATTGAAAGTTGCATAAGACACATTGTAATTATGACTGCATTTTTGTAGCACAAGGGAAAATGTTATCTTACATGTGACAACTCTTTGTCTCCCCTCAGTCTCTAAATGAAGAAATCTTGAGCAGGAAGAAGACAGTGGACCAGGCAATTAAGAATGGACAAGCCTTACTCAAACAGACCACAGGTAATCTCAGACTCCTGGACCTCTTCTTCATGTCCTTCTGAAATTCTGTTCATTCAAATATATTAAATGCTGTGGAGTTATTTTTGGCTGATTTTCAATTTGTTTTAAAGTATGATTATTATTATCATCTTCAATAAGAAACTAAAATCAATAAAGCAGCCAATAGTCTGTATATTGCATAAATGCCGTCTTTAATCAATGTGTTGTGTGTTTGTATATGTTGTCTGAAGTTTTCAGTGTGTCCCTACCAACACAGAAAGACCAGGCTTAGTAAGAAAAACACACTAAGTAGTCACGAACACTTTTTTAGTTGTTGTAGATTTAAATCCATAACCACACATTCTTAGTGGTTTGGTTCACCGCTGAGTGAAAGCTGGTTTGTGTTTCTCTTTACATGATATTATCTTGCTGTTATCCGTGCTGTGTTATTAGTGAACTGACTGTCTAGACTAGTCGAGACTCCATTGCATCTGTGTCTCTTCAAACTGATCTGCGTGTCCTCCTGCAGGTGAGGAGGTTCTGCTGATCCAGGAGAAGCTCGATGGCATCAAGTCTCGCTACGCTGAGATGACGGCCAGCAGCAGCAAGGCCCTCCGTACCCTGGAGCAGGCCCTGCAGCTCGCCACACGCTTCGCCAGCGCGCATGATGACCTCAACCAGTGGTTGGACGGCGTGGAGGCAGAGCTCAACAGTGCAGAGCCTGATGCAACACCTGCCTACCAGGAGAGACAGAAGGTAGGTGGAGTAAAAGGAGAAAAGCATGTGTAAACAGTAAGAGAGACAATTGCAGAAAAGTTGGGCCTTTTTTGTGATTTGATCATTTGCTTTAACTTTTATTTATCTGACAAAAGTACGAAGAAAAGATTTTTTGTGTTCTCACTGAGAAACTCAATTGTATTTTGTAAATAAAAGCAAATTTAGTATTTAATGATGTTAAGTTCACCACCATGTAACACCACCTTTCGTTTTCATTACTTTTTAATCTTTTGGGAATATAATAACTAATTGTTGGGTCTTGCAAGTGGAATATTTGCCAATTCTTGCTGGATACAGGACTTTAGCTGCAGTCTGCGCTCGCCGTTGTCTGACTCTCCTCTTCACGATGCACCATAAGTTTTGAACAGGAAACAGATCTGATCTGGAAACAGGCTGGTCAAACACCCACACTCAGTGTCTGTGTTCAGCATTGTCCTGCTGAAATATCTACCGACTTTCCCAAACCCAAGACCTAAATTATTTCCAATCTTTCACTGAGAAATATTCCTTTTGAACTAACTGACAAATCTCTCCCAAAGTTTGACAGAAGGTGGTGAGCAAAGACTGAGCCTTTGTTGGATGATCCTTTTATATCCTTTTATATCCCATCATGATTCTCTTAAGCTGCTAATTTTGGAATAATTCAGAACAGCGTTACTTGAATATTTTATCAACTTTTCAGTCTTATTTTGTCTTTTATGAGCTTATATATGCAAAAACATTACAGAAGAATTTGTAATGATCTGACAGTTGTTGAGCTACTGTCAACGGTTGTGTTGTTTAATCTTTAGTCCAGGTATCTATCTCAAGCAGTGTGTGAATATTAAGAGCTGGGTTCCAATGACCAAAAATACAGCAGATGTTTCTGTTACTGGACATTTTCCTTTCTCTCACTCGGGAAGAACTTAAGTTTGTTTATCATTTACAAAATACAGCTAAGCTGCTCAGTGAACACAATGAAAATGTTTATTTATGACAAAGTAGTCAGTGGTACAAAGTACAAGGAAAAGATTCAAGCTAATTCACAAATAACACATTTTAGTTCTTACTACATTTAAAAAGGTTTTATATTATATATATATATTTATTATGTCCCTTTGGGGTTTGGCTCCACCCGCGCAACTCATTTAAAGCAGGTGACATTTTGATGTTTCTCACAGTACAAAAATGATAAGTACTGTTTGAAATGAACAACTAGCCTGAATTCCTGTTTGTAATGACATTTTTAGCTGCTCTCACATCACAGTTGAGTTACCATAGAAACATTGATTTCTGGGATCTCAGTAACAGTTTGCAAATGCAAATGATTGTTGCGTTCATACTGTTGTTACCATCCTTTTTTTTTCACTCTACAATGACATTTTATGTATTTAGCATTCAGTATGCTCCCTGTGCACCACACCTGTGAAGTACAGCAACGTCAGTCACCACAAAAAACAAACTGTCACACACTAGATGCTATCTTGTCAGTTAGCTGTATTTTACACTTTGTATGTGAGTTGTATTTATAAATCAATATTTAATTACAGCTTTTTTCTGTAAAACTAATCCTTCACTCGCACTTTTGCAGGAGCTGAAGAAAGTATCAGCAGAGAAGCGTCTGGTGTTGGATACTATGAACGAGGTGGGCAGCGCCCTGCTAGACCTGGTGCCGTGGCGAGCCCGCGAAGGACTGGACCGACTGGTTGCTGATGCAAACCAACGTTACCGCCAAGCTGATGAAACCATCACCCAGCGGGTGCAGCTGGTACAAGCTGCCATCCAGAGGTCACAACAGGTGCTGCAAGCAGTTTAACCCTTCTTAAACATAATTATTATTGTCTGTTTTACTGTTACTACCGCTAAACATCGTCTTCCTTCGCTTCCTTCAGTACGAAGAGGCAGTGGATGCAGAGCTGGCGTGGGTTGGGGAGACGGAGCGCAAGTTGGCATCTCTGGGTCCTCTGAGTCTGGAGCCTGACGTGACAGTGGCCCAGCTGCAGGTTCAGCGGGCTTTCAACATCGACATCATCCGACACAAAGACACCGTGGATCAGCTCCTCAGTACTAGAGACGACATCCTGGAAACTTGCAGTGATGCCCAGAAGGATGCACTGATGGTAAGTTAGTGAAAGATAAGGAGAGATGGAGAATAAAAGGAAGAGACTGAACATGATAAAATAAAATTTGTATCAGTGTTAATGTTTGTAGGTAAAGTGAACACACTGCTTAGTCATCATGACAGGATGTTTACATGAATATCTATATGTTTTTTTCAGTTAAAAACAGATTCTTTGAGTGTTCGATACGATGCTGTAAGCCAGAGCCACAGTGAGCGGTTTTCAGCTCTGGAGCAGGCCCAGGTTCTGGTGGCTCGGTTCTGGGAAACGTACGAGGAGCTGGAGCCGTGGCTGGGCGAGACGGAAACCCTCATCACCCAGCTGCCGCCACCAGCCATAGACACAGATGCTCTCCGGCTGCAACAAGACCAGATGAGGGTAAATGAGGACATAAAATCTCATGCACTGGCTTTACTTTATTGTTGTTTAAGCTTTCTTCTCATTACTGTTACTTAACTGTTTTCTATTTTCTTCTTCTAGCTGCTCAGGGAGTCCATTGCAGAGCACAAGCCCCACATCGACAAGCTGCTGAAGATAGGACCCCAGCTGGCTGAACTCAGCCTGCAAGAGGGGGCGACAGTGACGCAGCGCTACACAGAGGCTGAGAGACGATACCTGGCTATCAAAGAGGAGGTGAAAGGTCGTGCAGCTGTGCTCGACGAGGCAGTGTCCCAGTCTGCACAGGTACGTCACGCTGGGCAAAGTGTTGCTGCTCGATTTCAGGACGTGTTTCAAATACAGACCTGGGTCTAATGAGTTTTATTATTCAGTCTGTTTGGGCACCAGAGAGTTAAATTACATTTTGTGTATAAATTGACTAAATGTATTTAACTAAATCCATTTGCTTCACATTGCAGATAGAAGAATTATTTGTAAATACTGTTTGGCCCAAGTCTGTTTAAAGCTTGTTATTTAGTGTCTGCTGCCCCAGACAAAACAGTGAAACCTGATGTGATTACTAAACAGCATGAGGTTTATGCGAGTGTTTATGTCTCTGTTGCTTGCTTGACACTAAACAATAATGAGAATTTATTCTGCAGCATCACGAGTTCAGTTAAAGCTATGTTTCATTGTGATTTCTTGTTTCCTGAACTTAATTTTTGTGTATTTTCATTTTTAAAAAGTTTATATCTTATTAGAAAGTGACACACCTTGCAGAGTTTAGTGAGAGGGGAAAAAATCTGTCATCCAGACTTTTCTCACATTACATAATTTCTTCTTTTTAATGTTAGTTTTCTTCAGATATCTTAATTTTTACCTACACTTCATTTCATGACATATAATTTAATTGCAAGCATTGTTGTTGTCGATATTTCCTGGCATTTTGTACTGTATGCATGTTTCTGATTTAACTCATTGTTTTTTTCTCCACCCTCCACGTACTGCTCCTTCTTTTTGCTCCACCTGCACTTCTTCCACCACACCTCATCCCTCACTCCACCCTAAACCTTGTCTCTCCTCCTTCATCCTTTAACACACCTCTAAACTCACCTCATTACCTCACCTCCCCTCATCCTTGCAACCCGTTCCCTCCTCCATCCCATCCCTCATTCATTGTGGATTTGCTGTGTGTGTTGCCACCATTTTCTCCATGGTCACTGCTCACTGCAATCACCCAGCTGGTAGAGGTAAGCCCAATGACTGACAGCAACAAGCAGGCACTCAGGCTGCGGTTATGCCACACGATTTGGTCGACTTAAAAAATATGAATGAAAGTACTAATCTCACCATAAAATACTGTACATCTAAATTAAAAAACTGCAAAAGCCATGGAAGCACTGTCTGGGAAATGGTATTATTGTTTTCATTTCACTCCAGTAGTAGCAAAGTGATCACTTCAACCTCAGCTTTGGCTTTATTGATCTAAAATTGATCTGAATCATGTGTCTGCCAGTCCTGAGTGACCATAAGACTGAACTGTTTTGTAAACTTTAAGTCTACTCTGAAACTGAGACACACTTTCCAGTAGTGATTATTTTATTCTAAAACTAGGCTTGATTCAGGTACTTTTGTGTCACAGAAATTTTGCCCTTGTGGCCATTTGAGACTTGTTGTGTTATGTAGTGATTCCCTCAGATGCATAAAAAGTTCCTCAACTCAGCACAAATTGTACCATGAGTGTTTTCAAAATGTGTCTTGAGTATTTTAAAGTGGACATTTAACTACAACTATAAGGCTTGAATTTGAATTTTCTCTTATCATTTCTGTCTTCACTCTGTCTGAATCTGTCCATGCTGCCACAGATGGCTGACCACCCACATCATATCTCTGTATTTTCCCAGTATTTTCAAAATTGTCACCCAGCTATTAATAAACTACAGCAACTTCAACCCTCTCCCTTGTCTTCCTTATAACTTTATCTTCCGCCTCTCCTTCCATCTTCAGTTTCATGACAAGATGGATCCCCTGTTGGAGACCCTGGAGGGGGCAGTGCAGCGACTGCGGCAGCCTCCCCCGGTGGCAGCGGAGGTGGAGAAAATCAGGGAGCAGCTGGCAGAGCACCGAGCCCAGGGGCTGGAGCTGGACAAGCTGTTACCAAGCTTCTCCGCCCTCTGCTCCCGCGGAGAGGAGCTCATCGGACGAGCTGCGCATGACGATCCTGCTGCACAGGGTGAGTCGCTGGGATGTGTCTGACAGTGAGTGACAGACAAGTAACTTATACTGGCAGACAGGCCACAGAGTTCATGTGTTGAACCGGGTGAGGAGTTCTAAACAAACAAGAATAGTCTTTGCTGTTATTATGGTTTTATAAAATGCATTAATTCACTGATGAGCTGATATAAACAGCAAGACTAACTCATGCTTTTTCCTGTCTTTCAATATTTAAATTGCACTTTATTAAAACAGCCAACTGTTGCAATTTAGCTCACTGACTGACCTATTACACAACAAAAGTAAGTGTCTGATTCATTGGCACCAAGCCAGCGAGCAGACAATGTCAGATTTAGGAATAGAAAGTCATAGATAATCAACAATTCAGTTCTGCATATTTCTTCCAACACCACCACATTATGAAACAGAACATATAAGTCTTTGTTGAATTGCCCTGCAGAGAACTTTGTGCTTTGATACCCTTCAGCTTTCTACGCCTCATGGAAATGAATGGTCCACTGTGCAGCAATCGTGGGAGTGAACTGATGAAAGACTTGACTAACAAGAGCTGACGTGGCAAATTCAAACAAAGAAAATTTCATTGTTACTCTTTTTAAATGATCAGATTAGACTACACTGCTCAAGAATGACAGAGAAAAGTTCAGCTACCAGCTTGGTTAATACATGACTCCTCTGCCTTCTCTCCTCCAGCCGTTCGTTCTCGCCTCCTGCGCCTACGCTCTCTGTGGGATGAGATCCGGCAGCGGGCCGAGGAGAGGGAGGGGAAGCTAAACGATGTCCTGGACCTGGCCGGGAAGTTCTGGGCCGACGTGGCGGCGCTACTGAGCACGCTCCGAGACTCCCAAGATATTGTAAGAGACCTGGAGGACCCTGGTGTGGACCCCTCGCTCATCAAGCAACAGATTGAGGCTGCTGAGGTATGATTAATGGGGAGGGGGGGTCTTCAGCGTCTTTGACAAGATGAGAGACAAAGAAGAGCTAATAGATGAAAAACCTGCAGAAACTGTCTGTTTGAAGTGTAGCTTTTAATTCTAAATGACTCATAGTGATGCTCCTCTGTTCCTCTAATAGGCGATTAAGGCAGAGACCGACGGCCTGAGAGAGGAGCTGGAGTTTGTCAGGACCCTCGGGGCTGACCTCATCTTCGCCTGCGGGGAAACTGAGAAACCCGAAGTAAAGAAGACCATTGACGAGGTGAGCAATAAATACAGTGTTAGTCTGAAATGAGAAAAACAGTTTTGGTTTGTAGAGCATCATTATGTGTTGAGCCACTAACATACAGTAATCACTATGTCTTCCTGTTGTTCTGTCAGATGAATGCTGCCTGGGAGGGTCTGAACCGAACATGGAGAGAGAGGATGGAGAGGCTGGAGGAGGCGATGACAGCCTCTGTGCAGTATCAGGATGCTCTGCAGGTGTGTACACCACAGTTAGTCTGTGTTTGTATTTGACTGTGTATTTATTTAAAGTAAAGTGAACTGACAAATCTAAATATCTACACTGTGACATGTATTAGATTTACATTCTTATTCTATTTGAGGAATAAAGAAATTAACCTTAACATAGCAGCAATATAATAAAGTCAGTGAAACCAATCAAGGTCAGTCATGTGTTCCTGGGTTTGTGTTTTATTGAAGATAATCATGTTATCTTATATGCACCAACTTTGTAAAACCGTGAAGAACAAAACATTTTATATTGACAAGATGTTTTGTGATCCTGCTTTTAAATGAGCACGTATTTCTTTATCATTTTCAGTCCATGTTTGACTACCTTGACAACGCAGTGATCAAACTGTGCGAAATGTCGACTGTGGGAACTGACCTGGGAACTGTGAAACAGCAGATTGAAGAGCTCAAGGTCTGCATGAGTGCTTCATTCATCAGTGCTGAACTAATGAGATGCTCATCGACTCATTTTACACACAAATTATTGTACTTTCAGAAGTTTAGAAGTTAATTTGAGAGGATTGTTTTAAAATATCCTAGGATCATATAGTATTTGTATCATGAAGGAAGAAGACTTATTTTTTGACCTCACTCATCCTCCTGTTGTCTCTCCATTCACCTTGAGCAGCAGTACAAGGTGGAGGTTTACCAGCAGCAGATTGACATGGAGAAGCTGTGCCACCAGGGGGAGCTGCTGCTAAAGAAAGTGTCAGACCAGACAGACAGGGACATGATCCAGGAGCCACTGACCGAGCTCAGACACCTCTGGGATAACCTGGGGGATAAAATCACCCAGAGACAGGTAATGAAACCACATGTGGCATCACTTTGGCCAAGTATTCCCTGACTAACACATTAAAACTTTAACTATCCCAAAGTCATTATTTTGTGTCTGATCTCAAGCTCTTACTCTACTGTTTCCGTTGGGAATACGATTTTAGTCTTTGTTGGTATTCTGTAGGTTTGCATGTATTTGCCAGCTGCATTTCATTACAGCCCAAATATTTGAGTTGCTATTTTTAAGCCTGAATGTTTGTCTTTGTTCCACCACAGCACAAGCTGGAGGCTGCCCTGCTGGCTCTGGGTCAGTTCCAGCATGCCCTGTCTGAGCTGCAGGCCTGGCTTAGCCACACACACACCACCCTGGACACCCAACGGCCAGTCAGCTCTGACCCCAAGGCCATCGAAATCGAGCTGGCGAAACACCATGTATGTTTCCACTTTTTACAAACTGATAAAATAATGTGACCAATTCTTGACGTTGAGCCTTCTCATTCAGGTTGATTAGAAGTAACCTGTTTGGAGAGAGGCTGTTTCTATTGACGTTTCTGACATGTGATATTTTCTAACCTTCAAAAGCTTCTGCTCTCCTGATTGTACTACTTGCTGCATCTCACCGTTAAGCTTCAGTTCAGTGTAATTAATATCTTTATCCCTCTGCTCTGTCCCAGGTTTTACGTAACGATGTGCTGTCCCACCATGCCACGGTGGAGACTGTGAACAATGCTGCCGCTGAGCTGCTGGAGTCCTCTCCTGGTGACGAGGCCAGCCACCTGAGAGATCAGCTGGATCAGCTCAACCAGAGCTGGGAGAGTCTGCTGCTCAAAACCCAGGAGCGACAGAAACTATTGGAGGCTGCCCTACAGCAGGTACTGTGCAGAAGCTTGAATAAAGATTCCTCCTCAACATTATGCTGTTGAGTTGTTTTAGTTATTTTCACTATTTTGTTTTGACTTTTTAAATGTCTTCCTTGCCCTGGAAATTAACAGTTGTCAAAACAGTGTCTCCAGAAGAAGGTTAATTTAGCAGCATATGGAGTTAGCCCCATTGTCATGGATTCTACAGCTCTCTCTCTCACAATGGTCCTCAGTTAAATTTCTTTTATTGTTTTCCTGCAAAATAATTCCAAGGGGATGGTTTAGAAAACTGGAAACACAATTCCTCTAAGAAATTAGGGAAGTTTATCTACAGTAGGTTTGTAATAATACTAAAAATATATTGGTGAATAAAATGACACACAAAGACAGAAAGCCAGCCAACTCTACAGTACAAAACCCAATGACGATATAAAGCTAATTATATTAGCTGGTAGCTAATATAATACATTAATTCCTGCTCCTCCCCGCTTTCTGTCTCCGTAGGCTGAAGGTTTTCATGGCGAGTTGGAGGAGTTCCTCCAGTGGCTGAGGAGGACTGAGAGCCAGCTGTCTGCGGCTAAACCAACGGGCGGTCTCCCTGAAACAGCCAGAGAGCAGCTACAGCAACACATGGTAACAGGGAATCATATAACATAACAGATTTACACACAGTATCATGTACAATGCACTCAGACGCACCTCAGGGCCTAGAACTTATAGGTGTGACTATTCCATGCTGTTTAAGTCTCTATATTTGTTGCTGCACTTCTGCTTCATTTGTTTCATCTGCGTTCAACGCTAAGAGGAACAGTTAAAAAATCCCAGAGAATTTAATAAAGGTTGGGTCCAAAACATATTTTAACACATTAACGCAGTTGCCAGTTTTGACCCTCTGGAAACAAAAAAATCATTCTCTACTGCCAAAAAACCTCTCGTGTAAAATGAGCCAGTACTTTAATGTTCATGTTATGAGGTGTAAGTTTGTGTATTGCTGTTACAAGAATGCTTTCCTGTCATCAATCACAAACCAGTCCTGTGTAAACGTGCCTACTGTACAAAGCTGATTCAGTTTTACAACAGCGTTTTGGAACAGTAAGTAAGCAACAGGTATTGTTGCAATTTCATCAACAGATTTTAAGAGTG
Organism: Sandelia bainsii; assembly: GCA_032362345.1. Taxonomy (NCBI): domain Eukaryota; kingdom Metazoa; phylum Chordata; class Actinopteri; order Anabantiformes; family Anabantidae; genus Sandelia; species Sandelia bainsii. The sequence continues at coordinate 4,074,944 of JAUMHL010000003.1, read as the reverse complement.
CATAAAAGTTTTTACTAGCAGCGTTCTGAGCAGCTGCTCGTGGTTTTGGCTTACGCATGGTTTTCTGATGATACAGACATTTGGCAGATGGTTACTATGAAAATTTAATAGCTTCCATTGTTCTAAACAAACCATTGAAACACCACAGCACCTTTTGGGCAGACTGTCATTTCATGCATCTCTGTCTCCAGGAGCTTCAGGCTCAGCTGACTCAGCGTGCAGACCAGTACCACCGCCTACTGGATCAGGGCGAGTCCATGCTGCTGGCTCGAGGAGGAGAGGAAGCAGGACCCGGTACCACCCAGACCCAGCAGAACCTGGCTATGCTGCAGAACAAGTGGGCCAGCCTCACCACCAAGATGGACGACCGCAGGGTAAAGCAGTGTGGGAAAAGACCTGTTGTGCTCTCGTAACTGGTGTCTTGTTGCAGATTTGATGTTAACTTTGAACTCCCTTTGACAGGCAAAGCTGGAAGAGGCTGTTGCCTTGGCGACAGGATTCCAGACTTCTCTGCAGGACACCATCAACTGGCTGACTCAGGCCGAGCAGACCCTGAACATGGCCCAACCCCCCAGCCTTATCCTGGACACGGTTCTCTTCCAGATTGATGAGCACAAGGTAGAAACTCAATTGTAATGTCTGTTTTACTCTGATATTTACAAGGTTATTTTAATAATTTCCTGTCATTTGCATATTTTAAGGTTGACTAATGTCATGCCTATTTACTGTTATTTTTAGATCCTAACTCATTCTGCCCTCTTGTCTTTGTGTGTCCAGGTATTTGTGAATGAGGTAAACACTCACAGAGAGCAGGTCCTGGCTCTGGAGAAGGCCGGCTCTCAGCTTCGCTTTGCCAGTCTGAAGCAGGATGTTGTTCTCATAAAGAACTTGTTGCTCAGCGTCCAGGCTCGCTGGGACAAGCTGGTCCAAAGGTCACTGGACCGCGGCCGACACCTTGATGAGGCCCGAAAACGAGCCAAACAGGTACTGAACAGACTGTTGGACTTAAAGTTGTTTTGTCTACGTGGCATGTGGCAAGATAAAATTTGAGTTTGTTTGGAGAAGAGTCAAATGAGTCTTACACACACACACACAAAATTGTCTAGCACTTAACAATTCCTAGCATGTTTTTCTTCTTGACAAGTTTGGGTCCTATCAGGGCTCTTAGTTTGTAGTAACTCATAATTTACAGAACCCGAATGGTAATTGCTTGTGTCTTCTCCTTGTAAGTCACTTTGGATAAAAGCGTCTGCCAAGTAAAGTAAAGAGAAGATGACTGTATGTTTAAGAACTTCAAACTTAAACCCTGTTCCTCTCTTTCTTTAGTTCCACGAGGCCTGGAGGAAGCTGACAGACTGGCTAGAAGAAGCCGAGAAAAGACTGGACTCAGAGCTGGAGATCTCCAATGAGCCAGACAAGATCAAAGTCCAACTGACCAAACACAAGGTGCCGTATTATGCTCACATGTTATGTGCAAGTATAAAGATATAGATATGTCCATGAGTTCAGTATTTCTAATTCCATCTGCAATCTTTTTCTGCATGTTCAGGAGTTTCAGAAAGCACTGGGATCAAAGCAGCCTGTTTACGACACCACAGTGAGGTCTGGTAAGGCCATGAGGGACAAGGCCCAGCTGCCTGCAGACACCCAGAAACTGGATCACCTGGTGGGGGAAGCCCGTGACAAGTGGGACACTGTCTGTGGAAAGAGTGTGGAGAGGTAAAGAGGATGAAGGATAGGGACTGAAACTGGTTTATCCAGTTATTCATCACAGATCTGAATTATCATGAAAAATAAAACATGATCATTAACAGCTGTTGTTTTCTTTCCTCCACCCAGACAACACAAGCTGGAAGAAGCTCTGCTGTTCTCAGGCCAGTTTGCAGAGGCTCTCCAGGCCCTTGTTGACTGGTTGTACCGAGTAGAGCCTCAGCTAGCCGAAGATCAGCCTGTCCACGGAGACCTGGATCTGGTGTCCAACCTCATGGACTCACATAAGGTGGGTACACTAACAGTATGAGAGGATTGTAAACAAAACATTTTAATACCTCTTGAATATTTCAGGGTGACACTAATTATAGCTGCAGTGGACAACCTTTATAACACTGTCTAACATTCTGCAGGCTTTCCAAAAAGAGCTGGGTAAGAGAACCAGCAACATTCAGGCTCTGAAGCGTTCGGCTCGTGAGCTGATGGAGACCGGCCGTGATGACACAGCGTGGGTCAAAGTTCAGCTTCAGGAGCTCAGCAACCGCTGGGATACAGTGTGCGCCCTGTCAGTCACCAAGCAGACCCGCCTCCAGCAGGCCCTCAAGCAGGTCAGAGAAAAGGCAGCACTGCTGATTTTAGATTGAATGTTTCTTTCTTATATTAAATTAAACCATGCAACCAAACAATGCACAGATTAAAGACATCTCGCTTTCGTCTTTCCAACTCTCTCCATTCCGCCAGGCGGAGGAGTTTCGTACAGCAGTGCAGGTGCTTCTGGAGTGGCTCTCGGAGGCGGAGCAGACACTTCGTTTCCGCGGCGTCCTCCCTGAGGAGGCGGAGACTCTGCAGGCACTGCTCCACACACATCGTGACTTCATGAGCACAGTGGAGGAGAAGAGGGCAGACGTCAACAAGGCTGCTGGCATGGGGGAGGGCTTCCTGACTGTGTGTCACCCTGACTCCATCACTACCATCAAACACTGGATAACCATCATCAGGGCGCGTTTTGAGGAGGTGAGAGAGCAGGGCTGAGGACAGATGTACTGAATCAAAGCTGTCAATACTGGCTTCCTTTTATTAGATTTTAAGAGTTGTGGTGTAAATTTGTTTGGTGTCATCCCAATTTATCCCAAGATAGAGATCCATTTTAGATTATAGCATGAAACAGACTAAGACAGTTACACAAGTTTATTTTTAATGATGTGTAAACGTTTATTTTTTGTGTTAATTATCTCCTTCACTAATTATTCAGGTGCTGACGTGGGCCAAACAGCATGAGCAGCGGCTGGAGACGGCTCTGACAGAGTTGCTCAACAATGCTAACCTGCTGGAGGAGCTGTTGTCGTGGCTACAGTGGGCTGAGACCACACTGGTCCAAAGAGATACGGAGTCGCTTCCTCAGGACATCCCACAACTCAAATCACTCATCACAGAACACCAGGTAGGTTGGTTGTGGGTCACTAAACACCTGAACGGAGTATTTTGTATTTTAATGCATCACTAGTTTGACTGGGATGTAACTGTATTTGCACTTTTCGTTAACAGTTGTGTTTCTCTGTGACTGTTTGTTGTTTTCAGATGTTTATGGAGGAGATGACGAGGAAACAGCCAGATGTTGACAAAGTGACAAAGACCTACAAAAGAAAGACAGCTGAGCCTCCCAGCAGCCTGGCTGAGAGGAGAGGAGCTCGTATGTCATCCTGTGTTTTCCTTTTACTGAACAAATATTATCATCTCCCTCGCTGTGGCTAATTTATACAGATTGCTCATACTGTTACATTTACAGAAAACTCAAGACTCACAATTTCTGTGCATCTTCTACAGGCAAGCAGCAGCAGCAGCAGCAGCAGCAACAGCAGCAACAGCAGGCAGCCGTTCAGGTCTCTGGAGGAAACCCACGACTCAACCAGCTCTGTGCCAAGTGGCAGCAGGTTTGGCTGCTGGCTCTCGACCGCCAGCGCAAACTCAATGATGCTCTGGACAGGCTGGAGGAGGTAGTCTTTATGTTAATAAGTCAGCATTAGTTTAATGGTCAATCATTTTGGCCTATAACATGAGTATGACATGAAATTTAACATACATAATCAACTTTCAGCTCAAAGAGTTTGCCAACTTTGACTTTGACGTGTGGAGGAAGAAGTACATGCGCTGGATGAACCACAAGAAGTCTCGCGTCATGGACTTCTTCAGACGCATCGACAAGGACCAAGATGGAAAGATAACACGGCAGGAGTTCATCGATGGCATCCTAGCATCAAGTAGGTTATGAGTGTTGACACATTTGATTTGTTGTCTTTATGATGGGGATCACTAACTTCAGCAGTGGTTTTGGCATCAAAAGACATTAGATGACATATGAATTCTTGTCTTTCTGTGCAGAGTTTCCCACCAGTAAGCTGGAGATGACTGCAGTAGCGGACATCTTTGATAGAGACGGAGACGGTTACATTGACTACTATGAGTTTGTTGCTGCTCTGCACCCCAATAAAGATGCTTACAGACCAACCACAGATGCAGATAAGATAGAGGACGAGGTGAGAACAATCTAATGGCAGACACATAGGTATACATTCTGTACATAGCTGAATCAGTGACTGGACATGCCCTGTTGTGAGTAGATCATGGTTAGTAGTGCAGTGAGGCATTCACGGACCTATTCTCTGTTGCTGTACAGGTGACTCGGCAGGTGGCCCAATGTAAGTGCGCCAAGAGGTTCCAGGTGGAACAGATAGGAGAGAACAAATACCGGGTAAGTACAGCTCAGGCTTTGGTTCACTTTAATACATTTATAAACTATAGAGTGCATTAAAAATAAACTGCTACACATTTTTAAGATACTGTAAAAGAGGAGATGTTATAATTAACTAACAGAACTGGGTCAGTCCGGTTTTGCAAATAGTTTTTTTTTCTTCTCCAGGCTTAATAAAGCAGTAGACAAGTCGACATTATCAAACCTTTTCTGTGCCGTATCATAGTGAACTCGACATCATGTACTGTAGCTTATCTCAATTCAGCAGCCGCATCCTTTGAAGGACGTGGTCTAAGAAGGCACCGGTGCACAAAGAGTCTCGGCCACGAAGGATCCACCTGTTGGATCCCTCGTTCCCTGGAAAAAGAAGGCCACATTTCTCAGCTGTATTTGAAGGAGACTTCAAAATGGGACAGCTTTGTCACTCACACTCACAACTGGTCTACAACCGCAGCTTTCAAAGGATGCAGCCTACTGAGACAAACTCAGTATCAGATGTTTTGATAGCATGTTAGTAAAATTTCATACCAACGGGATGGCAATCTTTCTGACCAACTAGCTACTACTTAGAGAAAAGAAAACAGGAATGAAGCTCTGGCTCTTAAGAATTATTACTATTGCAGCATCTGTGTTTGACCCAGGTCTTATATATATACGCAATTTATTATTAATTGGCTGTTTTCACTTGTCCATCAGGCACTAATTAACAACTCACACTTCTTAACAGCTTCACAGCATTTTAATGTGTCCGTCTCACATCATGGGTCTCATGGTGTATTTGAATTGTCTGTATCATAACACGTCACAATCACATTGCTATAACATATTTTTTAAATATCTCACAGTGCTCCAGGATTGTCAGCTGAACTATTGTTGTCATCACCAAAACATTAACATTAACATAAACATGTAAATGACAGCATAGATACACACAGATACATTGCTGGGGAGCACTTTTTCAAATAAAACGGGCAGTTTATAAATGAACCTCATCCTCTTGATGCCTCATTATAAGGTGATCGGATGTAAGAACACCAGAAAATGTCAAACGCAGTGAGGTCCCTTCATGTTTAAGTCCAAGTCTTAATCTTGCAAATTATGTTTATCTAGTAATTTAAAGCCTGTTAATTCACTTTCATAAAATTACCTGGAAATTTGTGCACTATTAAGACAATATTTTACCCAGTAACTGTGGAAAAAGCAAATTGATTAATAATTAATTATAATTTTCCTTCACTACAATGTTTTATAGAAAATATGATTTTATGAAGTAGATACTGGCATCAAGATACAAGAACAATTTTCTTTCACATTTATTGGATGAAATATTGTCTTAATAATGCACACATTTCCAGTAACAGTTACTGGTTAATTATTATGTAATTACCAGTCTGTAATTTATTAGGTTACCCAAAGTAGATATTTGAGTTTTATTGCTCTCTTGCTGCTCATAAATAGTAGTAGTTCATATACAGGCGGTACTGGGTTTTAATGCTCCTCCATCAGTCTGTGTGTATCTATGCAGCATTTTAGTTTTCAGCAGCTTCTCTTGGATGATCCATCACTACCACGGCTACAGCCTCCATCATTATCCACTGGGTAATGATTTCCAGTGTCTGGCTGCAGGACACTGGGGATACTTGTGTACATTAATCTGTCTGGCTTGTGTTTGTGTGTTGCTTCACTTTTCTTCGCTCTCACTGTCTTTGCCTCCATCTCATCATCACCAGATGCATTTTCACATCACATGAGCCACACACTCCACTGCATCTCTTTTCTTACACCACTAATTCTGAGTTCAAATAACCTAAATACACATAATTTACCAGTTCATGAGAAGATATTATATAAAAATAAATGTCAGACCTTAGAAATCAGTTGACAATACAAACTGTTTCACTCTTGCTCTGTTTCTTTCTCCTTGTGTTCGTCTGCTCCGTGTCTACTGGATTTATTGTAGTTCTTCCTCGGAAACCAGGTAAAGTGACTGCGCTGCTGTGGATGTGGATGTGAAATCTGCTTCCTAATTCACCACCAATGGCGTGCACTTCTCGCTGTTTACACACATTTATTTAAAAATGGAAAACATATTTTTGCTGTAATAAATCCATGTTAAATAATGATTTAAAAAAAGAGAAGCTCAAAAGAAGAAGCACCCCATTGTGGCTTTGCAACGTGTAAGCAGGTTTCACCGTCCACTTGTGTTCCTGCTGTGATTTGTTTGGTGTTGAGTGACAAATTGCACAATGTGAAGCAGGCGACAGTGACATGGATGAAGTGGTAATTAGTGGTGAGGTGATATGTACTGTAGTGTGCTTTGAAGCTGGGAAGCAAATCAAGCTGCTTGGACAGAGATTCCTCCTGTGCTGGTATCTGCTTTGGAGTTCTGCTTTGCTGGATGGTTTGAACAATTAAAATGTTCTGAAAACATTTTAAAAGACTGAACATGGATGTTTTCGTGGTTTCTATTGTAAATGATGATGCTTAGATTTGGGTGAACTGGGCTGAAAATCTGTTAGTGCATGTTTTTTTCTGTCATTGCATGAAGTAGAGCTGATAATCTTTTCAGATTTGGTTCATGAGCTGCTTGGTGTGATGCAGTGAATCATTTAAAACTCATTCAAAAGTTATTTTACTCAATGAATTTCTCTTTCTGTTTTCTGATTCCTTCATTCTCACCCCGTTTTACTTTTATTTTCTCTCGCCCTCTTTCTATTCCTCCTCTGATCTCTTTTCCTCCTTTCTCCTCGTTTCTTTTTACCCCCTCGTACCCGCTTGTGGCCACAGTTCGGTGACTCTCAGCAGCTGCGTCTGGTGAGGATTTTGCGCAGCACGGTGATGGTGAGAGTCGGAGGCGGTTGGATGGCTCTGGACGAGTTTCTGGTCAAGAATGATCCGTGCAGAGGTGAGCGATGTTTACACGGAGACATTCTCACATCCTCGAATGTTTCCACTCTTACACACACAAGCACAAATTTTTTAACACTTAATCGTACGATCTTTCTCCTCCTCTGTCTCGTGTTCTTTGTTTACAGTTACTTACTGAACCAGATGGATTCTGGGTTTTTGTGGCCTACACTAATATCTGATGATAGTGATTCTAATAATGATATATTGGCCAATATTCTTATTTCTAACAATATAGAACATAACCAGTTTTCATATGCAGATGCTCTAAATTTGTCAGTAGAAACCATGTAGTTAGAGAGTAATTTCACATCACACAATTATTATTAATTTAATAACTTTATTATTATAAACTTTATTTTATACTTATGTGCATCAATTATAAACCAACAGAAATACTTTTTAGTTTGTTAACCAGCTGTCGTATGTACAAATATTTCTGTATCTATGACAAGTTAAGATTTTCAGATAACACCAAACCCACAATAGTGTCACAGTCGAGTTTAATTAAAAGCTAGTTCATTAAAAGACTTAACCATCAGAAAAGAAACATGTAAAATGATAAACACAGCTTTTCACAGTTCCAAAACACAGAATCCAGTCAAATATGAGGTACCCGTGTCCGGTGAGCAGCTGGACTGAATGGCCTCCTTTTCAGTTATCTCTGTTTGCACAAACACGCACTCACACTGCTCTTAACCAAGGCAACCAAACCTCCAAAGATGTCTCTCGACACTTACACACCAGCAAGCATCAGCGAGTGACGACACACAGATCAGACCAGACCAGAAAAGACCAGACTCGAGTTTCTTAAGTTCTCTGTCAGCGGCCGATGCAGTAAAACGCTGTGTCGTCTTACTTCTCTCACCAGTGTTTTTCTTCCAGTGACATCTACAGTCGGTGTGGTGGTTGTGCTCCTCGGAGCGGTGTTCCTCTCTCCATCTCTTATTCCCCAAGTCTCTCTGTTCCCTCTGAGCCCATCCTCTGTGTGTCCTGAAGGAACTCATCATCGTGTCACATTCTCTTCCTTTATATACACGGCTGGTTCTCTCCCTGTCTCTTTACGATTTGTTTTTTTTTTCTTTTCATTCTCTTGAATATAACAGTAGTTTTGCATGATTGCATGGTCCTCAGTTCTCTCCTTCTTCCTCCCCCGTCTCTTTCTCCCTCCCTCCCTTTTTCTCTTTCCCCAGTGCAACATCCAGGACTTAAGATTCTCCGCTCCGATTCCAGTAGCTCCATCTCATCTCGTATAGGTTGGGTTTCTTCTCTCTCTCCCTTACGCTTTCACTCTCTCCTAACCGCTCGTCTTTCTGCCGTCCTGTTTGTTTTGGTCAGTTTATTCTTTTGTTGCTCCTGGACTCTCTTCCTGATTTCTTCACTTGTTGTCTCTTCATGTTGTCCAATTCTTCCCTTCTTCTTCTTTGTTGGTTTGGCCTTGTTGCTGTGACTTGCAGACTGTGATCACCTGACTAACATTATGTCTCCCCACTGTTCTGCTGTTCCTCTCTCCTGACCTCCCCCCTCTGGCTGTCGCCGCTCGTGCAAGCTCAGAAATCCTGACCTGTTTTTTTATAAACACATTTCAGGGGTCTGAACACTCTTCCACAGCCCCGTTGATCAGTTCATGTGTGTTTACAGTCTCTGTGCGAGTGTGTTGATGATTGTGGCATTGAATAAGTGATATTTGACAGATTTATTAGGCGTTCTCAACTCCCAAGACGACACCTGTGTGCGTGCACATGAGTGTGTTTAGGGTGATCCCCGTGTGTATGTGTGTGTGTGAGACTTTCTTCATTCCACCGTGAGCATGCAGTTATTTCACACTGTCTCTTGTGTCTCTCAGTGACAGTCACTCCTGGCTATTTCTGCTGCCGAGGTATCTACACTTCCTCTCTGTCTCTCACTCCATTCTTCGTTCTCTTTCACTCCTCACCGATCTCTCCATCCAGCTGTCTCCATCTTTAACCATAGCTGTGTGTCTATATATGTGTGTGTATTGTTTGTTGATCTGTGGTCAGGTTTGTGTGTATAGGCACTGACGTCAGTCTTATCTGCCACCTGTGTGCATCATGCTTTCCTAACACACAACAAAAGCAGGATTTGGCCAACCCCTCGTCTTTGTATTTTATTTAAATCTCTTATCTGTAAAGTGTTATTTTTTTAGTTTGACCTCACACAGGAAAAGGTCAAATGACTCTTTCTATTGAGTAAACAGTCAGTGAGATTCTAAGACCTGGGCGTGGCCAGCCTGGGTTTCTAATACCGCTGGTTGGTGGGAGACACAATTATAGGGTGCACCTGGCTGGTGGGTGTTGAGGGGCGACGTAATTGCAGGGTGCACCCGTCTAATTGACCGGCCTTGCTGTTCAGTTGCTAGGGATGATGACCGTGAGTCTAGGAGTTGCACTGCTGCTACAGCTAGCTACAGCCCTCCTCTCCTGTATCTTTCTCTTCTTTTTGAATCTTTTTTACACCATATTTTTCACATTGTTTCGTTTCCATGTTTCCTCTCTGAATCTCCTTTCTCTCTTCCACTGTTCTTTTTTCAACCGTTTTGTTACTCTTCTTTCTATCTCTGTGCGGCTGGCTTCTCCAGGCTTGTTGTCGTCCGCTGGGGCTGCTGCACTACTCTCTGTCTGTGAATGCTGCTAAGTCTCTTTTGAAGAAGGGAGAAGCCCTGAGTCTCTGGGCTCTCTCCTGCTAAGCATAAAACCAGGCATGACCCCCACATATATTTATACACATACACAGAAAAGCTGACATGCTCCTTCGCAGCAAGAAGAGAAAATGAACTCAAGTGGACTCAAACACGTTGGGAAAAAAAGAGAGAAGAGAGGCTGTGCTTTTGCTCCCACTGCCCTCAGATGTTTTAAAGCAAATACGCAATGAAAGTGTGTGAGTCACACAGCGAGATGTATTTTTTAACACAAACCTGGAGACACTTGCCATTATTTAAAGGGATAGTTTCATGTGAAATATCCTTATTTGTTGTCTTACAGAGAATTAAATGAGAAGATTTTAACTACTCTCACATCAGTACAGTTAATCTGAAGCTACATCCAGCAGGCACATGAAAACTGAAACAGTTTTTATTTGCTGCTATTTATCATTCATTTGTGCAACAACATATTAAGAAAGTTCTGGAAAGTTTATGGAAACCTCTTCTACGGTTCAAATGGGCACCTGATTGTAGTTTTATGACACATTTGAACAATACAAAACCTCAGGTGAAAACATGGTTTTATGAGGGGTTATGTGCTGGACTGATTATTGGCCTGGCACAGTTAACTTCCTTTTAGTCCTGGCAGTCAGAATTTACTACTGTTTTAATCTTTGGACAAAGCCAACTTTCTTTATGCTAAGCTAAGTTAGTGATCTTCTCATCAGACTACAGGCAGAAATGTATATTTCATACATCAGCATTTCGTTTGCAGCTCTTGTAGATAAAATCATTTCTCTAGTGCAGTGTTTTCTCTGAATAACGAAACATGTATGATAACAAAACTTGACCGCGATTACGTGTCTCCAAAACAAGCGGTAACTTACTGACTTTCGTTGCGTATTAAATTAATTATTTTCTACTTTGGCACTCAAACCAAACACGCTACTCACTCCTGAAACATGACTCAACCAAAGTGCACTTATAACTCCCTGAACCCCTGAACCCCGCCCCCGTCCGAACACGCACTCTCCTCACGTGCACTCCCATACGAAACATGCACGTATTCTGATGTCTGCAGCCAAGGAAGCACTGACTCTCTCCCTCACGCTGCTCGCTGCCTCTGCCGCCCCCTGCTGGAGGAAAACTGTGAGTCGACACAAACAAACCGACTCATTTGTCTTTCTTCTTCCTCTGTTTCTCTCTTCAGCTCGTGGTCGCACCAACCTGGAGCTGAGGGAGAAGTTCATCCTTCCAGAGGGAACGCCTCAGGGCGTGGGCATGAGTGTGGTCATCTCACGCTCCAGGGGCCGACGCTCCAAACCGGGCTCCCGCAATGCCTCCCCCACACGTTCCTCCTCCTCGGCCTCCCACAGCGGCGCCTCCCTCCCCTCTGCTCCCTCTGCACCTGCCACACCAACAGCGTCCTCATCATCCAGGGTAAGAGCAGATTTCATAAGCAGTCTGTGGGGACAGGTGTTTAAACCTTTGTGGTTGTGGCTGAAATTTCAGCTTTGCAATTAGAAACTTGTGCTTTGTTGCGATATAAATTCAAAAACAGCTTGTTTAGCCCTAAAATTGACGATGAATAAACAAAACAGACAGAAGGAACAGAAAGGACATGATGAGATATGATTTAATACAGAGATTACACAGTTTGTGCTGATGAATAAACAAATCACTTCAATCATTTTCTGTCAGTCTTTAAAATCCACTTGCATTAAGAGGAAACACAAAACATTATGTGCAGGATCATAAAACTCAACTTGGTGGCTTCATCTAATGAAATCACAAGAATACAACATTGTACGTGAAAGTTACTAGTACCCCCCCCCCCACTTCATCTGTCAAACGTAACAAGTAGCATAAGAGTGCACACATACACATCCTCTGTCTCTTCAGGCTCTGTCGGTCCCACGGTTTTAACGGTTTAACGATTAAACAGAATCAATTCTGTCAAGAGAAAAAGTCGCAGCATGTTGTCATCAGTCAACCAAACTACTGTTAGTGATGTTTTCATTTGTCGGCATTTTACCACCTGAAAACTGCAAAAGCATTTTGGTCAGCGTCCAGTCTGTGTGTGTGTGAGAGAGAGAAATTGTGACTTTATGTGTATATGTGTGTTTGGTTTTATGGGTTTATGTTACACATTGTTCAGTTGTTGTCATCTTCTTCTTGTTGTTGTCAAAAATCACCACATGCTTAACTGTGTAATTTTATTTTTTGTCCCTGTTTCTTTGTTTTTTCTTTCACCTTTTTTTTCTTTTTTCCCCTTGTCCCTGTCATTCATCCCTGCTTACCTGGCTTCAAAATGTTTTTCCTGCATTGTTGGGTTTAATCATAAAAATACCAAAAAAAAATTGAATCCGCTGTCGCACAAAACGCACTGCGCTGCACTCCCTCGCTATTCCAACAACTCCTTCCCTCTCTTCCACTTTGCTTGTCTCCTACACGGCTTTGCTCTCCTTCTCGTTCTCCCACTCCACCTTTCCTCCTTCCTTGCTCCCTTTCCTTCCTCCCTTCAGTCCTCCCATACTCACTTGCGTGACTATGCGAAGCCCTGGCTGGCACACAGTAAAACTCCAACGCCAACCAAGTGCCACTGCTGCCCAGATCACGGTCCCAGCCACACCACTCCTGGGCACGAGGTAACACACTCACCCCACCTATGCACCACCCTGTACCCGCTCCCGACCCCACCCACCCCACTGAACGCGCTAATGCACTAACGCACGCTCCCGGGTGCTCACACTCCACCATCCAGAAAGTTACAGTTCTGCTGCAGTCACATGAAAACCTTCAAAAATTTAATTTCAGTGGTTTTCATGTTTGAATTTTTGATGATATCATGTCCTGTTCTGACCTTTAATCTGAGAATAAATGATATAGTCGAGCTAAAATGTGAAAGAGAACATTTTGAAAATGCATGTTTTAATTTTCAAAGGAAAACATCTCACAAACATCATGCAAATGAAATTATAAAAATTAATAAAAAGCAGTTTTAAGGGGGAGATTTTTGACTCTTGTAGCCTAGTTTTATTTTTATTTTTTTTATTAGAGCTGAAACAACCATTTGTTTAATCAGTATGTTAGTTAGTTTGCAAACACATTCACTAGTTTAGGCTTCTTAATTTTCTGCTTTTATTTGTGTAATTTGACATTAAACTCAGTATATTTAGGTTCTACACTGAATAAGATGAAGATGCTACCCTGCACAATATTTTTTATAACATTCAATTAAATAATAATCACTGCCCTTCTCCTCTTGGTGTTTGTTCTATATTTGGCACTAACCTTTCGTGATAATATTGTGATATGCAGAATTTATAGATTGTGTGTTAAAATGTCGCTGTGTGTATAGTTTTCATTGTATTGTTGATCCTTTTTTGTCTGTGAATTCCTGTATTTTGTACAGAAGTAATAGTCATATTGTGTTTAGATACTTTTGTGTGTACTACTGTTCAAAAGTTTTGGGTCACCTAGTTTGGGGTACCTTGTTTTTTTAAGAAAAGCAGGTTTTATCAGAAATACAGTGTAGACATTGTTAATGTGGTAATTTTTTTCCAGTGGAATATCTACTCAGCTGTACAAAGGTCCAGTATCTGTAAACATTGGTCTAATGCAGTGGTTCTCAAATTCGGCCTCAGGCCCCACTGTCCTGTTTGTTTTCCAGCTATCCCTGCCCTACACACGGCTGATTATCTGGACCAGTTGTGTTCAGTCTAAGCTGGAAGATACCATCTCAGAAGAGTGTGGAGTAGGGGAAGACACAGTAAATTGGTATCTTCCAGCTTCTGATTGACTGAACACACACTGGTCTAATGCAAGTTCATCATGTGAAAAGGCTAATTGATCATTAGTAAACCCTTCTGCAGTTGATGTCAGCACAGTTAAAACATGTTTTATATGTTCTCATGTAAAACAAGGACATTTTAAGTGACCACAAACCTTTGAGCAGATGTGTGTGTAATGTGATACACATTATTGCAGTAGCTCAGCTGCCCAGTGGAGTTACACAAAGGTTATTGACTATTATATTGATGAATACTTGGTGCTCCTGCAGGGCGCTGCGTCAGGGTCCAAACTGAAGAGGCCAACTTTCCACTCAAGCCGAGGATCACTGACGGGAGAGAATGGGGGAACGACGCACGGCACCAAACCAGGACAAACTGGTGAGATACAGTAACGGCCATATTTGTAGAGCTGTTTTATCTTCGCTTGTGTGTTAAACATATTTTTCATCTTATTAGCTAATTCTCCTATTGAGAGCAAAAGACCATGCACAGTCTTGCTGTCAGCTCTTTGTTGCCTTATGACAAAAGCTAACATCAGCATGTCAACATGTATGTTAGTAATATACCAGTGTTTAGTAGTTATGTTCACCATGTCCACCATCTTAACAAGTTAGGATGCTGACAAGTACTAATTAGCATCAAACACCTGTAAGCAACACTCCTGTAAGCCTCAGCTGTGTAGCAGGTTTACTTTAGTATTTTTCGTCATACTAAAGTCATCCTGAGGAGAACGTGAATGTTTGTGTCAGATTTGATGGTAATCCATCCAATAGATAGATAGTGCTACAAGATGTCTGTGTCAACCAAACTCAGCAGGATTCATCCTCTGGGAGCCATGAATGTCTGTACAAAAATCAGTCTCAGTCCATGCTAGACTGTCTAGACCAAAAGGGTGGTTTCATAAAGCCACACAACTAGTGTGGCTCAAACGTATTGTTACGTTATAACTTTAAACCTGAATGTGATTCACTAAAAGTTATTAACTCACAAAAATATATTTTGTCTACTCCCAAATTCTGTTTTCCCTCCGTCCTGTCTTCGTGTCAGATCCGAGGCGGGGGGCGTCCACAGCCAGCAGCCGAGCCGGCAGCCGGGCTGGAAGCAGAGCCAGCAGTCGCCGCGGCAGCGACGCCTCGGACGCATCAGAGCTGCAGGACACTCGCTCCGTCTGCTCTGACACCTCAGATACCCCGAGACGACCGGGTAGTGGGGCCAAACCCTCCAAAATTCCCACCATCTCCAAGAAGACCCCCAGCCCAAAGACACCAGGATCTGCAAAGAAGTAATACCAGCTACAAAACAACTGGAGCAGAACTGTTACTCCTCCCTTCCACAGAGGGTGGACTGCTATCGTCGGCCATCTTGGGTGTACCAGCTCTTAAATCTGAACGTCCATTGATAGCTCTTGCATTGAATTTGTGCACTATGACTGATATTTCATAGGGGAAAGAAGGAGATGGATGAGATGAGTGAATCTCCTTCTCACTCTTTCCCCAGGCAACTAAAAACATGCACAAGAGGAGAAGAGTTCTGGTCTGGGAGTCCCAGGCCAGAGTCTCTGGGGTCTAAACGGACTTTATCCCCTTTAAGAAGTGACCCCAGTTTGCCTTCCAGTCTCCTGCTTTGTCTTTCAAAAGTTCCCCACCAGTGTGGAACCAAACACAGACTGACTTGACGTGATGCTGCCTTACTTTGTGTTATACACTTGTCTCCCAGTCAGATAGAGCAACAGAGAAAGTCTGTGAACTGCTTTGTAACCACACCGACACACAAATACACAACACAGAGGCGGGTAGGGAGTGGGACATGCCGCCACCACCACCACGGCTGCAAAAACAAAAAAAGCTCATTCAGGAAAAAAGAAAAGAATTGTGGGTTATTATTTTGGCTTGTGGGCCAGATGCCTCCACGATGAGTTAAAAAAGAAAATATGCAACTGCCAAGTCCCTTCCTCTCGACTGGTTGGCGGGAAAAAGAGTCACCTCAGCAGATCTGCAGAGGCAGACACCACATGTGGAGAGCTCGGGAGGCGGGAGAAGCTGTCCGATGCACACTCACACACACCGGCTAACCTCAGAGGATCGGTGGCGGTGGCGGTGCTGCTGCTGCAGCTGAGGGCAAACACTCACACACTCAAACACCGCAGAGCAGACTCCTCCCGACCGCTGGAACGTTAAGATCGGCCTCGTGTGTGCATTTCAGTAAAAGGCGGTGTGGTTCTGTCACATACCGGCCTAACAATCAGACACAAACATCACAAACTGGCAATAGAAAGGACTATTTTTATGGTGACACACAACTAACAGCACAGTACTGACAATATAAAACATGTGTAACCTAACCCCATGTTAATGACCCGTGTTTGCAGAGTTCGACAGCCGGCATGCACCAATTGTCTCTTCCTCTGCAGTTCCACCTTAATGTCTACACTGCGTAGCCCTTAGCAACCCAGCAACACACACACACACACACACTCTCGCACACACAAAAGGTGGTGTGTATCATGTGTGTCTTTGTTACAGGAAATAATAGAGGTCATTGACTTGAGTCACTGTATGCAAAATGTTTAATTTGCAAATGTTGTTTTGTTTGTCTTCTCATTTTCTGGTTAATTTATAATCCAGCTGTACTTTTGTCTAGATTGAAAGAAAAATCTATTTATTTTTCAGTTTCATTTCATATCATCATTGGTGGAGAGTGATTTAGTATTATGGTTAAAGAAATTGTGTTGTTTTTTTTTTTTATACCAAGGAAATGTCCACTCCGCTTTTTGACATTATTTGTGTGGAAAGTGTGTTTCTACTTCATTGTAACATGACATTATTCACTGGGTCGCTGATCCTAGTGGCAGCCTTGTTTGTTCATCTTTCTTTTTTGCTAATGACTACGATTTCCAGACCATGACCAAAGGGGTTTGCCCTTCATGTGTAGAGAGAACTTCGAATATGAATGACAGGAGTCCTGGGCAGAGCGGACCAATGAGAGTGAGCTTCCTCCCTCGTGTCCCTCCCCAGCGTCTCTTCTTCTAGGCTTTTTTTTCAAATGCCCCATCACTGATGGGGACAAGTTGTCGCTGTGTTATCTCAGTGTGAGAGATGAAGTTTATGAAAACAAATCACGGTGCAGTAAGAAAGAACACATCTTAAGGTGATTTTTATTTATTTATTGTCTCTCTGAGGGAGGGATTCAGGGCGCAGGAGACGAGTCCGACACCTTTTGATGCTG
Organism: Sandelia bainsii; assembly: GCA_032362345.1. Classification (NCBI taxonomy): domain Eukaryota; kingdom Metazoa; phylum Chordata; class Actinopteri; order Anabantiformes; family Anabantidae; genus Sandelia; species Sandelia bainsii. The sequence goes on along the minus strand of JAUMHL010000003.1, from coordinate 4,057,897 downwards.
TGCTCCTCTCAGTGTCACGACGACAACATGGAGAGAGGGAGGGGTGTTAGTAGGAGTCGATTGTGTAAAAGTAAAACAAAAAAACTAAAATTATAAACAACTTTTTGTTCTGTTTTTGTATTAAAAATATGCTTGCAGTAAAACTTGTCTCTTGTGGTTTTGTGCACATCAAAACGCAAAGCTGCTGCACTTGTGTGTAAATTTGTTTGTGTACGTAAAGCTGGGTCATATTGGAGCTGAAATAATTAGTCGAATAATCAATTAGAAAACAGTAACTATGCTGATAATTCCTTAAGTAAGAGAACTTGCCAAATTTCTTACATTTTGTAGACTTGATGAATAATTGATTAATTAGCAAATGACATTTTTATTTTCCACAGATTTTTTTTGTGGGTGTTTTGCAGCAAAATTTTGCTTTTCTAGGTTATGTACATATGTAGTCTTTGCAAACATTAAACTGCACACATTGTTTTGTTGTTCACATAGTAGATTTAACTTTTTGTGTGTGTCGTATTGCAGCTTTTTCCCCCCGTGGCTAAGGGTTATGTTTTTATGGTTAGAATTATGTATTTTTATGTATTGAAGTGATAACTGTTACCAACATGTTTTTGTAATCACACTAGCAGTAGTGTATGTGTGCGTGCATCACTGCCTTTACATATTTGCATGATCTTGTCTAGAGACTGAAATCACCTAATGGTTGTAATTTTGTTCCTTTTCTCCTGAGTGTGCATGTACGTGCCTTCATTCACTCATGCCTGACAGCAAACCACAGACTAAGAGGCAGTGACCGGACATTGCCATGTAATTATCCCATAAGAGATAAGGACACACCCAACTGGATCTTCACTTCTGTGGACAGACGGGAGGTAAACACTGCAGAGGTGGCGGCGGTGGTGGTAAAAAATAATTTGAAATGTCTAATATTTCTTTCCACTTCACTCTGTTTCAATGTTAGAGGATCTGTCATTTTAAAATCCTAAATCACAGTGTCAGCGCACGCATCTGTGTGTGTGACAGAGATGGAGGATTTGAAAATAACTTTGTTTGGTGGTTCCACCGGAGATGATGAGTCCACCCTTCGCAGCTGTGTGTACACACTCGCTCCTCTTATTTTCTGTCCACTCTCAATCCATCTACGCCCGTCCTCCCTGCAGTCCATCTGTCATCCCAGACCTCTCTATGATGACAGTCCTCGCTCTTTTCCACCAATTCTGTCTCTCAGGAATGTCATTTTGGTTGGGTTTATATGGTTTCAGGGGCACTCAGCTCCCTTTCATTCCCTCTTTTTATTTTTTTGTTACTTCTCCTTAGCTCACTCCCTCTTTGTTCTTTCACCTCCTCCTCTTCATCTTCTCTCACTCCTCTCACTATTATCTCTCCAGACAAAACCTCCTTAAGCTGCAGATGTGCACAGAAAAGAAAAACAAAATGGGCAGAGCGTTAATTCCTGGCATTTGGGACTCGCCCTTTCAGCCAGGACAAAATGAACCGTGGTCAGTTTGGTTTGGTCAGTGTTATTCATGCCTTTCAAAGTGACCACAAGTACCAGGCCGCTTTGAAGAGAAGGGTACACAAACACGAGCTGGCACAGGGCTGAGCCTCACTACTATATTTGAGTCATTTCTTCCCTTGAAATCCTCTGTTTAAACACACATGCGCAGTGTTTGCATTAGGACTGCTGCAGGGAAATCTCTGTAAATTAATGAATTACTCATACTGTCGAAACTGTCCAAGGTTTTCAAAGGTGTTAGCCTAGGTACGCTTAGTGTGGAGTCAACATTTGGTGTTTCAGCTCCAAACCTCAGCTATGATACAAATGTTTTAAAAAAAGAAATTGGCAAAATATGTAAATATTCATCAAATGTGCCCAAAATCTGACAAAAGTGAGCATCATACTGTGATGCTCGGTGTTAAAGTCCACATGAAAATGTGTCTCATGATCCTTTATGTCAAACAAACCAAACTAAAAACTTCCAAGTAGCATTATTTAGCTAATAGCATAAATTTATTGGCTAAAATTACTTGATTGTAAACACAGTATTACTAAGGCAGGGTACAGTACAGGACATAAATGATTAACATTACATTCACTGGTAGAATTTAGTTAAAGCTAAAAAAAGCTAATGTTCACTGAATGCTTACTGAGAAGTAAATATTTATTTTAGCAATTGATTAGTAGTAAATAGGAAAAAACACACAACACTTTTTTTTTACAAACAGGCCTATATTGCTGCTAACTGAATTGTCTGATAATGTAAAACCAGTGATGTAAGATGTAATTCAAAAAGAAAGAAAAATGCAGGAAAATGTAGTTAAGTATCAGAAGTGTCCCCCATTACTGATAACTAAATAAAAAGGTACAGCTAATACATTGAAATTAATATTTACGCATCAGGTGCAGCAAGTTTTAACTCCTTTATAAACCAGTGGTTCTAAACATGGACTGAAGATGAATCTGAGGCGTGAGAGAGAGAAAAGAAATGCCTGAAATATGTGTATTTTTTTGCACATTTTGCAACCTCTGTTGGCCTCAAAGAATTCTTTGATTAAGAGATAACTACAGCTTTCAGAAAGTGAATGTAATGGAATAAGAAGTACAATATTTCCCTCTGAAATGTAGTGGAATAAGTATAAAGTAGCATAAAATGGAAAAGTTCAAGTACCTCATATGTGTTAACTGGCTTTTGTTGGTATGGGCTCCATACACAGTGACATTTGTAGAGAAATGAATTTCTCTTTAGCCTGTGAAACCCTCACGCTAGTCGTTAGTGGAGAAATTAAACAGGGCATCAGGCCACTTCAGGTTCTTCCCGCCAAGCCGCCTGAGACTCAGCGTTGAGCAGCTATGAAAGGAAGCAGTCATGAAAAGATGAAAAGATAGATGGGCGGAGGTAAGAGGGAGAGAGATGAGGTCTCCCAAAGAGACCACTGGGAGGGGTGATGATGATGATGAGATGCAAGAAGGAGAGAGAAGTTTAAAGACTTGGAGGAGGAGAGGCGGACGCTGGCAGGGAAACTCCCTCCTGGTTATGAACAACTGTTGCACTCTGCAAGCTTTATACATGGGAAACACGCTCACTGCTGCACAGCTCTGCTTTCACACACTCGCACAAGAAGACTCCTCTCGCCTCTCTCAAGGATTACAATCAGGAAACAATTTCCCGGAGTTATTGTTTTTTTGTAAATTGGATTACGAAAGACATCTGGAACCCCAGAGACGTGTGGGTGGGGAGCTGATGAATACTCAAGGATGACTGGATAAAAGCTTCCAGCAGTGATAGCTCCACAGATTCTCATGAGGTATCTGTTGACTCACTGCAGGTGTGAACTACTTTATTTCTGTGCGAGATCAAGGAAAACTTGGAGCAAATCTAATGACACAGCACACAAATTTCAAACCAAGGTCTGTGGCACCTGCTCATCACTGAAATTGCTTTGCGTCCTCGTCCAAGTTCACAAATCTTCCACAGGAGAACTGTTTGTCTGTTTTCAAAACACAGGAGAAAACCTTGTGGTTGTTTCCTGACTCTTTATATCTCTGTTGAGGGTGAGGAGCTTTTTCTTCAAGATTAGAGAAGGTAGAAGAGGGAGAGAGGAAAGCAAAAGGGGGGAGGGAGAGATAAACAGAGGCAATTTAAGGCAGTAAACACGTCCCGCCCAGAGCCAGCTCCCTTCTAAACACATCAGGCACAAATTAACGCTGTATTTGTCTGTGGTGACTCTGAAACAGTCTGGAGACAAACTGGAGCAAGTAGGAGACACTGTGGTTGCCAGACTGGAAACACTGGACGTGAGATAACCTGAATCACAAGTCAGGCGACTTGTGCGGTAGATAATTTTTGAGTAAAAACTTTGATTTGCCAGCAGAGAAGAAGAAACTGGGGGAAAGTACGGCCATGACCTCGGACGTCTCCTACAGCTTATCCTGTCTTTGCAGCAAGATAAAACAGCAGCACGCGAGCAACAACAACAGATGCACCTCCAGACCCCACCGGCCTCTCCTCCACCTCAGGACCGTGCTCCTCCTGCTCGTCCTCTCCCTGTGTAGCCAGCAAGCAGAAGCAGTGGTCCATTCCAGCTTCAAACGGCTCAGCGGCCGTGAGAAGAAGGAGATGCAGAAGGAGATTTTGTCCATCTTGGGTCTGCCAGGGAGACCCAGACCCCACCCGCCGCTAAGACCTCCTTCTTCTGCTCCGCTCTTCATGCTGGATCTCTACCACGCCATGTCAGCTGATGGGGAGGATGAAGGGAATGAAATAGTTGTCAACGGACCTGGCGTGGGGAAGTTTGGAGGGGTTCAGGTCAACCACGCAGCTCTGCCAACCCTGAGCACGCACACACCGCCCCTGGGGACAGTGGTCAGTGAGGCTGACACTGTGATGAGCTTCGTCAACCTGGGTGAGTAGTCAGCTTTCAGACTATTTACCTTCTCCATGATGAACCTGGAAGTAGATGGAGTTCATCACCTTCATCTACCTCCTTGCTGATGAAGACAGTTTACTTAACACCTGATTTTTGGCAGTAGACCCCTGATTAAAATCCAGAGCATGAAAAAAATCTATAATTACTGCAGCATGAACAGTTTCAGCCTTCATGACTGAACAGACAAAGAAAGACGTCAACAGAACCTCACAATGCACACACTGCCCTCTTAAAGGCATAGTTTGACAAGTTGGACTGGGATTGGAAGCTGGGGCCAGCAACTGGTTAGCTTAGCTTAGCATAAAGACTAAAAAAGGGGCAGCTAGCCAGGTAACAAAATCCACTTCAGTGATGAAAATGATGCCAGAGCAAAAATCGAAACCTCAACACTGCAGAGGGGATGAGCAGGCAGAGTGCATATGGTCAGAGTGAAAAAATTAGAGTTATGAAGTGTTGGAAAATTCAGGACAAATTGGCAAAGAATGTGATTTATTCAACCCTCATGGATCCAACCCTTTGTATTTACCTTGCAACCAACTAATTTCAGTTTCAAGGAAAGTAACTTACGGTCATTTCCAAGCAACTCCCCAACAACTACATGTTTTTACGGTAAAAGTGACGCTATTATTATGTCCTACCACCGTCTTCATCTGTACATCAGTGTAAAAACGACATGTTTTAGTTTGACAGAGACGTTAACTTCTCTTCTACTTTGCCATTGATTTAGAATCATTTAACAGATGAGGTACAACATGCTACTTTACATTTATGCTTTAAACTGACTCATAAGACAAACTTTACAGGTGCTGGTGAGATCATTATTTTACCTGTGGACAGAGCCAGGCTCTCTCAGTTTCACATGTTTGAGCTAATCGGTGCTAAAAACATGACAACAACATCGATCTTCGTCATCTTCAACCTTTAACCTTAAATGGAGAAGATTTTTATCATCGTTTCCGTATGACAGTCCAGTTCTTCACTTTGCGGTTTGGCTGCAAAATGTAAACTTGAGAGGATAAAATTATACTGTGTGTGAACTTGATGACACTGACACTGACATGTTGAAGCTACTGTTTAAGTTTCTTTGAAAATCTCCTCAAACATTAACCCCCACAGATTCCTAAATCCGCTGCTCCCACAGAAAAACTGGACCGAGCATGATCATTCCAGCACTTAGAGGATCTCTGGTACGATTTTTAATAAAGCTTAGGGTACAGCAACTGATTAGTAAACTGAACCAGAAGGGTTTAGCTCTTCTTGTGTTGTTTTCTGCTTGTTCACCACTCAAATGTAAAGAAATGCATTTTTTAACAATAATAAAAGGGGACAAAACATTTAGATCAATACAGTCATATCATCACTTCTTGCGTCATCACAGGCCAACAATCAACAACAACAACCAATCAAGTTAATCAAGAAATAATCGACAAATTCTTTCATATTGACTGTAAAATGCATTTTAAATACATAACTGTGGTTAATCTTTGCCACCCAGATGCTGTGTGAGTGTCTGTGCTTCTATCAGATCCACTGATGCCTATCTGTCAGAGCATAAAAATTAAACATCCTCGTCTCGATGGCTTCCTTCCTCCAGCTCTTCTGGAATGATGACCTGATCTGTGTCTAGTTCGCTGTGGGAAACATTAATCCCTCTCTCTGCTCAGGGTCTTTAATGGACTTGCATCAAATTAAAGGCTTCCCTTTTCTGCTCTGTTTTGGAGAATGAAATGCACCCTGAAATTTATCAGTCAACGCTGCAAGAAACACCACATTTCGTCCTCCAAATCTCCACAGCTTTGTAAACACAGGTGACTCAAAAGTGACTCACGCCTTTAGTAGCGCCCCACGGCGCACGCTAGTGTTTCCCTTCAGTGGTGAAGCTTTTATTTTATGGTGAAACCCTGTAAACCTTAGATCTACTCAAAAGCAAAGCTGAACACATCACACACATCTGGAGGACTTGAAGTAGCACTACAGGCTAATTGTGTATTTGCATATAATGTTGCATGCTACTACTCGTATGTTCTCCACAGCATTTTACCATAAAGCTTTTGTAGCTGAAAATATCACCTGATCCTCTGCAGATATATTTAGTTTCTCCCCCTATGACTAATCAAAGTGTGTAGTTCATATGAGTTGAATCAAACAGGCATGGGTGTGTGTTCCTACACATATGTAATGGGAACACACAGCTGGTTAGAATTAAAGGCCCCACTCTCTCACACACACACACAAGCGCGCGCACACACACACACACACACACATACTGAAAAAAAAAAGGAGCAAACCGTCTGAAGCGAGATGAAAATACTGCTATGGAGGCAGCGACTCTAAAAATACCAGGCAGGGCTGCAATTAGTGGTGTGTGTGCTGAGCAGCTGCTGTGGTTCAGGGCACTAAGTGTCTCTAATTACTGCAGTATGAGTGTGTGTGCTGATATGAGCACGCCCAACCCATCAGGGGTGTCCTGTCCTTAGTATCTCTATTTACCATGTATTCACTGCTTGTGTGTGTGTGTGTACGTGTGTGTGTGTGTGCGCACCAAACCCCAGTGACCAGAGCTGTTTCGTGTCCCTGCAGGGTTCCACAAGGACACACACTGCTCTGGAGTTTCAGCTTCATGTTTAGTTTTGGTGTAGGAGTGTGTGTGTGTGTGTGTGTGTGTGTGTGTGTGTGTGATCTCTTCATTTACATATTGTTCTCATCGAGGACTCGATGTCGAGTCTGTGTTTCAGTCGCTTTTTTCACACTGAGGTTTTGTTTTTTCCTCTGTTGGCTGAAAGCTGTTAAAACCAGCAGAGGGAAGTGGAGCGTGACATGACCTCCACTCTGACGTTGATGAGTGTGATGTATGATGTTTGTGAAACACAGCGGACGTACCTCATAAATCTACTGAGTAAATTAAGTCGTATATTTTCACTTTCCATTCTGCAGGTTTTAAGTTTGCACATATAATATGTAACATATATGTTAAATGTGTCCTGAGCTGAGGAGTTGACAGTGTTAGTAGAAGTAAATTTACTCAAGAACAGTAAACTTTTGAAGTGCTTGTACTTATAGTGGAGTAGGAGTAGAAAAAGTGATGCTACTAATCTGAAGAGGTTCCTCTACAACATGAAGCCTAATGCACTTTCCTCAATGGATTTAACAGCTTATTTAGTTTTGTCTTACACTACACTGACTTATGACTGTTTACCTGATGTTTCATTTTAGCGAACCACAGTTTATCATGTATTTGTTGTAGCTCATAGTAGATGAGATTAGGTTTAATCTTTTTTTAAACTTTGTTATTTTTTGATGGTTGTAGGCTTGAGTTTAATTAAATTAAGTTTAAGTATCCTTGTGTGATTTTCAGAAAGGCAGATTTGAGGACACCTCTGTTTGTAGGTTTCAGTGTGGCACAACTGTAAGTGACAGGTTGAGTGACAACAAAGTCACACAGACTACTGCACGCTGAAGAAGTGCTGACATCTAAACTTCAAATAAATGTAAAAAAGTTCCTGCAGATTTAGCTGGTTGAACTTTTTTTTTAACACTGAACCTGAACCTTCTGTCTTTTCTTGTCAGTGGTTGAGCACAATCTCGCTTACCTCTACTCAGAACCAAAATGTAAGAGTACGGAGTATTCTTTCTTTTACGTTATCAGAAAATAGTGAAAAATACAGATTCTAAACTTCCCAGGAGCTTTTTCCTTTCTTCACCTACTCCAGATCCTAAAGATATGATTTTAACATTGTGAAAAACAAGATACATCCTCACAATTTACTGTCTGATTTTTAATCATATTGTAATATCTCTGCTTATGTAATGGTATATTTTTGTTTTTGATCTAGTTTAGAGATCCAGACAATCATGTGTTTCTCACAGTGTAGCACAGATGTTAGTTTTAAAGTTTGAATTCCTTTCATTTCTCATAAATTTGAACATTTATCAACCTGTTGGCCTAAACCTTCATGTTGAAATTGAAAACAGGAAATTTCCTGTGTTCACCATATTTACCCTCTTACTCATTTTGAACATCTGGAGCACTGCTTCTGTCCCTTCTGTGTTTCCCTTTCTGCAGTGGAGCAGGAGCGCGACCTCCTGCAGCCCCGTCCGTACTGGAAGGAGTTTCGTTTTGACCTGACCCCCCTCCCTCAGGGTGAGACGGTGACAGCCGCAGAGTTTCGCATCTATAAGACCCTGACGATCGGCCAGAGGGCAAACCGGACCCTGCACATCTCCGTCTATGAGATCAAACGAGAGAACAGACACAGGTACCGCTCTCCTCCACACATACTTCTCATCCCAAGGTCCTCCTCCCTGTCTATTTTATTCTCTGCTTCACATTGTAAACTGTTACAGTCTGAACACCTTCCTGTCATAACACAGAGGAAAAACTATGTTTTTAGACATTCAATCATTTCAGTTTGTGGAACTTTTTTCTTTCTTATTTGTGAGACGACACAAAAGGGACTTTTTGAACTAGCATGAGGACAACTGGTTGGAGCAGGATTGGTAACCTGTAGTCTAATTTTGTGTCTCTTATTACCAGGGGTGCAACAATCTTAGAATTCTACTGTATTTTATACTGTTAATCAGATTGTGAAAAGTTACTATATCTGTCAAACAACTTCACTCGTTTAAACAATGAACAAATAATAAAAAATACAGTTTTTTTTATATTTATTGTAATAAAGTGGGCTATATAAATTACCCTATTATGATTCATACATATTACTTTAGCTAATGTATTATTCATCATGACCAATTATATTTTGTACAATAACTTAAAAACACGTCTCAGGTATGTGCTTACCTTTGTTTTTGTACAGTTCAGTCACTTAGGACCTACTTTAAAGAGCTGAAGAAACCCACTGAGGCTTAATAATTGAAGTATAAAAAGGTGTTTTAATTGAAAGGTTTCAGAAGTAAAAGTGAAGGATTTGTATGTTTATGTTTCACTTAAGTTTTTAAAAAGGTGTACATTTTGGTGTTATTTTATTTACCCCAAGAGAGGGAGCAGAGCTGGTGTTGCTTGACATGCAGTCAGTGCCTGCAGGACAGGAGGGCTGGCTGGCCTTCGACGTCACCACGGCCTCCAACCACTGGCTCCTCCACCCTCGCAGCAACCTAGGCATACGGCTCTATGTGGAGACTGAGGAAGGTGGGTCAGCAGCCCTGAACCATCACAAACTTCATTTCAATGGATAAATGTACTTACTGGACGATCTTATTTTAATTAATGATGAATTAAACAGTGTTAGTGATGTGATGTTTTCCTTCCAGATCGCTCCCTGTCTGCAGCCTGGATCGGGCTGGTGGGTCGCAGGGGTCCTCGCTCCAAGCAGCCCTTCATGGTGACTTTCTTCAGGGAGAGTCAGGTCCCGTGTCGGCCGCCGCGGGCCGTCAGGCCGAACCCCCGCAAGAAGAAACCCAAATATGACCTCCCCCTCCCCAGCATCCACAGTTAGGTTCCAGGCACCCCCAGTTTGTGGGATTACAGCCCTGAATTTGATGCTTTGATGTTGCTTCTGTGTTACAAGGGTTAGGGCTTTAAATGTTAAAGACGCGGTAAAAGAAAAGACTTGCAATTTGTCTTTGAAATCATTAGCCTCAGCTAAAACTATTAAAAAATGAGTGAAATTAAGAAATTATACAGAGTTCTAATATTGTGTAACCCAACCTTTCTGATACACTGAAGTTTTTACTTGAGTCACTTTTGTTGATATCTTTTATAAAAGTGATTCAGTAACGAAAAGTTTGGATAAATATGCCATAGAAAACATCACTTAAGTCACATAAAAATAATATTTTGATCTCTATATAATGTTCTATTTTGTCTCCCTCGTTCAGATCAGACTCCTACTAACAACGGAGGACAACCGTGTAAAAAACATGAACTCTACGTCAGCTTCAGCGACCTGGGATGGAAGGTCAGTTCTGAATTTCTCCATCAAATGATGAACTTTAATTCTTGAATTATATATCATGTTCAGTTTCATCATTTCACATGTAAACGCACACAAGTATCAGTATTCAGTGTCATTAACGCTGCTTCTTTTAAGAGGAAAAAAACACTTTTGTATTATTGTCTTAAACTTCTCCGACTTTTCTCTGTGAAATCTGTTTGTACAAATCATATTTAACTTGACTCCAAATTTACTCAGATAAGCTCATAATTTTTATGTCTGTCTGTTTTGGACTTCTCATGAATTTTATTAACTCAGAAAAAATTGCTTGTTCATTGCAGATAAGAACAAATCTGTTCTTTCAACTCGTTCTTAAATGAGACCAAATGTCTGAACTTTAAATCACATCTGTGTGTGATATGTAGCAGTAACGTAAGAGGAATTTGTTCATTCTTTAAAATGAATCCTGACATTTTCCTCAGTGATTTGTTTTCAAAAGTCATACATAAGTTGTTCACTGTATTTGTTGGACGTCCTCAACATCTCCAGTAAATAATGCGCTAAATTAACAGCGATCTTTGTTTATAATATATGAACAGAGAGAGACAAAAGGAAAATTGGTTGAAATAGAAACTAAAAGAAAACTAGATCAGAGCTACAACGATAATCAGAGAAAAATAATGCAGCAACGAGTCACTTTAACAAGTACAAATGATTGAGGATTCATGAAAAGTTGTTTCTTATCAAACAGTTTTTAATGGAATGTTTCTTTAAACTTTAGGTGACAACCTCTTCACAGCAGGAGGCCTGGCTGAGACAGCAACATCACAAATGTTAAAATTTATTTTATTCAGTCTAAAACTGCTGTATTCTGACTCACACGCACTGCTACAGCTAACGTACTGTGTTATTAATCATCGTCGATGACATTTTGCAATCATGCTGAAACACATTTTGAGAGGCGTGTGCCAACATCTGTCTCCATACTGTAGCCAACTTACAAAACTTTTGGAGTTCTCAAGTTTTTCTTACGTATTTAATGTAGTAATACATTTAATAAAATCCTTTTATTTAGGGAGCAGCAAACTTTAAAGAGTTCTACTGAAGCATCACTTACTAGAAATTGCAGTGTTATTACTTCTGTATTTAATGTGATAATTATTAATAGATTAAGTAACAACTTTAATGTTTTTCCCACCATTCTGTTGCTGTGCTCAGGACTGGGTTTTGGCTCCCACTGGATACTCTGCGTACTACTGTGACGGAGAGTGTTTTTATCCTCTGGGCTCCTGTATGAACGCCACTAACCACGCCCTCATCCAGCAAGTGGTCAGTACGACAGTGACAGACACGCACACTCATCCCAGGATGGAGATTTTTCCAGTAGGATGTGGAAGTAAAACCCTTCCTATGTGAAGGCTATGGTGCCTTTTGTTCACTAGTTTAGAATAGTTAACTCTTACATTATATCCTATATCATAATTTCAGGGACACTTTTCTGATTGTGATTTTTAAACTCTAGCACCCCCTGCTTAAAATATTCATTAGTAACAACTTATATTTTCACTCCACTATATGAAGATTTTACATACAACACATAATAAACCAATAATAAATCTAGTTTGGTCCCTTTGTCATGTTTTATAAATCAGTTGTTAGCAGTTACACATAAGTGATTTTCTCCTCTACATTTCTCTGATGGTTTCATTTAAACAATTATTTAAAGACTAAAAACTTGAAATAATCATTTCACACAACATATATATATATATATATATAAACAGTTATTGCAGATCTAAAGTGCCTAAGATCATCTGAGAGGGAATTTAAAGCATTTACCGTAGGAACAGACACATGACCTAACTGTTTGTCAAGGTTCTTACAGACAACGTATGTCTGTAATAATTATATGATCCTGTATTTACATATTTGTTTCTGTCTCAGAGAAATCCTGCAGGAAATCCAGCGGCTGCGCCTTCAGCATGAGGAGGCCTCCCAGCCGCCTCCAGACAAAGGTCAGCAGAACCCCACACTGCTGGCTGAACTACGACATCTCAGGTAACTCTGCTAACTTGATCCACAACCAGACAGTGTGTTTTAACAGTTTTTCTTAGGCTGCAGTAGAATCTACATATTGGAAATGGTTGTTTTTATACGAAAGCCAATAAACAACATAGAGTATATTACAGTCTGCAGATGCTTATACTTTTTTTTCTTTGTTTCTTTTGTTAGGCAACGCAAAGATGAGCTTGAACAAAGAATGTCTACTCTGCAGGAGAGTCGCAGGGAACTCATGGTGCAGCTGGAACAACTAATGATGCTTCTCAAGGTACCAGGGACATGTCTTTCATCTGACTCACACTAGTCTCTAGTGGGACTGTTGGATTTTCTACATTATTCTGTATATACTTATCTTCTGTAAGGTCTTAAACCTTACACTGTAAAGTGCCTTGAGATGACTTATGTTGTGATTTGGCGCTATATAAATAAAGTTGAATTGAACTGAATTGAATTGAATAGTCACATACACCAGTCACAACATTAATGGTGGTTTTAATGTTGTGGTGGACAGGGCTCAGTATGTGCATTCTGACAGGTCTGTGGCTATACACAGCCCCATACACATCAAGCTGTGATGCACTGTGTTCTGACACCTTTCGATCGTGGCCAGTATTAAAAGTTTCTCATACTGACCCCTGTCCACCATCATTGACCATCATTATACCAGATGGATTTAATGTTGCAGCTGATCAGTGTTCTGTTTCCTATGGGGAGATACAAAGGTATTAGGTTGTTTAGTTGAATTCTTGACCAGAATCAGTTGTGTTGCCATTTGCATGTTACTATAATCACACATGGGCATGTGTGCTGTGCTTTCTTTGTATTTAACTTTGACACAGGTGGCATTGGTAGATGATGAATTGTACTTGTATTACAGTGTTTCCGAGTTGTGTGGGATCACTCCAATTAGAACAAACAGGGCACTTTGTAGATGAGGAAACATGTGAGCAACAATCCAATCCATGTCTAGAGGGTGTTCATCTTTACCAATCAAGCTCTGTCAAAGGCCCAGTCTGCCCAAAAAGGCTAACTTTACTTAATAAAATTAGGTATTACTATTATTTAATGAAATAGTTTAATGTATAGATTATGTGTATTTCTCACTTTATATATATTGCTTTAATCAGATATTTTTTACCATCAGAAAAAAAATACTCAGTTGTTAGTCCTCTTCAGAACCTCCCAGCTGGTTCAGTTGTGTACTAATGTTTAGTATAGAAGTTAGTAAGCCATGGTCTGTTGAAAGTATCTCTCCACATAGAAGTTGATAAGTGTTTTGTTACTGTATCTCATGCTTACAGGCAAAAGACCAGTCAGGCGATTTAAGAACAGGATATTGAACTGAATTATGCTCCATCACACCTTACCAGACAACATGTCTATTTGCCTCTAAGAAGGATAATGTTTACTGCATGAATATCTTGTCCACTCAACAAGACAAGAGTTCCTCAAAGCCTACATAAACTGCTTACTATACTGGCTTAAGTGGGGGGATATCAATCTCATTAGCCTAAAAGGATCAATGTTAATCCATTAAACTTGCATGAGGAATCCACATGCGTGTCAGGTCCTGAATGAAATACTAACTGGATTTTTGTAGAAATACTCAGTGGTTGTTGTTTCATGAGCTATAAAATATTGTTTTTCAGCAGGAGGAGGAATGGAAACAAGCCGTAAGTGTCAAAACTGTGAGGCAAAAGCTTTGCTGCACGTCTGAAACAAATACTTTGCTGTTGTGGGGTAAACCTTGTATCTAAAAAGAGCAATGTACTGCAATTCTTTATCTGAAAATTTTGGAGATCCATTGTGTTTACCAGACAGTGAAAACTGATGGTTTGGTCTGTGGGAATAATTGGAATTGCTTGTAGGGAGAAAAATCTGTTTTAACAGCATGTTGAGTCTCTGAAAAATGCTCACATAACAGTAAATGCAGCTTAATGACTTCATATACTGTACATTTCTAGCATGTGTGGAATGTTTGTTACTTACAAAGTTACTGTGGTGTACTTTTAGAACAAATGAGCCTTTCAGTGGTCTATAAAATAATTAAACTAAACTGTTGTAGCTGTCTTGGGGGATTAAATAACGTTTATTTGTATTGATTTCAGCCCTGACAGTGAAACATAGTTAAGTATTTGCTGCATCACTCTTATTTTACTTTTTATTCAGATTATAATATCTTACTACTGCATGGTTTTCTCACCGGATTAGGCCAACACATTGGCACAAGTCAACAATGAAATTTTCTGATTATGTGTTTCAGACTCAGGGTCCTGGCTCTCCACGCTCTTCCCCCAGCCACACCATCGGCCGGCCGATCCCTACCCCAATCCACTCGGACTCTGCCGGCACAACCCCGACTCACACACCTCAGGACTCACTCATGGGTGTGGGAGGGGATGTTCAAGAGGCCTTTGCTCAGGGTAACACACTTAACAGATAAGCATCTGTCTGGTTATAGAAATTGTACAGAAGTACGTTTGGAAGCTGCATGTAATCACACTTCAAAACATTTTTTGTCTGTTGCAAAGGTCCAAGGAGAAATTTGAGAAATGACCTTCTCATAGCTGCTGACTCCATTACCAACACAATGTCATCACTGGTGAAGGAACTCAATTCAGGTGCAGTTATAGTTTAGTTTCAAAAAGTTTATATTACTTGTTACTTTTTATACAACAGATGATTTAATATGTCTTCTTCCCCTCACAGAGGGTGGAAGTGAGACTGAGAGCACTATGGATTCAGACTTTGGACGTTCTGACCTATTGGCCACAACCTCTTCAGATCCCTTCTTCAACTATAAAGCAAGGTTCATATCATAAATACTGTAGGATATGTCATCAACAACTGGTACAAAAGGAAGAGTGTAACTAGCTTTTGTACTGTTTTTGCTGAGAACCTACTTTGCATGGATATTAAAAAGAGCACTGTTAGAAGTTAAATCATTCATTTACATTCATATTCAAAACTCAAATTAGTGTCTCCATCCACCCTTTCCCGGTGTCCCTTCTTAACCTGAGAAGCTGGTTTAGCACACCTTACTACATCCTCCTGGCAGTGCAGTTTTGCCCTGTTGCAGTCTCTTGCAGTAGCGTTGCTTCCTTCCATACAGATATGTGTGTCAATTAAATCACGCCATCTCCTACTTTTTTATGAACAACTGACTTGAATCAAATGTAATGGTTTTTATAAGATAATTTGTAAGTTTATGTTGGTTTTTTGTAAGTTAATTTCTAATAGCTTACTGTTTTACACCTCCAGTATCTTGGCACCCCATCCATTTTTTGTCTTGTTTTATCTGTTTCAGGAGTGCTACAGAGGATGAGAGCTTTGAAAATGATCTGGAGCAGCAGCTAGAGCACGAGCTCAAGGTAGAGGAGCTCATGAAGCACAGGCAGGAACCAGACAAAACATGTATGGTGAGTTGTAGTTTTCCACAACTGGAATGGATTCAAAGAAGAAAGCTGCATATTTTGTGTTTTGAATGATTTTTGGAGGTGAGAGAGAGTAGAGAGGCAGTGAAAAAAACATGGGACACAAGAGGGGATATGACATGCAGCAAAGGTCCACTGCAGTTATGTGGCATGTGCTGTGACCGCTGGTTACAAGGGTGCTCCTGTGTTTTGAATGATTAAATTCCTCCTTCTCAATTCTAACATGGCATATTTGTTGTTGTGGTTCTTGTGGTGTGATACAGGTGACTCTGCAGCAGTGATTGTGTTTGTCCATGTTACTGGTAAGTATCTGAAACTCAGTCTTTGTTTGCAAGACTTCTTTTGATTATCAATTATTCATTTAATTATTTAGTCTATAAAATGCCAGAAAGCTGTGAACGTACTGGTTATAATTTCCCATAACTAAAGCACAGTGTCCAAATATTGTTTTTAGCTGACATATAGGCTAGATTATTCAGTTTACTGTTGTGTGGGACAAAATACCAAATCCTCATGTTTGAGAAGCAAAAACAGTTATCAACACACAGCTAAATGTGCCAAACATTAGATGAGGATGGAAGCTCAGAATTAATGTTAAATTATGTTTTGACTTATCAAATCTGCTTGGCCCCATAATAGGCAATACTATTCTATCACTAACCTACCTGACCTAACATGCTTTCTAAACTCACCAAAGCAAAGAGTTAATGGCTTGAGTAAGCCATACATCTACATTATATCTGCTTAGGCTATACTACTGTGGCTGGCCCCTCTGGCAGCTTCATTTGAATGCTGTGGCCCATTTAATCGTCCAACCATTACTCTACTACTACCAGTCAAACCAAACAAAAACTGTTTGCCCTAATGCAGTCTTAAAACATTCTTGAATCCCATCTCACCCAAGCAAAGAAAAGATAGTTAACATCATGACCCAGCCTCACATCTGCATTGCATATGCTCAGGTTAAGTTACAATAGCTGATATAACTGACTTGATAGACAATTTCATCAGAAAGCCAGGCCTCAGTTGTGCAACCACCATCACTGCCTCAACGATATCACCAATAAAAGAAAATAGAAAAAGAAAGAAATATTTATCTTACCACCAACACATAACACCAGAACAAGAAGTGTATGTATGAGAATGAGGAAAGTCTCCAGAGTCATTTGGTGGACACGTTTTCAATAACTGGTCTTTCATAGAGCTGGGCCCATGGCACAAAGAAGGCTGAAAAGTGTGTTCCATGTCCCAGAACCACCACCGTCTTTAATAGCACCCACACACTCACTGCAACCTTCCATTACTGTACCTCAGTTTGATAATACGTTAAACATGACTTTTCTACCAACTTATGTTAGCAGTTAACTTGGCTTCACAACAAGCTGGCCAGCATGCTAGCAGCATACTTTGCCAGTCAGTATACTGTCTGAGCCACTACTACTCTAGAAAAACATCTTAATATTAGAAACCATAATTTGCACCCCCTAGATTATTCATCAAACAAATTAGCCAAGTGTGTTCTGCTAACTCATGTTAGCAAGCAACTAGCAAAAACACCAAGCTAGCTGGCATGCTGGCTGAGCCACCGAACATTTTAAATACTACAGCCAAGCTTCTTCTGCTACCTCGTGTTAGCATAACATTAGTTAACATTTCCTGCTACCTTATGTTGGCAATTAGGTCAAACACTATGCTAGCCAGCATGCTGCCTGAGTCACCAAACATTCTAAGTTTGGTAGCAAGCCAGTCCTCATCTGCTGCCTCATCTTAACATACATAATCAGCCAACACACATACACTTCAATTTACAGCTTCTTGGATTCATTTTACTATTGCACTTACCTATTGTTACCCCAGTCACAAACCGTGCTTGTAGTCCAACAATGGAGCTGGTTGCTCCAACTGTTTTTACTGCCCTTTTCTACCTTACTCCATAGGGCAGAAACTAGATTTACCAACCACGCCCCTCTGATGCCAGAAGCTTATGTGCATCTAAGCTTTGTGTTCTCACTGACCATTTCTCCAGCATCCTGCCATGAGACTCTCAGCTCCTCAGAATCCACAGTCTGCTGTGCTTCTCAACATGCACGAGATCTGGTGTTATATTTAGATCAGGAATATTTGCTCAAAAATTAGTGGACTTGTTTAAATTTCTGACGGTCAAGTAATCCGTTAATTGACTAATCGCTGCAGCCTCCCATGAAACTTTTGAATTTTAACACTCACCAAAATGTAAAAAATATCTATAATACTAATGTCTGTGTAGACACACTTAGGCCTTTCTTTGCCTAAGTTCTTTGCTTTCTTTGCTTTGTTGTTAATAATATGTTATGTGTTGTTAACAGGTGAACAATAAGAAAAGCAACAATAGTAGAAGACACTGGATGAGACAAAACTGGGCCAAGAGTACAGAGCACTGAAGAAGACTTTAAGTTGAAAGAAAAGCTAAATCCAACCATAGAATATGTTTATGTAAAGATATATTTTTTAACCAACCACATATTAAAGGTAATACTGTGAGCTGATGTAAAATGATTCATTACAGAGCGGTCTACTATACCACAGGTGCCATAAAACACACATGATATGGGGAATTATTTCTTTTCATGAGTTGTCCAGCAAATGTGCAACAATACTGTTGTACATATTTCTGAATAGAGTGAACCAGGTTTAACTGTTTGTCAGCTAATTTATGGTAAAAACCTAAGACTACGCTGGAGTTGAAGCTATAGACGATAAAATTTGCAATATTTTGTAAATGTATAACTGGTTCCGAACTGATTTTACCACTATTCCATAGATTTCTTACTGTTGCTGTAAAGTGGCTTTTGTATTGTTTTTGACTTGTTTTTGGAGCAGGGTGACTGCTGTTGATCTAACTAATTTTGTTTTATTTGATACATAATGATAATGCACACTGCCTTAGCTGATTGGATGATCTCGCAAAGGAGTTCATTCAAACTGTCAATGCAGCATGTAGCTAACAATGAAACACACCTGCTCAGCAGTAACGCTAGTTGTCTTCACAAATGAAATTAACTCATCTTATTTTATTCTGGGAGGTGATTTTGTCTGCAAATGTGTACACTGTCTAAATTGTCAATTAATTATAAGATACAGATGGAGTAAAAGAAACACAGCAAAAACAGAGATACTTCCAAATGACTTAAATTGAAAGGTTTACACTGATGAGGGCATTGAACAAACGACATACTATCAATGGTTTATTAATTAATGTTTGATCATAGATAATTTCATTTGTTAGCACCAATGCTCTCACACAAATCTTTGTGTGACTTGCACACCAACATGCACACTTCTGATGTGTTTTCTGAGTGTGTGCGAAACTTTACTCAGTCACTTTGGGAAAAGTGGCAAGCCAATCTTAAATCATAAATGTGGGAAATATATCTAGCTTGATTTTTGAGCAAGTTCATAGCAGTGATTTTGCATGGTGGTGATGCATAATAAAGTGTTGACACAATATCACAATTTTTTGCCTATGAACTCCTTTTCTCTCACTTTTTCCATTCCAGAACGGCACACTTCAATTGGCTTGGTTTGGCAGTGCACATTTATTATCTGTCATAAATGCACTGTTGGCTGCCCTCAACCTATTGTCTATAATTCATCACATAGAACCAACATCTGAGGTAACATAAAAGCAGCCATCCAGCACTGGATCTCATAGTCATGTGGATATTAGGAAGGAGAATTTCACTCTCACTCTCAGGCTCAGGCAATATTATCAGCATATGAATTAACTGATAATGGACTTTATTTTGATTATCAGTAGCTACTTTTTAAAGACATCAACACAAGTCCATTCAGCATTTAAAGACGGTATGTACAGTGTAACAGATCCAGACAGCACTATGTCTATGGATAATTACCACAAAAGGTGGCAAATTGAAATCTTCCTGTTTTTAATCTGTTCTATATTGCATCTTTTCTATGAGAATAATTAGCAGCCAGCTATAACAGTTATAATTTTAATAACAAGCTTTATCTCTTGT
Source organism: Sandelia bainsii (assembly GCA_032362345.1). NCBI lineage: Eukaryota > Metazoa > Chordata > Actinopteri > Anabantiformes > Anabantidae > Sandelia > Sandelia bainsii. The sequence continues at coordinate 4,038,070 of JAUMHL010000003.1, read as the reverse complement.
CTTTTTTCAAGTGCATGACTGCACCCTGGTGTTAAAACAGGAGCAATGCAGGTGTTACTGCACCAGAATAATTTATAAAGCTCAAATTTAGGATTTATTGTTTATTGATGTTCAGCTCTGCATTAAATTATATTGGATGTTTTGTTTTTTTGTTTTTAAAGGAAGCATCATCTCATATTGAGCTTTAAGTTGCTGGCTCAGAAAGGTCCTTGAAATTCACAGGATACCTTTCCCACAGTAATTAAACAAATTCAAATTTCACATAATTTTAGTCATTTTTGCCGAATAATGAACAGACTATGAAAATGGTTGTTAATTAGTGTTTGATTTTTTTTTACTTAAGTATTTCCATTTTCAATTTGCTTCTTTATAGGCTAATACTATTTCAGAGGGATATATTGCACTAGTCCACTATATTTATTTGAAAGCTGTATTTACTATTCGCTTCAACAATTCAGAATTTTAAAACATATAATGAACATATAAAATAAGATGCATTATTTTACAGTAAATTAAACAACCCAATAGTAGCCAACATAAAATAATTATAATTAACCCGACCTCGGCCAACTATAACATTAAAATGCTGCTTCCATGATAATGCATCATTAGTAATCATGGTAATAATGGTATTATTTATAACAATATAAATATAAATGTGATACTGCAATTAAGCCTCTATAGTGGCCAACTGTACATTTGCCGATCATACTCGATCGCAAAACATTTACTTGTTAAGGGATATTTTTTTTACAGAGTGGCTTTTAAACTCTGTATCTGAATCTGAAGCTTTATCTGAATTCTTCAACCTACAGTTTTTTTATTGAAATATTTCGCGTTTTTCAGTAGTAAAAGTGAAATGATACAGATTGACGAGACTGAATGCTGCCTGATGTTCCGAATGATCAACGCATGGAGACGTGATTGGTCAACTGTAAGACAGATGTCACTGGAGAACCAATCAGCGGCGACACCGATGAGGCGTTGTCCAATCAGATGTTTGCTCTCCGCTCATCGTCTAGCGAGAATGGGCGTTTGAGGGTGGGGTGACTCAGCCGGAAAACTGCTTTTTTACCACCTTGTAACCTGCAGATCGGAGTTCACTGGTGAGTGAATTTACTTTGCTGAACAATATAAGTGTAGAAATTAATTTGAAACTCACAACATGATGTGTATAAACATAACCGGAGCGTATTGACGTGTTTGTCGCTTGCTCGTACGGTGATACCCAGGGTCAGGGCACAACGTTATGTCCGTTGTCACTGTTCTGACAAAGTGCTGGCAGTAGCGAAATTAGCTTACTGTAACTTGGATTTTAGCTAAACAAGATGCACTACCGTCACTGTAAGTAACCTCTTCTCATCCACATCGTTTGCTCTGGCGTTGTTTGACTGCGTAATGGCTTGATTTCAAGTGATTGTTTCTCATTTAACTGTTAGTTCTACCACGAGTTAGCTTCATTCACACGATTTACTACGGCTAGCTGCTTCGATGCAAAGTTCCTTTAAAAATCGGAGAAATCACCAAGGAAGTCGTGTCTCCCCCCATCACCAAACACAGCTGAAGTTATTCCTCAGCAGTGGTGTGCACCAGGGACATAGGATAATAAGACGGGTCACCATGGACCTCATGATCTTTTACCTGAGGGGCTAAATTGCCCTTTTCAAATGACAAATTTTCACTCTGCACATGTTGTATCTGAAGGCTTACAAGATATCAGCCTAAGATGTGATTAGACAGATCAGTGCACCCTCCTTGCTACTCCTGGCTCTCCCTGTCCTCATTTTGTGTAGGTCTGATGATCCCCTGGAACTACAATTCTGACTCTGCAAAACCCTCATTTTTATGAAGAATATTTGACACTCTAAATAGCTTTCTTAACTACAATCTAGCAAACATTTGAACCTGTCCAACCTGCAATTCAGTGCAACGGTGACCTCCCAGCTATTTTTTGAATGTTGAGGGCTGGATATACTGGGTGGAGCTGCACCCATCACCCACCCACTTGACTATCCAGTGCTCGAGAGCCATTGGTGATATGTGAATGTAGGAAAAGCAGGCACAGCTCTGGCTTTCCCTCTAAATGGAGTGAACATAGCATTAACAGACCATAAATATGTGTAGTATATTGTGCATTAGCAACAGCAAGCAACAGAAAAGCAAAACAAAGCAGCAGTGATCTAAGTCAGCTGACCGGCAGGCTGTTCCTGGGCTGCCATCCACTTGAGTGATTGTTGAATAACAACCTTTATTGGCTTGAAGAAATACAGATTATGACAGTTTTCATGACTGACTCAAGTATTACAAGCGGAGTGTTTGCAGCAGCTTGAAATGCATTGGGTTCCATTTCCTCAAACTTACTTTCCACTGTCGCTTTATAACAAGAGGGACCCGGATTCGAATCCACTGGGTGCCTTTCTGTGTGGAGTTTGCATGTTCTCCCCGTGTCTACGTGGGTTCTCTCCGGGTACTCCGGCTTCCTCCCACCATCCAAAGGCATGCATGTTAGGTTAATGGTGACTCTAAATTGTCCATAGGTGTGAATGTGTGAATAGTTTCTTGTCTCTATACGTCAGCCCTGCGATAGACTAGTGACCTGTCCACGGTGGACCCCACCTCTCGACCGATGACAGCTGGGATAGGCTCTAGACCCTTACAAGGACAAGCGGTTAAGAAAATGGATGGATGGAAGTTCCTAAATATTTTCTATAACGCATATCTAAAACGCATGTATGGACCTAAATGCGTTATTTTTTTTACATCTATTTATTCATCCATTTTGTCTGCTTGTAGGAAATATTGGTGTACAGGTGTTAAGGGGTGACACAAATAATGTAAATGTTCATATCCATCCATTAATATCCAAGTACTTGCAGACCTTAAACCTTACTGATTTCCATTGATAGTGTACATACACTTTGTCAATATGAGCGTAAAACTGATATTAAATTACTTTTTATGTAGTTCTTCAAAATGAGCATTATGTCTTATTTATGCAATTAGTTCTAATGCTAATAACACTGACAGTATGCTTAGATTGTTGCTTTGATGGAAATGACAAATACAACGTGCACTGTAACATCTGTACTGCTTATCCTGTAGAGGGTTGCAGAGGACTGGAGCTGATCCCAGCTGACATAAGGTGAGAGGCAGGGTACACTCTGTGATGTGCAAGTGTTTGTATGCGATTAGATGGCTTTTAAGTTCTTTTACATCTATTCTATTTAAATATTATGTGTGGTCCACTTTTTGTGTGGGAGGAAAGTGGAGTACCCAGATGAAACCCATGCAGGCACGAAGATAACAGTCGGCCAGTGGGTTTGAGTCCAGGACCGTAGATTTGTGAGGCAACAGTGCTAAACACTTGTTATTTTAGGACTGCATTTGCATGCAGGCCTTTTCAAGGCAAAGAAGCTTCAGCTTCAATAGTGCCGTCAGGCTGTTATGGTGGTAGTACTGCAGGAACCTCATTTACTTCAGACACATGGCCACTCGGTAAAAACTTGACTTAACATTTAGTAGACACACAGCTGCTTCAGTTCGCTAATGAAACTTGTGCTTTTGTTCTACTGTAACAGCAGATATGTGTTTGCTTTTTCATTTCTAAAGACAAATCCTAGCTGTAGAGGTGTTCTGTAGAGGAGAACACCTCTACAGGTGAAGATCCAAGCAAAAATGGGCCCAGAGGTGTGTCCCTCTTGTTACGTCCTAATATTTACTGGCTTAATTCTCATTCTTCACAGATCTATAACAGATTTAACACATATTTTTTAAAAGCCAATGCACGCTGCACCTGTGTGGTGAAACCTTAGGATTCTTTAGATTAGGAAATGGCAAATTGTGACAGGCTGGAAGTTGCACAGTAATATGAAGAGATTTCCCCACTGTCACACTTTAACTGCGTATCATAAGATACAAAGCAGACCTCTGTGCATTCAGTTGTGATGACAACTGCAGCATGTAGGTCTCACTTTCTGGTCCAATAGGGCTTTTTTAGCATCACTGTGGTGGAAATGTAGGACTGCATGCTTTTGGTTCTTAGTGGAGAATGACCACACTTTGGTCTTTTAATGAGATTAATATTTGGTTGTACTTTGTATTAGGCTCTGCAGGAATTTGTGTAAAGCCTAGAGTACTTTTGACCCAGTAGAGGTAGTCGGGGCGAAGAATATATTTCCCCTGAGACTGGCTGCTCAAGCTTCCTATGCTAGAGTTGAATACTTCGAATATTTTGGCTGCCTTGGAAATTTCAATTTAAGGGTGAGTAACTGCTGTCATGGTCAAAGGTTTGCTGTTTTATGGTGCAGTCTGCGGTGCATACATTCACTTTGCTGATGTGACTTTTAAAAGCTCCGTTGGTTTAATTTGAATAAATGAGACAGATGTAAATTATGGCCACTGTTTAACTGTCAAACACTGTTGGAGTTTGGTGGTGGATTGTAACGTCTTCAGAAATTTACTGTACGTCCTGTATCAATTGACAAAAGCTGACTTTATCAAACTTTACATAAGATATGAAAAATCCTGCTGAATAACCATATTAGGCAAATCTGAGGTTTCACTTTTAAAAGTTTGTACTAGAAATAAAATTCACAATGGATGTCAGTATTATTCAATAAAATAATTCAGACTTGAGAATAGGCTCTGCTTAAACAATTTTTAAGTTATGGGCAAAAAAGTCACCTCCGCTTTGGTCTGATGGTGGCACTAGAGTTTTAGTCAGCTTAGTCAGCATTTAGTTGTGCACACAGATTCCTAACCAAGAGCTGTGTGAGTATTTGACATCCGTGAGCTCATTATGAAAACAGGAATGTACGAGTGTTATTCGTCATAAAATCATTATTCATCACAGTTAAAAACACATCAGTGAGTCACACTGCTGGGGTGACAGGATTCTTCATTATGAAAAATGTGACTGGCATTTTTTTAAAATGGAGCTCAGAGGGTCAGAGAATCATCACTTTTACAGCCTCTGAAGAAAGAGGCGATGATCCTTTTGACCCTTTGGAGGTTAATTACTATGGTCCCATTTTACATATGAATTGCTGAAAGTAGTAAAAATATAGATCTTATATTATCTTTAATACAAAAACCCCAGAAGAAACATTTTACACATGAAAAAGCATGAGTAGCCAAACTTATGAATTGAACCTTTGGCTGTTGTTCGTATAGATCTGTACCTGCTTTTTTTAGGCTCACTGTGCCAATATGTTCATTAAAACTGACCAGTTTGGTCTAATGACAACAACACAGTGAGAAACGAATCATAGGCAGAATGAGAAAAACAGCAGGAAAAAGTCAAAGCAGTTAAACAACATTAGAAAATAATAGAAATGCTTTACCTTTGCAAAGGCACCTACATTAGTCTTGTTTGAAGCTATATACATAAAATCCCTGCTTAACATATCATAGCTTTGTTGTATTAACTGTCCAGTGCTGTTATAGAGCTGCAACATGAATCAATTTTCCATCATGTCTGTTAAATCCTGTTCTGCTGCCTAACTCACAATGGCTTCTTGACTACTAACCATGTGCATACAAGGTGAGACTGAGTTAGCCTTTCTCACTCACTCACACATAGATATTGACATATTAGGAGTGTAATGATACGTGGTCAGCAAAATTGAATTTTCATTTCAATACAGTATGGAGAAATGATAGCAGAGAATTCACATTTATATACTGTATAAATCAAGACGTGCATGACATAAGGAAGCGAGAGTTGTTGCTCAGCAGTATATACACAACAAACCAGCGTAAAAACAGCAGATGTGACAACACATACAGGAGATAGCTTAGCAACCACAGGACCATTACTTTTATAACACAACACCATGTGTATTGTATCCTTGCACCCCTTAGGATGACACTCATCACTCATGGTATTTATCACGCAAAAAATTTACTAAAAATTTACTGGTTTCAGGTTCTCATTTGTAAATATTTTCAGTTTTTTGCAGGCTTTATTCATTGTAGATTTAAAAATTAATTCAGACTGTTGGTTGGACAATTTGAAGGCAGTTTTCATGGTTTTATGATGTTTTATCATGAAAATATCAGCAGCGGATCAGTTGAATCAAGTTCCCTGGTCAATAAGCCATGCAAAATGCATCATAAATTACAAATACAATCATAAATTCACAGAGCCTATCATGATGTTTTCAAGTATCTTGTTTTGCCCAAAACCGAAAGACAGTCATCTGTTGCAGAAAATGCATAAAACTAGAAAATGTATGAAAAAGCGGAGTGGAGAGCTTTTGCTTTAAAAATGACTTAAACTATATATTATTTATTTTTTCTAGCAGAAAGAGAAAAATTCTAAATTTTTAGGTTCCAGCTTCTCAAATGGCAGAATTTGCTGTTTGTTTTTGTCTTGTGTATTATGTTAATATTAATAGTATAATTGAGGTCAGACAATAAGACAAGACAAGATAAAGATGTCGCCTTGACTTTTGTTAAGTTGTGACTTTTAGATGTTTTATAGACCAAAAAATGAAGAACTGGAATTACTGCATTGTAGTTGTTGTTGAAGTTGCAGTTCATGTGTTTGTCTGTTCAGACTCATATTCTAATAAGTTTATGCATGAGTCCAAGTGGACGTTTGTGCCAGATGGAAAGACATTCCCTCAAGGCGTTTCTGAGATACAGTATATCATTAACGACAATGGGACATGCATGAGGTCACAGTGATCTTGACCTTTGACAACCAAACCTAATCAGTTCATTACTGAGTCCAAGGGTATGCTCGTGCCAGGTTTCCACATGGCATTCTTGTGATATTGTGTTCACAAGAATGAAACAGACAGACAGGATGGACGGGAGATCACAGTGACCTTTGACCGCCAAAGTCTAATCCGTTCACCCTGGAGTCCAAGTGGACTTCTGTGTTAAAAGTTATGTGTGGTCCTTTTCATCGGCACCAAGTTAAGTCTCAGGATTTATCTGCTTTTCTGTTTACTATCTGTTCATCCTCTAAAGACTTGAAGGTGAAACTGGGTGGGCTGTATATTAGTATTGTTTCTTTCTGTTTAATCACATTCACAATGTCCAGTTGATTGTCTCCGAGCATTTGATGAGTGGCCCTCGCTGTCACAGAGTTGATCTGCATCTTAAAAGCCGCAGGAGCGTGAAGCGTCGCGCATTGATCTGAGCGGTAATGATGCTGTGATAAGTGATCAATGTAATTGGGTGTACTGAAATAGCCCCATTATAAGGAACAGGCAGGCCCCCGACGGTCACGTGGTCCAGGGAGCTGCGACGTCATTCGGGCAGAGATTTGTGAAGAATAAGGAGACAGAAGGAAAGAGCCCCGGAGGTGCGGCACTTTCTTACCATTTGCATCGTTCGTGTCGTTTTTTTTTCCTCCCGGTCCGAGCGAGAACAGAGTATCTGTTCAACATTTTCGACACGCAAATGCCCGGTCCCACCCAAGCCCTTTCCCCAAATGGAGAGAATAACAACGACATCGTCCCGGACAACGGAACCAACATCATTCCTTACAGGAAAAATACAGTGCGGGGAGAGCGCGCCTACAGGTAAATCCGTGTAATGTCGCATTTGATTTCCTGTAAGAAGAAAAGATCATAAAATAACGGTGCTGCAGACAGAAACCTGCAGTCTGGCCTCCTCCTGCTCGACGTGTGTCGGCTTTGCTTTGCAGCCATCCGCTATTTCCCCCCCTCTCTGTTGTCTCCCACTCTCCTGTCATGTTAGCTCAGACTGGAGTAAATCCCTTTCAAGATGGCTTTAAAAAACAAGCGCCCCTCAGCGTATATAAAAGCGCTCCAAATTATCTATGGCTGTAATGTTGTCAACTGTGCTGGTGCGCAATGGCACCGGCGGGTTTTTGGAGGAGTGGGTTGAAACGGTGCAGCTTGTCAAGTGACAGGAATACACAGGCAGCCGCCCCTGCTGCTCCTGCTCCTGCTGCTAGAATATTCCCATCGTGGCTTGATACTAAGCAGCCACCAAACACTCAATTAATATCACGTCTGTGGTGCGTTTTGCGTTATATTTCATGCGTGTAACGCTACGTTACCTGCTGCACAAACCCACTTCCACCCTGTGTGGATCCAGGCGTCCGCCCAGCCCCGGTGTGGGCTGGAAGGCTATCCCTGCCCGGCTAACAAAGCGTGCTAGCTGCAGCACATACACTACCAGTCAAAAGTTTGGACACACATAGAAATGACCATGTTTGTGAAAGAAAAGCAGATTTTATAACAT
>JAUMHL010000003.1:4018307-4028307 GCA_032362345.1 Sandelia bainsii | reverse complement strand
AAGCCTGAAAAAAAGCTGCATTCACACAAAATCCTTCCTGCAGGATTGTGCAGCTGTGGCCATGTTTGTTTCTGTTTAACAACATAACATTATTTCTCTGATTTACTGCTCTGTTCGCTCTAGCACTGCTCCCTCTCCTCATTCACCCTCCAGCTCAGCGGAGAGGCCAACTCTGAATGGTTTGTTCATAGACAGCAATGAACAAATCCTACTTATTGCATATGTATGTGTAAAATGTCCGATTAGCAACATTTATGCCAGTACTTGTTTGGCTACGTCCACTGTTGCACAAAACCACCTCAAAAAGAAGGAGAAAACTCCCTGGCTACACCTCCTAAAACGCAGTATACATGTGGTAAAAAGCTATGTTTTTAAAAATACCTGTGTACATGTGGGCTAGGCCTCGTGGGAAATATTGCTGTGAAAGTTGTGATGGCTGCTTCACTCCCAAGTCCCACTGAGAACTTTTTGATTAGAGCGAAAACAACTCATCAATCAACTGACAGAAAATTTACCTGCACCTAGTTTGACAGTGAAGTCTTTTCCCCTCAATCTTTCAGTTTTTCATTTGAGAAATTTCCGCTTTTTTTTTGATGAACTAGATAACCTTTTTCAATTGTGACAGTTCATAGAATAACTGTCATACTGGGTATTACTCATACTAGAGTAATTAATATGAAATCACAACACAGAACACAGAATCAACTGCAAGTCTGGTCACATTAAATACATTGTTCAATTTATTGAAAAGGGTAAAAAAAAAACAGTACAGTGAAATCAAATCAATATATTTTTTGCCTGAATATATGAAGAACCAAAAAGGACAGGGATTAATCTTTTTGGCAGTTGCTAAACTAAATTCTTTAATTCTCAGTCCTCGGGGCTACTTCCATCAAACTACAGCTGAAATCATCACTGAGCTCAGAGCTGCGGGTTTGTTAGTGGGGTTAAAATAAAGTCAGAACAGATCTTGTCCTGGTGTATCTCAAGGGAGGCAAAGATGATGTTCTGTCGAGTCTATTTAAGGAAACCTGTCCAAGGAGGATGACATTAAAATGAGCAGAAGAAGAATTTGGATAAAATAACAGAGACTCGCTGTGTGGTTTAACGTGAGGTACTGTTGTGAAGTGTGGAGCAGCAGCACAGAGGAGGCAAAGCTGTAGAGTCTGTCCTTAACTGGACAACAACCGTGAATCTCCAGAACTAGTCTGATCCATGATCATCTTTGGAGGGCAAGCGCTGATGGCCGAGGCCACATCCTGCACATACCCTCTATTAAGGATTGAAGTAACAAAGTTTTAACCCAACAGCAGTGCCACAACCATTACGAAGCCTGTAGCGGGGGCTTTGAATGTGCCATATTTTCCTCCATATGACAGTCTAACAATTAGCTTTTAGCTAGCCACACATTCAACATTTGAATTTTACTTCCACTTGTAGCTATTTCAGACTTATTAACCGCCCCCGTCATTAGTCACAAGATAATTTTTTTCAGTGTTAGCATCTTGCTGGTTCTGCATTGAATTGGAAAAGCAAGGTAGTTCTATACAATAAATATAAAAACTGGGCTGCTGGTGTACTACTGCTCCATCGTTATCGTTTTCTCTTTAGCAAACATGTACATACACCGCCTCCCCCTCCCGCCTTCCAACCCTTTGTCCATTTGAATACTGACAGGTCCCAGTGTTCGTCCTCAACATACTTCAGGCGCCGCAATTCAACATTTAGTCCGTGGTCATTGTGTATCTGTAAGCAACAGTTTGTTGTTTTTTAATGTTGTGTTTACAGTTTAAAAACTTTTGTTATCAGCTGCTTCTGGTATCATTTTAGTTTCACTGAAATCACAGATGTCAAGAGGCTTCATATTTACTGTTTCCAGAGATCATTTCAGTTGGACATACCCAGATTCTGGTCCAATCCAGTCAGCAGTCCTTTATGCCTGAACGTCTGCCAGCTCAGGAGGCATGGGGGACTTGGGGTGTTTGCTCTCAAAGTGCTGTTTGAAGGTCTTTGGATCAGGCATCTGTGTCTGAAAGAAAAAGGAGAATCGAGCCATTAGTTTACTTTATCTTGTGGAAACAACAATCTTCAACAACCTTTTTCTGACATTTCTCAGCGACAACTCATTTGTATATTTTTCTACCATTTCACATGTCAACTATAACAAATAACAACTTGTTATTTTTGGTGACTGAAGAAAGACAAATGCTCAACCTCAGGCTACCACTGGTGTTAGACCAAGTCCTGTGACCTGAAGTTATGCAGCAACAGGTTCACCTTTAGCTAATGTAAAGTGCTTTGGCCTACAGCCCTTCAACACAGTACGATGTCCATGTCTTAGGTCTGATAGGCTAAATATTGAGCTTGATCTTTTGTTACTGCACTGAGCAACATTTTAAAATACACCTTTTCTTTCACTTACTATTAAAAGTGAAAAATAGAGGTGCAAACTGGTGCAGTTATGGGTTGCTGGGCGGGGTATACCTTACATAGGTTGCTGTTCACCCTGACGGCTGACATACAGAGACAGACGACCCCCCACACCCACATTCACACCTATGGACAATTTGGTGTCACCAATTAACCTAATGGCAAGTCTTTGGATTGTGGGAGGAAAACTGGAATACACAGCGTTAATTCATCTCTTATTTTAATCTCTAACACTAAACATCCACTATGGCTAACACACAGAAAACACTGAAAAGCTTACTCAATCACTTTGAAAGCTAAGAGCAAGAGGAGTGCATCCCCTTTCAAACAATCTATAGATTCTCATTGGACTTTTGAAATTTAGGTTGGGATGGTGAATTTCTAAATAAATAAAGCTGAAGACAGCTGTAGGTTGAGAAGAAAGTTTAGAGTTTTGAACTTCAAAACAAGATGAAAGACAAAACAGCAGAAGATTAACAGCCAAAGTTTCCAATAACTATTTACTTCAAATACCAAAACTCTTAATTCTACACTAAAAGTTGACCTGTTTCATTTAAGACAGAATATAAAGAACATTTTGAACCGGGAGATTTCGATTGTTAAAACTGATTTTGCCAGATAGAATGTCTCCCCCTGTTGGAGGGAGAACACACAGCACACTAACTGTTAACACAGGTGAAGCTGTACAATTTTAACTGCAAGGAGTCAAATTTACACCTCGGTAAATATGACGTGATAAGGTATTTGAAAGGATTAAGATTCAATAAGTAGATGCTGAACTAGATTCATATTTGTTAAAACGCCATCAAACACTAATCAACTTCCTTTGGTAACAAACCAGACCTCAGCTAGATACACATGTGGAAAGGCTTTAAGCTACATCTGACTTGATCAGTATTCAACTGCTGGTTACATCCTGCAGCACAGTGTTGGACTCACCCGGCAGACGGGACAGGTGTGGACCAGAGCGGCCTTAGCAGCAGTCTTCTGGTCGGCACCCTGTGATTTCTTCTTCTCTGCTGCCTTCTTGGCGTTCTTTTGCTGGGACTGAATCTTCTGCTGCCCACGAGCCATGGCCCTCAGCTTCGACCTGCAGGAATAAAAGAGAATTAATTTCCCTATTTTCTATTATCAAAGTGATAAAGAGAAGAAAATAAAAACACAAAAAGATATGTTTAAAGATATGAAAGGCAGAGTCGTTACTCAAAAAAAGTCAATAACTAAGCATTAATGTAATTATTGGGATAATACACTGAGTGTGATGGGGCGTGACCATGACCCTTTGCTGCCTATGATAAAGCCTTAAAAATGGCCTAAAAATAAATTTAAAACAAGTATTAGTAGTCACTGTGACTACTGGCTCTTTGCTGTAACATCTATGTGATACAACATTAACAATCTCAGCCAAAACATGACCAGAGGTAAATAACACCTACCTCCTCCACAAACACATTTTGTTCTGATTATCCTTTTTGAAATTTTGCCTGAGCCCTTTTTTTCAAATAACCATTATGCCACAATAGCAGACATTATATTTTAGGCATTATATCAAGGAATTTGTTGGCAAGTAAAAAGATGACTGCACAGAACAGAGTCCTGACTGCTGAACCTCACTAATACTATGTACTAGGGCTGCACAATTTGGGAAAAAACTCATATTGTGATTATTGAGATCAATATTGCAATATGCAATTGCGATATGATAAAGGGGACTTGCTTAGAAAAATTACAGTAAACATATAGTTTACGTCAAACTATAGAAGAATTTACACATTTTCAGATCTGCTGTTTAATTTCAGTCAGTAAGGATGTTAAATTAACGTAAGCCACAGAGATGCAGGTTCAACTACATCATTAGGTCCTGTGCATTTTTACTCTGTGTGTCAACCGAGTTTTTGATAAACTGTTGAACTGTGTAAGATCTAACGTGATAGTGAAGACCAGAGTGTCACAATATTATGTTAGCAGTAAAGAGCATCTTATATTACTGGTCCTACACAGACCTCATTCGTGATTATTAGATCAACATAGATCATATTCTTTACACATTTTATACAGCTGATTTTGAGATTAAAATATTTCATAACTGAATCTGATAATTATAAATAACATTAGTAACTATGACAACAGAGGTAAATAAAAGGCAAATTATACTTTTTTTGACAAAAATAAAGTTTGTTCCGCCCCTCTCTGCCTGTGATTGGCTAAATATTCTTGCTGCAGCCAATCATCTCTCTCACAGTGCAAACTACAGGAAGCTGAGCTCCTCTTTATAAGAAATTATCTCATCTGAAAAGATTATTTGCGAAATTTGGGGGGATTTCTCTATAATTTTTTTATGTCATGGATTTACATTTTTCTGTATCTTCATCGTCATGGATCAAATTTAAAATAAGGCTGTGAATGATGTTTGATTCATCATTAATAATTGTTATAAAGATACCTGCATGGAGAGAAAGATGTGAGGATTTTTTCTGCTGTCGATGATACAGACGTCCTGAGACCTGCATCATTACTCTGCAGCTTACAGGTGGATGGAGAAGTGAGAATGCGCTGTTCCGACTGAACAAGTAGATACACACCGTATACATGCGTATACCCTGGACTACACTATTGGGTGTGACGTGTACATGTGTTATCGCATTTTGTTATTTTTTAGCTACCAGTTCACCGTCGCCCAGCTCGACATCCATGCCCACCATGTTCTCACCTGGGCCACTGTTGTTGTGGTCTGTGCTGCGGTCAAGCAGGACGACTGAACCATACATTACTTCAACTTTGCACTATGTTGACGAGGAGTCTGAACTGAAGAGACGCTGCTTGCAAGTGTCATATTTGACTGAAGAGCAAACAGGTTTTGTGAGTGAGAGAGGCCGTGTGAGGAGCATCAGGCCGTTATCACAACCGACAGCGGAACCAACATTATCAAAGCAGTCTAGCTAAATAAGTGGACACAGGCTTCACCTGGCCATCGGTAGGTAAATGGTCTGCACCTATATAGCGCTTTTCTACCTATACTGGTACTCAAAGCGCTTTACATTGCTTCTCATTCACCCATTCACACAAACAAGCACACACTCACACACCGATGGCAGAGCTGCTATGCAGCTGACCTGACACACCGGGGGCAACTTGGGGTTTAGTGTCTTGCTCAAGGACACGTCGACATATGACAGGAGGAGCCGGGAATCGAACCACCGATCCTATGATTGGCAGGTGACTGCTTTGGCCAACTTATTTAAGGAGCCTCACATGAATATTAAATAGGAACGAGGCAATAGGAGATTTTCGAGTCAATTTTAGCTAAAATCGCATACAAAGCGACAGTACAAACACCTAACACAGACTAGGAAAATATTTCAGATAACTGTACAATTACATGTAGCACTCTTTAAAGACTGTCAGAATATTAAATTAATATTTAATGAGATTTTAGGCCTCCAGATTCTTTCTAATTGATTAATAATTTGTTGAATATGCCAATATTCACATAATATAATATATATGCCATGACATGATCAAATTATCTGACGTTATTTTTCAGTAGAAGAACTGTTATTTAACTATTATCACCGTCTAACAGGCCTTCCATCGCCAGCCAACTGTTAGCTAGCTCCCGATGCTAAGGAGTTGGCAGCGATAACAAGGTTAACTCGGCTTAAGCACCGTAAAACACGACTGGTTAGGCTAAGACTTGGGTCAGGTTGAGGTAGGGGGGGACCTACCCGTTTACGGGGAAACAGACTTTACTTCCCTCAGGATCTACTCCCGAGCTTTGGGCTCCTTCCAAACCAGAGCCGCCTTGCTAACACAGTTAGCTAAGCTAGCTAGGGAAGCTAAGATTACATGTGACGCCGAATTACTACGTAATACATAGTTGTTGGGAGTAAAATGAAACAGTTTCTGATACAAACGAATGTCAGCTAACACAAAATATAGCGATATCCGTTGAATAATGAGATATATTTTCATTTTCAGACGCATTTACCTTCGAGATGTGACTCTCTCTTCGCTCTTTGTCGTTGTCTTTTTTTTTTTGGAAAGCCTGAGGAAACTCTACGACGTTTTTAACCAACGCATCCGGTTAAAAACCTGACAATGATCCGAGCAGCGTCCCCAGCAGGACTGGAGCTGCATTGCAGCGTTTGTGATAGTGTAACACGGACACCAACTTTGTAAGGGTTACTGCAATCAAAAATTCATATTCATACATTCATATTCTTTTAGGACACCTAAAGTTATTCTGTTTTGAATAATAAACTGTGTGTCATATGCGTTTTTCTGTTCCACAGGGACATCATTGTCATCAAATGGGGACACTCATTTGAAGACAGTGATGCATATTTTGGACAGAGAAGACAGGTGGTTCCAGAGGGCTGTGAGAAAAGTCATTTATGTCTCTCTATTCAGGCTAGGTTAGAAGTTAAATCACCTTGGAGGATAAATTAGAGGTCTATAAATCAATTTTCACATATGAAGTCCTGGAGATTCAAGTACGGGATTTGTGCGGAGTCAAACATGTTCTCATATGGGGAGAAACGCTTTTTGGAGGAGCAGGGGTGCCTGTGTAGAGCACGTGGGAGGCATGACATGACACAGCAGAGATCACATTCTGCCATTGCCCAGACTTTGAACTAGGAAGCTCACAGGATGAATTCCAGGTAATTTCCATGTCGTCTGACATTTGCATTCTCACATGCAGCTCACATAGCTAATGTCTAGGTATGTTCAAGATTCCGATGCACCTCAATCTCACCTGGATGAATCTTCTCAGATATACAGCCCATAAGAGAAAATATCTGAGTTGAGTTTCACTGCCTCTGAAAATGCCCTGCAGCTAAGTCAATACTGCACAGTAGTCATATATTGCAATTTATACAGTTTATGCAATGAACACACAAGCACAAGAGATCTTTCCTAAAATAAAAAAATAGGTGCAAAACACAAAAACAAAGACACACAGCTCTTGTCTAATCTTGGTCCCCTACAGGACAGAAAAATTCTTTGGTTTTAGATAGCACATGTGTGTTACGGCTGTAGCTTGTATAGTTGCTGATTATGAGCTTTTAGGCGAAGATAATTGACATTTAGGAGTGTAATAAAGTGTGTCATTTTAAAAGACATGATGAAATTTGTGGCACTTAGTGGGTTAGTAGAACCTAAAGGCTATAGATTCATTGTTACTGTTTGCATGCAAATACACTGATGTTTTGCACAATCAGCTAACATCACCATGTAATACTATTATTGGCTGGTATTTTGTCACAAATTTGGCCTCATTTGCACTCAGGTTTTCACTGTCTGGACTGAACTGAGTGATTTTATCATAGATTGCCTACCAAACGTAAATACTTGTTTGGCCATACACCAAAGTATGGGCTGAATTTTGACCTGATGGAAGATTAACTAAGGAATTAACTAATCAAGCAATGAGTGAAAGTGTCCAACTGTAAAATGACAAAACTGTACAAAACATTAATTTTGGAGCAGGATTTTCTATAAATTCAATAATTCAAACTAGTATTTGTAAGTTTTCCTGCAGGTTTTGGCACCTTTGTTCCAACTTTCTGTAACCGAATCAAAAATTTCTTCTTTAAGACAAATACTGTTTGTTGTTTCATTAATAATACACTAATCGAATCACTAATTTGATCTCTGAACTGCTTTATTTACCAGATGATGATTTTAATGATATGTTATCAGTTTTAACAGGGTTAATTTCAATTAAAGATAATGGAAGATAATGTTCTTCCTGAACAGAAACAATATGGAACATTTAACATGGTCCATCTGGTCTGCTTCCACAGATGAAGGGAAGCCTGTCCCAACAACCTCGATCGTTCCAGCGGTAGTCATCTAACAAGGAATCAAGAGAGAAGCTTCATTCTTGCAAATTACTGTATTATATAGTGATTTGTAAAATTTCTTCTGATAAGAGTCAGATGACAACCTGAAAAAACAAAACAAAAAAACACTTGCTATCATTTTACCTGGATAATTTATTTCAATGCATCTTTCAATTGACCAAAGGTTGTCTGGCTGCCCTCTGGACCAATCATAGTAAAGAAAACTTGAACCATCACTCCACAACCACTGCAAGGCCTGTAAAACATACAAAAGATAAATTAGATAACTGTACATAATGGCATAAAATTTTACTTGTTAAATCACTAAATCCCATTTTACACACATTTATATAAAAACATGAATAATTTTGCAGTAATTGCTTTTGGGCGACAGATACCTGAAAAAATCTATCTATCTAGATCAGTCTCTGATGGCTAACTTTTGTACCTCAGCACCATCTGAGCCACCAATCCAGGCACGGGTATAAGCGTGAGTTTGACTTCTTACAAGTTGCTGAATAAATGCATACTCCGCTGGGCTGTGGATGGAGGCAAGGTGGGCCTTGGAGGCCATACAGTATTTCTGTACAAGAAATAATGATAAGCAGCTGTTAATGCATAGAAATACTTTAACTTTCAAGTCATTACACATTAACCATAATAAAATAATAAGTAATAAAATAGTTTTCAATATACACAAATAATTGTGGATTTAGTTCTAACATGTCATAGTACAGTGTCAGGCTGCTCTACCTCTGCACTTGTCCATGTCATTTCTCTGTTAACGAAAAGGAAGGATCTGGAGCCGTGTTTCTTCCAGCCCGACCAATAGGTGTTCTCCGTGTCACGCAACCTTCTGATTCTAGACTGTGTCACATTCCCATCATCAAATCTTTCTTCCATCCGTGTTGTTGGATTGTTTGCTCTCTCTGGTAGAAAACAAACATACGTGTCATTCATATCAGATTCATCCTTCATAGAGTGTTTAGTTCTCTCTTTGTTCCATAAACAGACAATGCATCACAGTTTGAAATGATTTCAAATCTGAAGTTTAAATAAATCTAAGAGACGACAAGTTCACTTAGTATGTTATGTTCAATCAGTATAAGTTTCAAAGTGAAATTTTTTTACTTTTAATTGTGTAATTTAGCAGGATAGTTCAGTTTTATCTCTTTCATAATAATTCATTAAAGTCAAAGAGTAAATGTAAATTAGAAAGTTCCTGGAGAAACTTTAAAGGTGCCTGCCACTTTGCGTCCCTGAACCTTAGAGCCATCTCACCAGTAAGAAAGCAGGATTTACCGAGCCCGTCGTTTTGATGTATAATGTGTGTGATAGGAATCCTCAGTCTGTCCTGTGGGGCATCTCGTGTGTGGTTTTTGGCGATTTACGTTGTCATGGTACAACATTAGCCACACCATGTGACATGTCTCAAATCCAAACAAACTCACACAAAAATTAAATAATTTAAAATAAAAACTCTCAGGGTGGGGTCAAGTGATTATAAATTAAAAAGAACAGAGGTACTTAACAGAGAAAGGGAGCACTAATGTATTGGGTTAAAAGACACTGTGAGAAAATGCTGCTGAACTTCAAAGCCATCTTGATGAAGCCTCAGCCTATCAGAGAGCAGGAGTTAACATGGCACTTTACGTTTCCAGGGTAACGGACTCACAGATACTAACAGTTTGTAAACACACAGACACACACACCTGCACCTAATT
>JAUMHL010000003.1:4004739-4018207 GCA_032362345.1 Sandelia bainsii | reverse complement strand
TGGCGATACACCATGAGGATGAAGGGAGGAAAGTTGATGAAATGACTCCTCCAACTGCCATTTTTTGACCAAAAAATAGAAAAAGTTGAATAAAATTAAAAGTATTCAAGTTATTGAAAAGAAAAGCAATAGCACACATCCCGTAACCGAGCCGGTCGATTTGATGTATAATTTGTGTGGGTGCACTCTTCCATTCGGGCCACATTAATGTTGATGGAAGAAGATATAAATCTATCTATAAATAAAGAAGACAGTTTAGAGGTGGATAACAATATGTGCCTCCACTGAAATGAAGAAGGCAATCATTGCATTGCCTCCTATTCATTTTCAATGGCAGGCACCAAAAATAAAAAAATGAAAAAACAGCTGAACAATGCACCATCACTTCATTTCTGGTGTTCAGTATCTTGATGAGTCTCACCTGCTGCAGCATTTAGAGCGAAGCACAGCACCACAGAGAGAATAGCATTCGCCATTGCTGATGGAGAATAAAATAGAACAGAAACAAACACCACATAATTTACTTGAAGTTCTTTGAAAATGTAGCAAAAAGCATAAGAAAAGTTGTAATGAAAATCTCCCTTGTTAAAGTGCACACGTATAACCTGCAAGTCTCACCTGTTTCAGTGAATCTCTCAGACGATTCTGGAGGATGGAGAACAGAAAGTGCAGAAATGACACATACGCACCAGTTTATTTCAAATCGCTGTTTAAACTATAATAATTGATTAACTTCAAAATAAGGACAGATCAGGTTATTTATTAACTCACAAATAACAAATTCTGGCCTTGAGCTACTGTGATGAATCTGTAATGATATACAAACAACTCAACTGGACTATCTTTCTCAAAATAGTTTTGGTCAGAAATCTACAGTCAGCAAAATACAAAAAACCTTTTCTGTGGTAAGGCAATAATCATAATATGAATGCTCGTAATATCCTTCTGATTGCCATGCACCGTTGTCCTCTAGGGTAAAAAATAACCCCGCCCAGTTTGACAGTTATTTAAAGTATAAATTGTCAATCAGTTCTGTGTTACACCTTTAGTCTTACTTAAAACACCCATAATTCAATCAAATTACTTAAAATGTATCATGAAGAGCATAGTATTATTATTATTATTATTATATACCATTATTTTCAGACCATTTGATGACCTTGTGTTGCCCTGGGGTCAGAATGATCCAGGAGTTGTTCTGTAGTATTTAGTTTGGCTCTTAGGCTTTGTCAGTTACTGTAAAACCCACATGCTGATGTTTCCAGAAACACTGTTCAATGACATCAAGGCTCTGCCAAGTAAAACAAAGAGGACGAGTTACGGGCAAAGAAATGGTTCGGTTAGCATTTGTAACCGGGGTTCTCTGAGTGAAGAGACTGTCTCTCCATCTCTGAAACTGCTCAGAGACAGGTTCTGCTCAAACTATCACTGATCTCAGCCCTCCAGAGTGCTATATAGAATTATAGGTGATTTCCTGTACAGATGAATATGTAACAGAGTGGACAGATAGTCTCATTATGATAGATAAAATATGTTATTGGATCTGGCCTCTATGAAGGATTGGTTTTAACTGATCTTGAGCCTAAAAGAGAGACATGACAGTGTTACTCCATGATTGAAATGTAAATTCTAAACCTCAGGATAGGAACAACAATGTACAGAATGTAAACACAGTTTCATCACTTCATAGTATAGTAAATCAGATGAGGGAAGGAAGTGATGTCAATTCATGACAAGGTGCAGTGATCTCCATTTAATAAATGACATTAACACACAACTGAGGCCTACTTCACAGACCTGAGAGAAGCTCTCCTGTCATGATCACACCTGGACTTCCTATTTTATTTTTAAGATGCATATAACTTGCAAATCTCACCTGTTTGAGTGAATCTCTCAGACGATTCTGGAGGATGGAGAACGGAAAGTGCAGAAATGACACCAACGCACCAATTTATTTCAAATCACTGTTTACACTATAATAATTGATTAACTTCAAAATAAGGATGCTTCAGGGTATTTATTAACTCACAAATAAGACGTTCTGTCCTTCAGGATACAGTGATGAATCTGTAAAGTCACATACAAACAACTCAGCTGGACTATCTTTCTCAAAAGAGGATCACATGAGAATCAAAATACGCCCAAAATACTCAAAAAACAATAGTTATCATCCAATATTGTTTTTCACCTCATAGCTAACTTACTATGTATTCATATCCATGTATACAATGTTTTAAATGCTATTTTTTTGGACACATAGACCCTTCATCTTACAATATACCATTTGTTTTCAAATTTCAAAACTGTTAAAATTAACTTATTATATCTCCAATAGTGAAGACAATGGGTAAGTATGTTATCTGAGTCTAATACACTAATATTAGAGCACATCTACCAAAAAAATTGCTTGTGTTTTTTTTTTCTTAAAATTATTAACTGTTATGACGTCTGTGGTGTTACGGGTCAAAATTGACCCATATAGATTTATGTTAGGAAAAGGGCAAAAAAGTCCTTTCTTATTCATAAATACAATATGTTTTACTCAGAATAGCAAGTGCAAACTGAAAATTAAACCATAAATTGAACATTGAAAAACAATATGGTGACGGTGTGTGTGGTCTCGCTCTCTGAAGTAGACAAGTGTTTCCTGAGTCACATATGACTCCGAGTGAGGATCATATTGAACATCATCTTCTTCCTCAGACACATCCTCCTCAGTTTTGCTTAGCTCACTGTCCTCAATATCACTCTGACCAATGACATGATCAATAGCCTCATAGACAGTGAATCTCTTGCTCATGTTGACTGATGCTACTACAGAATGAAACTGACCTCACCCAAACCTTTTTGATACATGTGGGGGGATTAGCGTGCAGTTGTGTGTATTAATAATCTGCAAGAAAGTTTGTGTTCAGGTGGGAATGCGGTAGAGTGCCTGAGTGTGTGTGTGTGTGTGAGTGTGTGTGTGGTGGGGCAAATTGAGCCATATTTGATCCACAGAGCAAACCAAAGCTTTTAAGTGATGCATGCAACAGTCAGTATTCTCTGCTTTGTTTTCCAAATGATGATTACGGCACTGAAATAAATGTTATCATCAGTTTTTAACAAGGGTCTCTTCAAATAAAGATGATAAGGTTCTTCCTGAATAGGAACAATATGGAACACTCAATTTAACATGGCCCACCTGGTCTAGTTCTACAAATGAAGGGAAGCATGTTCCCACAGTCCGGATCATTCCAGAGGTGGTTGCTCTATTTATCTAGATCTAAAAGGCTGAAGACGATGACAGTGTGTTTGACAGGTAAAAAAACAGACCAGTCTCAGGTTTGCACATTACCCTGACAGCATCAGAACCACTGATCCAGGCTTGTTCATCATGTCCAGTTTCAATGAGTACAAATGTCTGGATGAAGTCATTCTTTTCTGGGTTGTGCATAGGGTTGAGGTTGGCTCCAAAATACAAACAGTAATTCTGTAAATAGCCTTTAATGCAGACATACAGATTATTGTTAAACTTTCTACGACTTTGTGAATGATTCCCTCCAGTTAAGCTCATGATAGAAAAAGTACACAGCAGTACAAATTCAGCAGTGCCCTCAAGTGATATAGTGCAGTGACTCTGCCTCTTCTTCTATTCAGGCCATTGGTTTGTTAAAGACTTTGAAGCAGCTCCAAGAACTATATTCGCTGTAAACTCTAAATAAATACTCTGTTGAAGTAACATTTTAAAAATTGCATTTGTTCTTCTAATTATTTATACACAATTACCTATAATGGCCATGTAAACTAGATTTGAATTATTATTATTAAGTTTATTTCTCTTCAGTTCTTCTTGGATAAGTCTCTAAAAGCTTGTCACACCTAAATTCTGTCCATTTTAAGTGACAGACCTCTCAAGCGCTAAATAAATCTAAAATGCAGTAGAACATGAAAGTGAAGGGGTGTGAATTCTTTGTAAAGTGACTGTATATTCACATAGCAGAACTAGTTCATGGCAAAAACTAAATCCAGATCTCCACCTCAGGACAGTAACAGAGATTTAAAGTATTCAACAGAAATAATGTGCACAATGTAACCACAGTTTCATCACTTTATTATAGTAAATGAGTCCATATGTTACACACACAGAACAGAGACAGACAGGTTTGGATTGCTTTCTCTCTCTCTCTCCTTCTATCCCTCCAACATCCCGTCACATCAGTCCATCAGGGCAGAACATCAACAGCACTGAACAAACTACTAAATAAAAGTGACACAAAGAGATGCTGTGATCTCTCATTAAATAAAGACACCCAACTGAGGTTTCAAAGAATATAACAACATAATGTACAATTTCTGAGTCAGTTTACATGGAACTATTGTTTCCCTGGCCACACGCACTTAGCTGATAGGTAGCTATGTCTACAGGCACAACACAAATGTCTATTTCTGCCTTCCTGTGATCATTAGCAGCATTTCTGAATGCCATACAGCCCATAATACAAAATGCCCATGTTGAGTACTGGCTTGAGATCATAAAGAGGTTTCAACACCAGCTAAAAACTCCGCTGGTGACCTGCAGCTAAGTCAATACTATACAGTAATCAAAGATTGAAATATGTAAACACACAAACTGAAACAAGAGTTCTGATCCAAAATGACTAAAAAGTAGAAAACACATAAACCTGCAGTTCTACTTTAACGTGTCTGTTCACAGGTTCTGGGGAGTACTGTATGTGGAAAAAGCTGGAGCTGAAGACTTCAAACCTGAAAACAAAAATCTGGAGTTTCAGCAGTACTCTTCTGAGATGTGCACATGTAGGCACGTCAGCGCCACCTACAGGCAGGGGACATTACTGCTGCTGCACCTGCGCCACCTGCAGGCAATGAGTGTTATAACTGCAGCTTCTTTGTTTATAGCTGCTGTTTTCGAGCTTTGACTTGACTGTGGTTCACATAGCTTGTGTAACTTCTAGCAATGAACTTACAAGGAATTATCATACAATTCTGCAGCTCCCCTCTGCTTTATAGAGCTTTAAAGCAAGTTTCACTTCCACTGCTTCCATAGCATCATTTTCAGTCACAGCAGGAAGCAGCTGACTAAACAACACACACTTATCACTGGTAGTTTATAACATCAAAGCTTAAAGACAGTGAATATTAGACCTACACTCAGCAGCTGACCAGATAAATAATTCTAGAAGAACAACGTTGCCCGGTAATTACGAGATGTGTAAATGTGTTATCAGGTTTACAAACTTAAAAAGGTGACTCACCCAAGAAGTTACTGCTTTATGATTATTCTTTAAATCTTATATTTAAACCTGCATAGTGAGAAGATTTTAATATAATATTTTAAGCTTTTCTGTTCAAACTGCTGTGTGTGACACTGTGCTCTGTTCTTGTCACTATTCAGAGATGGAGGAGGGTCTTAACCAGAAATACAGAGGTATAAATTAGATGGAGAGACGATACTGAGGTGAAAATAAAACAATAACAGAACTATGAATGTTTAAGTTTAGCAAATTAAGCTTCTGAAGGTGAGATTAACAGAATTTGTGTGACAATGACCTAATACCTCCCTCTTGTGGAGAAACTGCAGCATGTTGAAGGTGATTTTGAATCAGACAAAACACAACTCAGGTCCTGGTGTGTGACAACATTTTAGGTGAGTAAATTCACCAGCAAATGGAAAACGAGCAATTTTGAAACAGAACTCTTTAAATATCCATACAACAGTCAGGTGGTCCCACAGAGGACCTAACACAGAGGAGGGCTGAATAATGAAAATGAACAATGTTAACGACTGCTTTACAGTTTTCACAAGAACGAGAAAGAGAGAGAAACATCATCAACAAACATGACTAGAAGGCTGTTTTTTTTTTCCAGTTTTTTCTTTGCAGTATTTACATTTCGGGTTGTGAAAAAAAACTTATTTACAAAAATGCACAAACTAAAGTCTGCTTCATAGACCGAATGAGGGAAATAAGATATAAACACCTCTGTAATAAAAAGTAAAAAGAGGAAAATAAAAATAAGTGATATTTACATGTGATAAGAGAAGGTGACAATAAAGTGAATAAAAATTAATGCCTTGTGAAAGAGGGACGAGAAAAATCAGTCATGTTTGATTCATACAGGGATTTATTTTCCCCACACCATTTCATAGCTACAGAAAGTCTAACAGCTCTGAGTGTGACGCCTCCTGCAGAGTTAAACAAACAGGCTGGTTGGACTCTTTACAGCAAAGAACATGTCCAGCAGTGACCCATCAGACTGGGAGGTCACCAGTCTGAAACCAAGAAGTAGCTGGGAGGTAAAAACGAAAAATGTGTGTGGTGGAATAAAAAAAAAAAAAAGCACCAGAGCTTTTGTCTTAAAAAAAGGTTTAAAACAAATATATTAAAAACAGAAGGTGGAGAAATGGTACAATAGTATAAAATGTACTATACTACAAGCTTTAAAGTGGTTTGTACTGCTGACTAAAAATCTGTACTGTTGACGGCTCTAATCCTAAAACACTGGCTGTTCAGGCTGCAGTTATGGCCAGACACACACTTGTACTTCTACGCTAGTGATACATTCTGTGGAGCTTCACCTTGTTTCCTAAAATTTCTTAATTGTAACCTTCCAACAGCTCTTTGAAGAAGAGAGTGGCAGCCAAACATACTCCCTCATGGGGTTTAAATCCAAGACACATAAAGCACACAATCACCTTAAAGAGATTCCCCAGCTTGATATTCATGTTCAGCTAAAAGTCACATTTATCATTTTATTCATGATTTTGTGCACGTCAGCAGCACTAATGAACTGAGGCAAATGTCCACGTAACCCCCCTAAGTTATAATTTTTTCTACACGGCTTGTAAAAAAATGACAGAATTTGTTGTTTTTTTCTGCTGCTGGAAGAACAGTTTGCTCTAAAAGCCGCAAGACAACTTCAAAGCAGGTCTTCATCTGCAACTACAACTGCGACTGTTAACTCATCCAAAATCAAAGACAGACATGTTTACATTAAGTGTTGTTTTCTCTGCTCAGTTTAATCATCACGACTGACATTTACTTTGCTTCTTTACACAGAGTAAAGAGCATTTCTTTAACACTAACATCAGGACAAGAAGGATCTTTGTGCTAAAGGACAATTCTCCTAAAAGTGACTTTAATGCCAATATTTTCATCAAGTCTAATGGGAATTCTTTTCAAATCTAAGACAAAGTATGTGCCACTTGTATTCTGTGTTGCAGAGTAGGAAAAAAACCTCTTAACTACATTTTGCATGTTCTAATGTAAAGGTTGAGACTTGTAAAGGTTTTAAAATCAGTAACGTATCTTTAAACAATTTCAGATTTTAATTTCACCTTCAAAAGCACCCACAAGTAACCCAATTTAAAAACTGTTATCCTACATAAAAATCTGAATAGAAATAGAAACTTTTGCTTGTTTAAATTGTTAAAAGCCAATTCTAGTGGAATCCACCATTAAGACATCTGTTTCCAGATGTTCTGATCAGCCACTCACTCACTAACCAATGAAGCCATGAAGGTTTTCGAGTGGAATCACTTTAAAAAAATCTTAGTTAATCGTGGTTAAAAGGGGCAGAAATCTGGACACTTTCAGTGAGCAAATTCTCAAAAGGCATCATCAGTGCTGTGATAAATAAGATCAGTTGATGTCTAGTTTTATTAGACAAGCATCAGTTACCAAAAGTCCATTTTTTAAGTCACTGTAATTATGTAGGACAGCAGCATCCAGACAACAGTCCTCTAATCATCAACTGAACACAAGTAACTAAATGACAGGACAGACAACAAGCAGCTTTGGTTGTCTCTAGAGAATATCGCAAGCTGCTTTGCCGGAGCACCACATTCACACCTTCTTCACAAATAACATCAACACATCTACATATATTTTAGTGGTGATGAGCAAGAGCAAGAGTCAAGGAGTTTTCCTCTGGAGGTTTTATGTAACTGTCTTTCCAACAAATCAAAACTTCTGTCCTAAATGATTTTGACAATAAAAACACTATTAAAAGCTCAGAAGGAGCCTCAATCTGTGGTTGATTTGACTCATTTATACGCAAGTGTAAAAAAGATTTCATCTTTTCCATCCATTTACTACTGTAGACAGGTACAGGGACTGTTTATCAGACATTTAACTGTTTTGCCAGAAAAAAACATTAATCTATAGATTAAGGAAAAAAACAAAAAACAGACCACGGCTGAGCCACTGAACATGGCTGATGTAAGAAGAAATCCAAGAGATTAGCCTAATAATGATAAATGCTACCTGGTACTGCCACGTAAGCAGGTAAATCACCTTTGAAGTACATTTAGGTAGGTTTAATTTGAACCTAAACATCAGGCTAGATTTATCAAATACTGTGGCTGGAGGACTTATGAATTTACTGGTCCCTGCATCCGTTCTCCTGCCCTGAGTTAAATAAAATGTCTGTTACCCTCATGACCTACGTGGGGCCAGATCTAGTCTTGGTCAGGCAATGTGCAGTCCGACCATCAACTAACAGGGATTTAAAAACACAGAATAAAAAAATAATCTGAAGTGGAAAACTGTAGAGGCTAAATGTTGTGTGATCACAAGTTTTCCCTTAGTCACATAAATAAACAAATATAAAGAAATAAAGGAAAAATGTTGATTTAAAAAAAAAAAAAAAGAAGTTATATTACAGAGGACCAGCCCCCACTATGAACGTTCACATACCAACCGAGCAGCAGCAAGACGACTCTGTGTTTAACAATCTCCTGCTGTTCAACCCTGGCAACTAAGGAACTACTGGTTTGTTCAATGCATTTACTGTACAAAAACACCAGCTAAGAGGAGAGCAAGCAGCACAGAGGAAAGCTGTACAGTGTGTGTGTGTGTGTGTCTGAGATCATGGTGAGGCTGGCAGGCAGGCAGGTGACAAGCTGCTTCAGATGCTGTTGAGAGATCCTGGTACTGAACTGTGCTGAGATGAATCTGAACCGGTGCCATCTAAAGGAGAGAAGAGGAGGAGAGAAAGGAGCTGTGACTTCATGTTCAGTAAATATTACACATTGTACAGTTGTATACTGTTGTTTGGGACAAAGTTAGATTTTAATTGAATATTTTATTGAAAAGAAGTAAATATAAGCCCTAACATAACATTTTCAGCATTTCATAGCATTATCCCATTCTGATCAACCCTACCTCCTTAGGTTGCTTTATGTATATAGGGATGTTATTTTGTTTTTTGTTGTTTCCTTGGTGTATGTAGATATCTTTTCTTATTATTCTATACTACTGTTACTTCTTTATTTCACTGATGTAAACAACACAAACACTAATATATTTACCATTTACAAACAATCAAAAAGCCTTTTTATTAAAAAAAACAAACACTGTATTGGTGTAATCCGGCTCTTCTTTAAGATGTCTCTGCCTATTTACACAGAACTTTAATTTAATTTAATGATCCAGTGTTGATTAGTACAGGTTTATACGATGTTGAATGTGATGCATATGTATAACATGCATGTCGAATCACTTTCAAAACAGCTATGGTGGACGAATGTGCTTTTTATAGTTTCAGACATGATTTGGAGTCAAAAAAAAAGTTGATACTTGTTGAGTAGTATAGATTTAGTTTCTTGCAGCAACATGTGTGTTGAGAGTTTGGAGGAGAAACAGGTGGACTCAATGACAGCAGGAAGAAATAATAAGACAACAGTAAAGTTGAAATAAGACTGGGGTCAGGTGAAGCAAAATAACGCACAACTGGTTGGGCTAGGTCACCACAATACTGACTACCTTCTTCTGCTGCCCTTATCCAACTGCTTACACTCATTGAACTGGCTACAAAACATTATATTAATAAGTAATTAGTAGTTCAATGGATGCAGGGGTATATTATATATATATATATATATGCATATTTACTTCTTGTTAGTTCAAAAATTAGCAAAATATGTAATCTGCTCCAACATTTGCACAAAACTGTACATAATCAGTTCTTATATCTACTGGCCAGAATGTGTTAAGTGAAAAAGATCCAATGTATTCAGTGTACTGATTTCATATGTGTTACAGCCACCTTGTGTCAAGAAACAGTCATTACTCATGTTCATGTTAAAAAAACCAACAATTCAGCTTTGGTATTTTGAGCAAATCGGTTTGGCCTGTAAAAACTCCTTTATTCCTTTCATATGTTGCTGTATATTCGAAGGAAGGATGTAAAGGGACCCTGTTATAACTGCAAACTGAAGACTATAGTGCAATAATATTAAATTCAATAGTGACATAAAAAATAATTCTAAATAATCATTAACATCTTTAATGATAATGAATGAAATGAAAATTTCTTAATTTAATTTTGAAATAAAAACAGACTTTTGGCTGCAAAATCACTTCACTCACTATTCAAATAAGACCACGTAAGAAATTCTGAGAGAGTTTAGAGTTTTCTAATATTACAAAATTGTCATGTCTTTTTGTAATGTTAATCCTATTACACCCCACTTTAGCTGATTTTTTTCAGTCAGCACAAAACCGGTGATATTAACCACTGACAGTAAAATTATAATAAGTTTCCCACCGTGGGCAAAAGCAGCTGAATGAAAACGAGTGTGAGGAGGAATGAGAATCGAGTTCAGCTGGGGCTGGATTGACAACTCTGCAGAGAATAAAAGAAGAGTTTTTATTTAATGATGAGTAATATAACAACAAGATGGCGTCATTTAACAAAATACTTCTGCATGCTGGATTAATGGCTCAAAATAAACCAAGAAACACCACCTGACTGAATTCAACTAAATCGGTCAACCTAAAGAGAGGGAAATCTGACTTCTCATTGTGAATAAGTCACAAATTACATGTCGAGAGACACAAGAGATCAGTGTGTGGTTGTCCTTCATTTTGTGGTACCCAAACTAAACTAAAATCCTGAGGATAGACATGATGTACGGCAGATCTGTGTCTGTTCATGTACCTGTGGTGCTGAAGTTGAAGAGCATCGGCAGTTCTCGGCCGCTGGGCAGTCGCGTGTTCGGTTGACGCAGCTCGTCAAAGAAGGCATGTGAGCAGGCCTCTAGTGGCGAGAGGCGTGAGGCCGGTGTGTATTCCAGCAGCCGAGAGCAGAGAGCTATGGCATCTGGAGGGGTACGAGGTTTAAACACCTGAAGAACGAGAAGACTTTTAATTCGGACCCATGAAAATGACGAAACTAGACCATTTCTAGCATCACTGATAAATACTGTTTATGTAAAGTCAAATATAAATAGTGATTAAGTTTTTTCAAGTTTGTTATTTGAGCTAAATGTAAAATGTCTAAAACAAAGAAAACAAACCAAGGGCAACTTAAAGTTTCAATCACTTCTATGAGGTGCATTAAAAAAAACAAAAAACAGCTGCTTGCAGTTTTTGAAGTCCAACGTTATCCACTTTGTAGTAGATGTTCAGGGGTTAGGGTTAATCGACTTTCAGGGTTAATCGACTTTCAGGAGGAGGACATTAAAGTACTTTAACTGGCAGATTTAAATAGCCTGTGTGGGTGACAGCACGTCCACAGGTTTTCTTGCCATTGTTCTCACAAACTGATGTAATGTACAGTTTGTCGTTTTGATTTTTCTTTGTTCCTCTACATGCTGACATATGAGGCATTAATAGATTTGCATGAAAATAATATCCAGCTAATCATTTATTGTTTAAGTTATTTTTCATGTAAGAATATAATAAAGCAATCCCAATTATATCTTCTCAGTTGTGAATTTGTGCTCCTTTCTCTGTTTTATAGCACTGCAGACTAATATCTTTTAAGTTTTAAACAGTTAATCAGACACAACAATTAGAATTTTTTCAAGTTTTCAGATTTTCTCACTCACTTCCAATTAAACTCTCCTCTATAAGCCTTGTCAGACAGTACATGCCTGGAGAAAACTGGTATTTGTCCTCAGGTATTTATTTACCTTGGTCCAGGGATGGGCTTTAATCTGAGGGAACTTGAACTCTGTGTAGTTTGGGTTCATCTCTCGGATTTGTTCCCTTGTTGGTGTTCCTAGCACCTGAAAACAGACGGACACACAGGCAAGGCAACTTTATTTTTATAGCACCTCATCCACAAGGAAATGGAAGGAAGTGCTTTCCAAAAAATAAAATATAAAAACTGGATAAAAACATTTTGGTTTATATGTGTGTGTTGATAAACTGTGTTACTAAGCCCACGAAGCACAAAGTAATTACATTTACACACAAATGTTTTCTTCTTCATAAACGTTTTACCAGCACACTCACCTTGATAATCTCTACTAGTTGGTCCACCCCACTGTCACCGGGGAATATGGGTTGTCCGAGCAGCAGCTCAGCCAGCACACAGCCTGCTGACCAGATGTCAATGTTTGATGTGTAGTCTGTGGCACCAAAAATGAGTTCGGGAGCGCGATAATATCGTGAGCAGATATACGACACGTTGGGTTCACCGCGGACCAGCTGCTTGGCACTAAAGAAACAGAAGAAGTCACGTTAGACGATGACAGAGATTGCAGTAAATGATCAGAGGTCAGGGGATGAAAGGTGTGAACTATAGTGGAGAAAACGGTCATGAGTTGTGGGATTTGTTGTTCCTTCACTCGGAACACAAATTAAAACCTGGTCAAGATTAAGGGCAACTTCAAACTCTCAAATATATAACCCAACATAGAAAAACACACCTGCCGAAGTCACACAGCTTGAGGACAGCAGTTTCTGGGTCAACAAGCAGGTTTTGGGGTTTGATGTCTCTGTGACACACGCCCTGGGAATGGATATAAGCCAGACTGCGAAACAGCTGGTACATGTACACCTGAGGAGACGCCAAAAAATGTGGTCAATCGCAGCTCAATCATGACTTAGCAGCGGGGTGACACACAGTGAATGTAAAAGTGAACTGGTGACAATTACCTTCACATATATGATAGGAATGATGCTCTTGGCCTTGTTAAAATGCCTGGCAACCCTGTAGACCGTCTCAGGGACATAGTCCAGCACCAGGTTTAGGTACACTTCATCTTTCTGGACAGAGAGAGATAAGTTTACTTAAAAATATCTGATTTAACAAAACAATCCAAGGCATCCAATCTTTCACACTTTAATAGAACTTTGCAATGCTGATGCTACTTCTTAAGCAGTGTGCACACTGACACCACATGCTGACAACTGCCGCCAGTGTCTATTCACAAACCTATTTTTAAACTGAAATGAAAAAGGAACACATACCAGTAATTAACTTCTGCAATTTTAAACTAAGAATTGTCTCTAAATTTGTGAGTCCAAGGATTGGTTCCATTTTTAGAGTTGGGTATTTCTTTTTATGTTGCATCTGACAAATCTAATTATTTACACTACTCACAAAAAGTTAGGGATATTCCGCTTTCGGGTGAAATTTCAGGACCGTTTACATCAGCATGGTCTGCGTGCTAGACGACCTGCAAGGGTACCTGACCACACCACCAGGTACAGGCGTCATCGTCTTGCATGGGCCA
>JAUMHL010000003.1:3920944-4004639 GCA_032362345.1 Sandelia bainsii | reverse complement strand
GCCCTACTTTCATGATATAATATCACTGTAGTGTGAACTTTTTACGTTTTCCATAAATTTCACCCGAAAGCCAAATAGCACTAACTTTTTGTGAGTAGTGTATGTGCATTTTTGCATATATAACTTCCTCTGTTTCACTACTATAATCTCCAGAGGCTACAGTACTGTGAGATAACACTTAGTAAAAGTTTGCATGAGCAGAAACATGCTTGGTTTTCTATTATTTCCGACAACTTGTATGCATTTATAATGTGAAAAACAAACGGGCTGAAGTACTTTCTCGCCACTGGAGTAGAAGAAGTAACGTAGTCTGACAATGTTGCAGTGGTCGAGCTTCCTCATGATCTGTAGTTCTCGATTCTGCAAAGACAAGAGTGTAGGTGGGAAACCAAGTAACCAAACTAAACAAAAGAACGTTGAATGACAGTAAAAGGAGCTTA
The DNA here is from genome assembly GCA_032362345.1 of Sandelia bainsii. Classification (NCBI taxonomy): domain Eukaryota; kingdom Metazoa; phylum Chordata; class Actinopteri; order Anabantiformes; family Anabantidae; genus Sandelia; species Sandelia bainsii. Next base: position 4,004,199 of record JAUMHL010000003.1, on the reverse strand, counting down.
CATGCATCATTTGTTTCACAACATATGAGAGAGTATGTGGAAATTTTCAACACTATAGCCTCACCTTGAACCTTTTGTCCTGCAGAACCTTTTTAATAGCCACCATCTCTTGGCTGTCAATGAGCCGAGCTTGGTACACCACACCAAACGACCCATTTCCGATCACCTGAAGGTTTTCACAAAAGACACTGGGGTGAAGAAATGTTGGACAACTCAGTGACTCCGCTACAGCATCATATTTTCACACAACCTCTTTTAAAACTTCCCAGTTCATTTTTAATGTTAAAACTGGTGCAATCTGTTAAAAGTAGGTTGGTTTTTACTGAAGAGTTTAACTCTCCATTATGGTGAAACCCTTCTATTCACAGAATTGGAAAACGTAACTGACGACCAGACAAACTTATCTAAAGATTTCTAAATGCAACCAAAAATAACAGCAATGCAAAACATATCTTCGCTTTGGCTGTGTATTCTGTCAGGAAATATTAATTTATTACAAATTAAAATCAAAATAGACTAGAAGCCCATTTGGCAGTAAGTACAGCTTTGAGTCTTGGACATCTGGATTTGGACAGTTTATCTCATTCTTCATCAGATTGTCTGTGAACAGTCATCTACAGGTGTCTCGACTGATGTTCTGTGTGGTTTAGGTCTTGGTTTTGGTTGGGCCACTCAAGGTCAGTTAGAGACTTGTAGCATTGCCTTGAACCCAGTCTCAGGTCTCATACACTCTGGAGCAGGTTTTCTTCTATGACTTCTCTGAATTGGACAGCATTCATCCTTCTCTATGTTATCACTAGTCTCCCTTCTTGTCTAGTAACAAGGTTTGGCTAAATAGACAACCCTAGAAACAGTCTTGGTGGTTCCAGACTTCTTCTATTTCACAATTTTGAGGCCACTGTGATCTGATCTATGGCTCACCAAAACATTTTCTTGTTCTTCGTGCGTTGGTTTCTGTCCTGATATGCGGTGTCAAGAGTGGGACCGTACGTAAACATATGACTTATACATAAGTCTGTGTCTTTCTAAACTGACAGTCCCTCCAGGATTTTGCAGACTTTGTTTGGGACTGCTGATTTGTCTTGTCGGTTGTCCCTCCATTTCAGGGATTCTCTGGGTGTGTGTGTCAGTCGATGACACCACGACAATGTAATACATGGTGCAAAACAGTTTAGCCTGCTTTCATGCAAAATACCCGGGAATTGCACTGCAAGGCCTTTAGCAGTAACTTATCAGTCAGTTTGGCTAATTTCAATGAATTTACAATGCAGTAAAACATACAAAAAGTGAAAAGGTATGACTACTTTCCAAAGAAACTGTATAAACACTTACAGATGATTACTACCAACATATTTAGTAGAGATTTTATATAATACCCTGATAACCGTAACCTTCAGCAGACATAGGAAAAGTGTCAACATTTCTGATAATCCATTATAATAAAAATATTGACTCTGAGACAAAAAGTGTGATAAATGTTTGTCTGCACACACTTACACAAGGATTAAGGACTCTTAGAAGTGCTGGGAAGAAACCACAAGGACCTGCAAAAGTACTGACTAACAGCAGTCTCATTCCATTAAATTCATTAGCCTGTAACTGACACAGTTATGTCTTCTTTTCAAATCAGATACAGACAGGATAACTACCAGAAAGTAGGCTATAAAGCCTGCTATGAAATCCATAAACCTCAGTGTGTGGCACTACAGAGCCACTGGTATTGATCAACACCCTTATCAGCTTCAGTAAAATATATTGCAGTCATTTTGTGCAATGCAGTGATAAAAGTCTTTATGCAATAAAGTTGGCAATAAAGTTGTGTGCTTTATACAAGGATGGCGCCACTAATGACAACACTGTTAGGTCTTGCTTTTGTTGTTTCACTCACCTTGATGTCAGTGTAAGATACTTCTTGTGGACGATCCGGTCCCTGACCTGGTGTTGCCACAACCGTCGTCACTTTCCCACTGTCCCCTAGAAAACAAGCAGGATCTTTGTTAATGTGAGGTCAAGGGACGTAAAAGTAAAATGTTTTATTTTATCACCAGTGTAACATTGGTAACGTCAGAGATATATAGTTCTTTAAATCTCCTCCACTGAACACTTCATGAGTACGAGCAGATAATCTGTTAATTGCTTTATTGTGCTAAAACTTGTGAAGTTATGAGAAGGATTAAAATTGGCTGTGGTCCCTCTGGCTCCTTTCTGCCAGAGGTAAGGATATGAAACCACTTCACAAAACAATACCCCTAGCATTCAACCCAACACACTTGCTACAGCCGGCCTTAACATCTGGGCCTTCTCTCTGCTGGCCGTTTGAATATTTAGGTTAATGACAGGCAAGTGAATGGATGTCAACTTTGCAAAAGCCTCCAAGGAAGGAGAAGGAAATGGCAGAGTTCATATTCAAGACACTGTGACTAATTAAACTGGGAATGAACCCAAAAATAGGCCAGCTACTTTTTTATTCTGACAAACTTTAGTGATAGCTGCCTTCCATACAAGGATTATTTCTGTCATACTGTCCAGCAGCAACGCACTGACCACTGTTCATATGTGCAAATACCAAAGACAAATACCACATAGAATACTTTTACTGATGTTAAGTTTACCTCAAACAGAGGACAAATCATACTGGAGCCACGGTGTGCTCAAAACATCTGTAGAGCAATTAAATTACTGGACCATCCTCCTTTGTAAAAAAGGACACTGATACTGTAACTGACAATTATAGCTGACAATAAGTCAAATAATCAAACTATTTTGATATTAAATTCAATTCAAGCATAAACTTTGCTGGTTAAAAATTCTCAAATATGATGATTTGCTGCTTTTCTTTGTCATATCTGATTGTAAACTGAGTATTTTAAGGTTTTGGACTGTTGGACTACTAAATTTTTAATAGATCGGGTAATCATGGGAAGCACATTTCACTATTTTCTGACATTTTACAAATGGTTAATCAAGAAAATTATTGGCAGCAATTGTGAGCTGCTGTCCTGAAGAATCAAAACATCTCTAGTTCAATTCCAGTTATGGACAGTTGTCGCATGTCATCCTCCATCTCTATGTGTCCCCTAATTTCCTGTCAACTCTCTACTAACAAAAGACATACAAAACACCTCGAAAGGGAGAAAAACTGCTTTTTATATTTTTTACTGCAATTTATATTCCAATATTCTGATTATACTGATAAATTAAACTAAGATGAATGTGAAATCAGTGTGAGCTTGACCTTTGGCCACGAAAATGCAAAAAAGTTCATCACTGAGTCCAAGTTGACAGTTGTGCGATATCTGAAGAAGTTCCTTAGATATAACATTCACGAGGATTGGCTGGTACAGACGGACAAGCGAAAAACATAATACCTCCTTCATCTGTAGCAGGTTTAGAAACTGACAAAGACCAAAAGACTTAAAAAAAACTAATTAGAAAACATAGAATACTGTGAAGACAACTGTACTATGTATGTGCATGTAGTTTAATCTCTCTCTTAAAACAATAAAAATGTTCATATTGTAGTGTCACTACTACGACTACCATCACTACTATTAAAAACAATTATGGAAAGTAGTTGAAACTATGATTAAAATGCTGAAAGGGGTTTACTTTTCTGTTTAAATGTAAGCATGTAAAGCAAACAGAGTGAACTGTCATTATAACTTGTGGATGTTAGAGGAGTTTGAAAAGTTTTTGCTGTTGTTCAGAAGATGCAGAAGATGAAAACCTGACAGGATTTGAAGTGTCAAAGTGTAAAAACTGAAAGGATAAATGTCAAATGAAGAAAGAGACGACAGCATTACAATTCTAGTTAAATCAAGTTTTTCTTCCTCAACCTGCCATCTTACAAAGCAACCACTTAAATTTGCAGGTTTACTTATGTAATTTTCTTATGCTGGTCTATGCCTGGTAAATAATAAACCAGCCTTTGTCTAGTGTCTAGTTGTCATCGTGTATCACTGTCAGCGTTACCAAGTCCACATACTTAATGCTTTGTTTACTAAACAAGACAATGCACTTATTGATATGGCTCAGAACTGTGTGTCCACACTCACATACACAAACACATGCACGCACAGTGAACTTTCCTCAGTCACAAAAGTGTGGTGGTCATCCAATAGGCACGCTGACAATATCTGTTACAGCTGAGACTGTGAGGCTTGCAGGGTGACCAGGTCAGTGGGTTCTCTAACTCACACACACTCATACACAGCAGGTTAAAAGTAGGACAAATGGATAAGTTTGTGCCAAGTCTTGTGTTGCTCTTCTTCTTATGGTTTTTCTTGCTGATGTGTCAGTCAGTGAGCCGGTTCTCTCTTTTCCTGCTGTTGCTTATTTATTTATTTTTCTACAAAAGGAAAAACAACTTCCACAAACTCATCATCATCTATCCTAGTAAAGATGAGGCCTTACTGATTTATCATCACTTCATTGTGTCGGAGCTCGGTGTTTTCGTATCAGCAGCGCATTGTGTTCACGCTGCTTTCTGTCATTCACCTCACATTAACAGGGGAAAACTCAAGTCTCCACACGGAAATAATCCCTAAAGAGCATCACATTTTTCAAAGTTCGTCACACCCGTGTCTTTAACAGATGTCAGTTAGTAGGTGATAGTCTAGCCAAGCTACATCTGTATTTTAGAAAATATATATTTAAAAAAAACAGGTAAATGTTATAACAATAGATGATTCTGATTAATGCACTAACCAGCTGATGTTTTTACGCCATTTTCTTATCTTCATGCACAAGCTGTACTTAGATAAACTTCACATCTTAAAGCAAAGTAGCTTCAAAAGAATTGCATTTACCTTATTAATATGCAGTTTAATGCAGCAAGATCTTCCAAAATCTAACCAGGCCATCTACTCTAGAGGGAGTCTCGCTGGTGTAAGTGTGAGGTTTCTATCAACAATCTATTGTTATTGAGCTTTTGTGCTCATGTGACAGTTTCACCTACACAATAACGCTTCCCAGTAGATTACAGAGGGATACATTAGTTAGTTGATCAATCAGGAAATGTATTGTTTTGTTAACTGAATAAGGTGACATGGCTGAGAAAATGAATGTTGGGCATTTTTATGTAAATAATTATTTACATAAAAATGCCCAACATTCATTTTCTCAGCTTCTCAAATTAGTAGATTTGAGTGAGTAGAAGCTCGTCTGTGTCAGATATGAAATAAAATTGAATATACTGGATTTTAAAATGTTGGTAAAACAAAGACATTTAAAAATGTTAACCTGGCTTTGAGAAATTATAGCGAGCACCATTTTTTCACTATTTTAAAAGACAAAATGATTACTAAAGAAAATTATTGCATATTGGAAATAATCCTTGGTTGCAGCTCTACAGTAAACAGTCACGCTATACATAAAATGTGGAAATGAGCATTGTGGTCAAGAAACAATCTGTCTTGCTTACATGACTTTATCATATCTGTCCCTGTAGAATTTACCAAAAGATAACCATGACTCATTAAAAATTTCTATAACAATCTATAGCTTGATTTAATTTGTGAATTTCTGCTTCATTTCTGCTACAGCTGAACAGCAAAGAGGCAGACTGTGGTGATGAGGTAATGTGGAGACAAATGTTGGAGCTGCTCCACAGACAGTGAATAATGGAACAACTACTTGGACGCTGAGGCAACATCCCTTATACTGAGATGAGGGGAAATTTTCTGATTTACAGCAGTAATCCTCTTTTGCAGATCTCTTTCCCTTCACATTTTACATTATACACTGCAAACTGGCTCTCAGTTCAAGAGGTGATACATTTCAGTAAAGAGATATCATTGTCACAAAGAGCGGTGAATATTTCATAGTGTAATAAAAGTAAAATATTAAAATATAAAATGCCATCACAGGCATTTATATGGAAATGTTCATTTTCAAACTCTCCCCTTCCCTGACAAGACATGTCTGGACTTGTCAGTTCCTCCTTGGGACATTCACACCAGCTGCTATCATGCAGGCAAGTGTCAAATACTCTATACTGTCAAATGCTATATTTACTGGGTCTTCCCATTACTAGCAGCTACTTCAGCAAGTAAATAGCCTGGGGATGAGAAACTTATTACTTAATTCACCTGCCACTCTAGCTCACTTTACCTTTTCTGTTTATAGGCATATATCATACTGAGCAGCCTAAAAAGAGACTGTAAGTATCAACATAACACTTTCTGGAGCAAATGACTGGACTTACACCATAAGGAATGTTTTAGAAAAGCAGGAGCACTTGGAAACACTTTAAACATTTCATCACCAAATATCTTCCACTGTTGTTCATGATGACAGACCACTGGTTGGTATGGCAACACAACAATCTTAATGTGGCATGTCCAAGTTTAATTTTACCAGTAATTCAAAATGTCAAAACAAATCACCACCCCTCACAAATATTTGGCTAACTGGGTTAATCCTGCCTCTTGAAATAGCCTCCAGGTCTCCCAAACCTGACAACTTATCCATCAATCATCCAAAGGAGTATCTTTAGAAGCCAAAGTCAACATTTGGCCTTAAAGGGCCTCAAGCTGTGCTGCTGCAGAAGCTGACAGAGAAAACAAGGGTCACACAGCTATGAACTGGAGATGACCTCCCATTTGTGCTCTAATATCAAAGTCATACACTACTGCCTGCTAATGGATGATAAGGTTTGGATTAACACGCATGCACGAACACATAGATCTCTGGTTCGACTTATCACTACGCTGATAAAGGGGCATACCATAATTTCGTCTCAGACAGAGGAGAGAGAGTAGCCTACTCCCAGGCGTACCAGCAGACTGCCGAGCTCCTGCGCTGGATGTGCATCACTTGCACCCTCCAGGCGCTGGCCACCTGCTGCTAAACCCCTGCCGCACAGGTGACCTTGGTGAAAGGGCAACTTTCCAGCCTGACCCCTATCCAGGCGAGCCAGAGTGATAGCTGACACGAAATCCTCAACGTCAACCACAAAAGAGCCCGGAATGCAGAACTCAAGTTTAGGTATTTGACTCCAGCTTGGCCACAAAGAACAACAGAACCTGTTTAGCTGCTCACTCATTCACACTGGCAGTAAGATGAATCCTATACTCATCTTTTAGCTTTACATTTACATCAGGATAGTCATGCAGTTGGTTGATGCTACAGTGGGTTGAATTGATGGTCTGCCAGCTAGTTCCACAACAGAACTGGCGAATACGTCCATCGTCCGGACGGGGAACGGGAAACATACAAAACAAGTGGCTAACGTTAGCACGCTAGCTAGTTAGCAGGTTGTTAGCCGCTACACGGGAGCAACAGCAGCTTTCCTTTTGGATTGTGACAGATAACATAGTCCGACATTTTAGGGTGAAAGCACCGAACTCCGACACCGAGCTGGTAGCTAACTAGAACTTACTGGCAAGCTTAAGGTTCGAGCATCCCGACGAGCTGCTGCCGGAGGCCTGCGGGACCCCGGACTTTCCTGTGCTGCTCCCCACGGCAGCGGCTGATCCGGTGGACGCAGCGGCGGCTCCTGGAACAACTGGCGGCTCAGCAAACGAGCTGGTCCTGGGCCGCCCGCTGCCGCTCATATCTCTGTGCAGTGGTCAGGGTTGTCTTTTCACAGTTTTCAGCCAAGCGACTATTAAGTATGAATACCCGGCAGCGAACAACCGTAGAAAGACACACCAAGAAATACCGCTCCCGTTGCCACCGGCTGTCTGAGCTGATAGCTGTTGCTAGACACCCAGAAACAGACTGCTCGCAATGCCACATGGGAAATGAAGTTCGATGTAGCTGTTGGTCAGGTTTACTGCACTTGCTTTCACAAATCAAACTTACTTAACAGTGGAAGTGGGCCGAAGAGAGAACAGCAGATGCAGCGTTTTTTTTTTTATAAAACTCAGTGCTATATATCTATTAATATCACTGATTTTACCCTTAGTGGCAACTTGCTCGCCAGCTTGTTTTAACAGCTCTGTGGTTGTTGTTTTTAAATTACAGACTAGAGTAGCTGAACCATGAAGGACTTTGTAACCTTATTTTAAAACGTGCTGATTAATACCCCACTCCATTTGCAACAACAATAATGCAAATTGAATTATAGTACTTTTTCCAAAAAAAATAACCATGACTGACACCTGGGAGGTTTACAGACATTGTGCCATTGTCTCTGAATTCTCACTGAATGAAGGCCTTTTTCACAATTATATTCAATATAATCAGTAATATGATGATATCTTTGCTTGAGGGAAACAGAATGTCAGTATCAACTGACACTGGCCTGTGGGACTCATTAGTGGGCAAAAAGTTCCCACCTCCACCTTCTAACAAAGTGTTTGTTCATATGAGAGGTTTTTTGACCAGGTTCCTTTAACTTAACCTACCTCTAACCTATATGACCTGAATCTCAAAGGCCACTCTAATCCTACAAGCCTGAGATGCTTGATAAAGGCCAGCTGGAGCAGTACACGCTGTATGTTCCAGGGATTTGGGGGACTTGCCTCTATAGATCCTTTTCATTACTCCTACAGACAAATTTGTTACAGTGAAGAGAAACTGTGACGATGAATTTCCATTAGCTATTCTCTCTTGTCTCTGGTATTGCCTTTTTGGAGAGCGCATAATAAAACTTGGGAGTGATATTAAAGTAATCTGACACTGACATGGATTGTTAAATACAACATGCACTTTGGTGAAAACATAACAAAACACTCAAGACATTCAGGGATCTGAAATAAATTGAAGGACATGAAGACATTGTGTTAGATCTTTAATATTTTCAATATTTAGTTTTTTTTGTTGTTGTTTAGAAATATTGCACATGGTCAACATGCCTGCTTATGAGATAACACTCATCCTAAAATTCCTTCTCCAAAGTAAGGACAGTTTATTTTTAAGCACAATCATACAGTGTACACGCATACATGTGTGTATGCACATATGTCTGTGCGGGTGTGTGCACGTGTGCATGTGATTGCACATGCATGCAGATGGACACTTTACAGCCCTAACCCCAAAGAGATGTGAATTGATAGTCTTCTTTTACCTGTGTGTTGTACATATATATATTTATATATTGTATATCCTGAATATATATTTCATATATATCCTGAATCAACTGGGTTTGATAACAGTCAAGATGGCGGACAAAATAGTCATGGTGACTATAAAAATACTGTCTCTAGAGTAAAATATAGAATGTAGAATACAATGAAAAATATACTATTGATAACGTTCCTGTGTGGTGAAAGAACAAGAGGTTGGTCGTGTTAACACGCTACCTGCATGTGCCAAAACATACACACACACCCGAACACAGACCCATTTGCACATATATGGAAATACCAGTATATATATTTTTCACACATCCAACTGTATACAGAGAAATAAAAGAGATACCCAGAACAATGACTACCCCCACTCTTCACCAAGGAAGCAAAGAGCCAAAAAGTGCTATTTGAAAATTGTCTTTGACTTTTAGTAAGTTATACTCTCTATCTCTTCAACAATAACAATAATTCTGTGATTCTTTTTTGTTTTATTTTATACCGTAGTTAAAGATATTATCACAACAGCTCACTCCTCTCACTGACTGACTGCACTGGATTTAATATCTATGGCACAGAGCCTTTCCCCAAAAACAAAATTACCCACCCATTAAAAAAAAAAAAAAAAAAAGTCCTATTGCACCATTTGATGGGAAAGGATAAAGTGTCAAGAAGAGAAAGGGGAAAGAGGGGAGGGCTCCACAGACTGCCCTCCAGGGCTGGTCTAGGATCTGCTTTCCCTGAACTAACCCAAAACCAGAACCATCCTGAGCTACATAGCGCTTGACCCGGGACCAGTGCTTAAGGGCACTTTCTAACAATACTTGTTGAGGGATGAGAGGATGAGGAGAGATGGGCTGAGAGTGGGGAAAGAGCAGAGAAGAGGAGGGAAAAGGTTGTAGATAACATACAGAACAAGGTTATTATTTTTTCTAATAAAACAATCTCTAAAAACAATACTTTCCTGATTGAACTTGTGGCGATCCCTAACGAGAAGGGACGCACAAATTGTGCAAACACCTGATTTCAACATTTTACAAAACGACAAACGCCCCCTGCACCCCCACTTCTGTGTCTGGTGAGAAATTGTAGGGGAGGGGAGTGGGGGAGAAACACCCCAGGTACAATTAAAAGTGGGGGCCACAGACTGATTTTGTCCCCTTCTTTGTCCAGAGTTTTTTTTTTTTTTTTTTGTTTTTTTATTGTGATTTTTTTGATGCTGGAGAAGAAACACAATAGAGCCACGAGAGAGAAAACAGGCCACGGTAAAACTGGTTATTTCCACGGCAACGATAACGAGAGAAAGCAACATTATATCCACTGGGAGATTCTGAGAAGTTTGGTTAAAATTCTACTTTTTCTCTCTGTTGGTAAGCTTGTCATGTTGTTTTTATTCACAATTATTCTCTGTCTTCCTGTTGTTGGAATATGAATCTTCCATCCAATAAACATCATCCAGTTTCTTCTTCTGCCTTTTCTCTGTGCTCTGCTGGGAGCCAGTCAGTGTCGAACTTAACGTTGATTCTTCGAAGCCTCACAACCTCAAGTCTCTTTACATAATCTCTTTTCGGTGCCTGTTCACACAGGTTTTTGGGAGGGGACCCCAACAGACATACAAACATATAATCAGCTCCCGCCAGTAAAGATTCAGTCTTTCGAAATGGTAATAACTGAAGGTGCAAAGATTGGTCACACTACATCCCAACTCCGGCCTTCTTTTTGTTTTTTAGTTTCTCTTCTCACTACAATCACTAAAAACTGTGCGGGCCAATGGCTTGGTCAGACCAGGTTTGCCTGTGTTTGTGTATGAGTGCTCACACTGCACAGATGTGTCCATGCACTGCATGTGTTTGTGTGTGTACTGTATATATCTGTGTGTGTGCTGTCTGTCATGCAGCATCCAGGGGCTGTGGAATATCAGTGGAGGTCGTTGGGGTTGTGTTTGTGTCCCGACCACTGTGCTGAGGAGTGGAGGGGCAAGAAGGAGGTCAAGTCAATGGCATCTGAGGGCTGGCTGGCTGGCAACAGCAAACTGCATCTGCACAATAAGTGACAAAGTGCCTTTGTGTGTCATGGTCCTTGGTGGCGGCTCCTGGAGACTGCCAACCAAGAGTAACAGTCTGATTTGGTAAGGGTGAATGTGCGTGTGTGTGTGTGTGGGATCATGTGCATGCTGGAGATTACATATGCACCAGGGTTTACGTGTGTGTGTGTGTGCCAGAGAGATAGAGTGTGTACCACAGAGTTGGTGTGTCAAACTACAAACTACTGTACAAATGTGCTGATCGCAGACCTGGGCAAAGTGTTAACTCAAAATATTCTGGATATTTACAAAAAAAGATAAAACACTACTACAAGAAGCACTTGACTCATCAGGACTTGCATGTGATTTGTCTATTTTTGAGGCTTTTTTGTTTGATTAGATGAATCAAGTGCACTTTGAGTAGTCTGATTAGTTGTGACCATATTCAAATGTATTTCTGCCCAAGTATGGAGGAGGTCAGTGCCAGTAAAATGGATCCTGCTGGAGCCATCCCTATTACCGCTTCAACACATACAAGAACATTCTGCAGGGATGACACACTCCTCTCTCTTCTTCTTTTCGTTCCTTTTTCAGATTTGTCATCATCTCCAGCTTATGATCCTTCACTTTTTGGCTCCTCTGGGCTCCGGCCTCTGTCTCCTTGCTGCTCCGCCCCTCCATCCTCCCGGGCTGATTGATTGAAAGAGGAGCCGTGGGATAGGCTGGTGTCAGATAACCCTCCAGGCTCGAGTGCTCCGGGCGTGGCCGTCTGCATAATCTTCTGACGGACTTCGCGAATCTTCAGCTGCAGACACACCTTGGTGGGGAAAGTGTCTGAGTGGCGTGCCTGGAAGGCAGCTGTGGCCTGAGCTGGAGAGGAGAAAAGGATGGTGGGAAAAAAAGGCGGGGAGAGTGAAATCAGGAGCAAGGAGACAGAGCAGTTGTTATAAGAACTGTATCACATTACCATATACACTGCATGATATTCTTTAAACGGATAACAAAGCTGCAGGGATGCCTGCACAGGTTTCAGTTTTTTAAACATATTTTTATTGTGACAATGATTTAGTTAATAACAAGAGGAGAAAGATAAGAGAGGAAAGATGTATTTTAATGGTAGATGTGTGGATGTAACATTTTAGCTGTAATGAGGTGAAATACATTTTGCATGTACAGTTTTATACAAGATTAAAGATTTATTTCAGATAGTTGTTCTTTTCTATACTGTAAATTCTTGTTCTACCTCCTGGTGGTTTACCTGACGGAAAGAAGCCATGTTCCTGAAACAGCTGCATGACCAGAGCCCGCCGCTGATCCAGAGTTCTACGCAAAGACGAGTGTGGGGTCCTGTCCAAGTCTCCTAAAAGATCCTCTCCCTCTGCAACTGTTTGGACAAAAAGCAGCATCGTAGGTGAGCACACTTTGTGGAGCAGTGCTGCAGCTGTCTCACCTGCTGTACCCGTCTTACCTGCTCTGTCAAAGGTGAAGATGTCTCCCTCACACTTGGCGGCACTCTTGGGGGTGTTGGGCTCTGAGCTGCAGCTGGACAGACGTCGAATCCTCCTCCTCGGGGAGCTGGGGTCCTCTGCAGTGAGGTCCGTCTCTAGATACATGACATGAAAGGGAGGAAGGCATGAGACAAAAACTATTAAAGCCAAGTAAGATAATATAAAAAAAAAACAGATTGCTCTGTATTTGTATTTGTTATGTATGACTTTAAGTTTTGTGTGGCTCAAAGTTACTAATGTTCACTTTCACTCTGTCTTTCTGTATATTATCTCACCAGTGGAATTGCGTCTCTTCTTCCTGTAGCTCGCCAGGATGGATCTTGGTGAGGTGGCCAGACTCTGCAGGGTGGGTGAGGGAAGGACTTCCTCTGGATTAAACTCTGGAAGCTCAGCAAAACGCTCCTCGAAGTATGTCTCAGACAAGACCCTGCACACAGAGACCACAGCAGCCACATCAGTCTGCAGTCCAGTAGTGTGGCGGTTAAAATATCAAGGGATGGCTCCTGAATGTATTCACATTTCTCATGCCTTAGGGCTGAGCTCTGCCAGGGCTTCCTCTTCTCTGTGGCTTCCCCACCACTCTCCTACTGTCTAAATAAAGACTAAAAAGGTTGAGCACTCCACCCACTCACATTCAGTAAACAAAGAGTTTCCACCATGATTTTACAAAGTTGGACTTTTGCTCACAAACTAAAAATGGAACTAGATCCCACTATGTGTGAAAATCTGTGTTTAATAAAGTCGACAAATAGACCGTCTAGGACACTGTATCTCGTGTTCAAGCTGCTTCATGCCATAATTACAGAAGATAAGCTACTGTTGTATGAGCTCTCTCAGCTTGAGCAAATGTAAACTGTTAAAATACAGAGAACGTCTTACAACAACCAGAAAGGACAGAAGGACCTGGCAGACTTGGTTTATTTTGTTTTGGCACTGATTCTATGAGAGCCATAAGTTAGAGTAAGTCTTATCACAGAGAATGGCTCTAGACTATTATAAAAGCTTGTCCTGCAGTCAAACGTGAAACAGGGCATAAATTATTCCATTCACTACTACTAACCCATCATTCGTTCACTTACACACCAAACCCTTGCAGGTATGCCATTCTAGTGTCATTATCGTCCCACTTACTTTTCTAGAGAGTCGGGCGTCTTTTTGAGTGGCGGGGGTCGAAACTTGGTCTTCTTTGAGGAAGAGGGCGGCTCTCTTTCCGCAGGTGGAGGTGGAGGCGGGTCCAAACCTGAGGGTGGTAGAGGAGGGGAACGAGGTCCAGCCTGGGCAGAGAATGTGAGGCAATAATATAAGAAAACACAAGTAAAATTCCTTAACTTTTCCATGATGTTCTGTAGCCAGCGTCATTATACAACTAATGATGGTTTGTTTGTATGTCACATTGTGTGGCAGCTGACTATGATTATTTTATACTTTCTTAATTTTATTCTCAGCTCAGAAATAATCTAAACACAGCAAACCAGATTGAAACCAGTCTGATGCAAGTCAAATGAATATAAAACAAGCAGGGAAACACATTCTGGTATATTCCAGTTACCTATGCATTTTTAAATTCACAGATGTCGCCTGACTTTATCAGAGAAGTTCTGAAATTCCCTGTTGTCTTCCCCTGTGCATGATGTTATAGATGTCCTATGATCAACGTAGTATAAAACCATTTATCAGATATACAAAATGATCTAAAACATTTAAAATACTGTAAGTGTCTATAAAAGAGAAGTTGTGAAATTCCTTGGTTTATTTCCCAGTGCATGATGTTACAGATATCCTGTGATCAACCTAGTAAAAAACATATACATCAGATGTACAAAATACTGTAAGTCTGTAAAAATCCTTAACCAAAGCTCCATTGTGTGGTTTCATGAGTGAAACGACTGAATAAATGGCGCAGATTTCCAGCTTTTCTCACCTCTTTGCTGCTGTCGCCCTCTCTGTCTGTGTCTCTGCCTCTCTGCTTTTCGCTGCTCTCCTTCATCAACCTCTCGCACTCTGCATCCATCTCATTTCGTTTCTCCCTGCAATGTTCATCTCTCACATTTTCCTCTTTGATGTGCAGAACGATGTCCTCTTCTTTTTTTACTAGAAAAGTTAGAACGCATAGAAAGATAATGGTAGTTTCTGATATAAAAATACCTAATTTTATCTTACTTTAAAAAGTTGAGCAACAAAACTATTAACTCACAGCATCAGCCTCAGGATCAAGATTTTAATCCAGAAAACATTTACAGGAAAACAGCATGAACCCTTTTTATGTCCGAAAGTGTAAAGAGAAACGAGTTCCCACAGCTAAGAAAATGGTTCTTTCATCCTAACATATGTATGATGGGTTCATGCTGATATCACAGCAAAGGAGCACTGCTGTGATATACTTGGTTCAGATAACAGAGCAAAACGCTTTACAGCATCTTGTCGTCTCTGTAATTACACGTGACAAGCTACAGAAAAAAAATAATTTTTACAAACTCTCAACACTGAAATGTTAAACCAGCCTGATTAAACCACGTGACTATTACCTGTTGCAGCATTGTTGGTACAGGTGGCCACTGAAATCCCCTGCTCTCCATCCTCAGGCTGAGTGTCCAGCTGCTTCTCTCTCTTCACCTCCACTTTCGGCTCCACTTCCACTGCCAGGCTCGTCTGGGAGGTCGCCACCGCTGAACCCTGCACCCCAGTCGCCAACGGAGAGGATGGATTTATCATGTCCTGGGCTGGAGCTGCCACAGCAGGCGGCATGGATGTCACAGAAACCACACCAGTAGGCAGTGCAACACTTGGTGCAGGGTAGATGGCAGTTAGCACCTGATGAAGAAGATTGTAAAGCAGTGAGTAGTCTGAAAAACAAATACTGGTGTCCAGAGTTTCTGCATGTGGTGTCAAAAAAAAAGAAGGATAAGAGGTGAAAACAGGCCTGACAACGGTGAGAAGATGAGCTGGACCAAAAACAATGACACAAGAACAATTAAGTCACAGAATTTGCTACTTCCAGAGTAAAAATGGATGCTGCTTTGTTTAGGGCTGCACAATAATTAGATCGCGATCTAAATACAGACCTATATCTAATCTCATCCTTACATGGGAACAATTTTGTAATGATTCTACTAATGAGGAGATCCACTGCATCAAACTACGTGCCACCCTTTTCTCCTATGTTGCATCAACAGATAACAGGACTGTGTTACACGGGTCAGATATAACAACAAGCTCTTGGAACAGCAAACATGCTGATGGCATTTTTCAATCAGTCATCATCATTTTTCAGAATGATGATGCTCACAGGCACTGCCAGAAAAACATTTGTCTGAAAGTCTTATAGTTAAGAACAAACCAGAGGTTCGTGATTAGCAGACAGTCCCATTTCAGTATTGATCATATTGTTTGTTTAATCTTCATGAAAATAACACTGAATTCAAAATGTGTAATAAACAGAGGAAAATATATTGCTCAAGAACTGTGAGACAAAATCGTGATCTCAATTCTAAGCGAAATAAATTCACATTTGACCCAGAATCTAGAGCCCTAGTCTTGTTACACAAAGCAGACAAATCTTCATGCTGTAAATCGACCACCTAAACAGTTTTACGACAGGAGAGCCTGCCAATGTTCTCTCTTATTTGTTTACAGCAATTTCCCTAATGTCCCAAAACTAATGTGGTGATGACTTATTGATACAAGGATGATGCATCTAGCACCTTTACTCTGTCTGAACTGCTAGTGCTCCTGCTGTGTCCAAGCAACTATAGTTTTTTTATTGTTATGTGCACTCTTTATTGCAAGAGATGTTTGACGGTGAGTTTTAAAAATTAAATCTGAAGTATTAAAATAAAAACTCATACAAAGCTAGAAACTAATACTTTAAAAAGATCCATATATTTAAATAAACATTAAAGCACCAACTCCAGTAATCTTCTACATTTGGTATTTAGAAGCAAATCTATTAAAAAACCGACAAAAAAGACTAATTTGATATAAACTACATTTTTCTCATCAACACTATTAACCCTTTTCTAATTTAACTAAAAGAGTACGCACCTATACACTTATCAGTGTGTAATAGTTTTCCTTCTTTACCTGATGACCAGCACTAGCAGAGGTCTGGCCAGGAGGAGTCTGTGATTGACAGCTGAGGGAAGGGGCTGGGGCAAGCAGTGGCGACTGACCAACAATTGGCTGAACCAGGGTTTGTCCGGCCGGGGCGATGGCAGTGAAGCCCAGAGTCGCCAGAGGTGATGGGAGATACGCAGGACCTGGAGCGGGTGTTGCCTGTTGGGGTGTTGCTGTGGTAACTCCTGGGCCAGACTGGACATAGGTGATCCTGAAGCAGAGAAAAGTCCAAAGTGAATATTGTTGTATTAAATCAAACAAGCTGATAATAATCTTAACAGTCTGCTGTTAATTGTATAATTTAATGTCATGTTAGGTGCAGATAAATGTGAAGCCCACGATCATTACAAGACACCAAAAAAACCACTGCAGTGGTGAAAAATGTGTAAAAATAAATATGAGTATAGCTCATAACTTTTAAGGCTAATTAAGTGACAACACAGATGCACTGCAAAAAAAGGAAAGTAGACTATTTCAAATAGATAAATTATAGCTGAGAAAACAAAATTTAATTTAAAAAATTGCAGAGCTTAGGCTGCAGCTACTGATTCTTTGTGTTACTGACTAATCTGTGAGGGTTGATCCTAAAATGTCAGAAACAAAATCTAATCTATCACAAATTTTCAAAGCCCAAACTGAAATGTCTTGTTTTATCTGACCAAGAGTGCAAAACTAAAGGTATCCAGAAATCTAGAGTTTAGTATCACAGGAAATAACAAAAAACAGTATAAGCTATAAGCTGTAATCTGTTCATTTCTTTCACTTTTGTCAAAAATGACTTCAACAATTACAGAAATAGTAGTTGCTGATTCATTTTCTGTCAATAAGCTAATTAATATCTTGACTCTGCAGGAAAATGACCTAGTTTGAACAATGGGGTGAAATTTAAATACTGTACACTATATTTCTTTTGAAACTTCAAACAGGAAACACACAGTTTTTATACTTCGTATCAAAGTTCACATCACTCCAAGGCATGATGGAGTATTAGTATGTTAGTAAGTGCTAACTTTCTTTATGTACTTTGATGCACATTCAGTACAATTAACGTTATGACCCAGCTAAAATCGAAGTCGGACAGCATCTTTAAATGTTGCTGAACTCAAGTATCACAGACGTCTCTGACCAGCTGAAGCAGTAGCTGAGAAAATAAAAGTGAATGTATATTTATATATATATATATATATATATATGTAGCTGTCTTTCAGGTGTTAGTGACCTGGTGGGCGGGGAGGTCAGGAGCACGGTCTGTGGGGGCGCAGCACCGTGAGCCATTACTGTTGCCATGGAAACAGGAAAGGGGCTCCCAGGATGTACTGCTGCGGTGCCGCTATGGTGAACGCCGGTCTGGACCACAGGCAAGGGAGCAATCTGGATGACCTATGAAGAGCAGGAAAACACATGAACCAGCAAACTAAAAACAGATCCAGGTTTTTCTTCAGCTATTTTAGAGAACACACATCTGATTTAATCTTTAATTTATTATATTTCCAGTGTGACAAACTTATAAATATCGAATGTGGTTTTATGGTCCTCAGAATATTTCTAGCACTTCTGAACAAAACACAGCACAACAGAAGAGTTGCATAGTTTTCATTAATCGTTTTTTCTGCACTTTGACAGTTAATCACGTGAAACAACGAAGACATCACAGAACACCTTTGCTGTTGCTGCAACAAAATTTGGTTTGCGCTGAAGTGGCACACTTATGAAATATAAATGTCATTCTTACATGCAACATGCAGATAGAGATGAAACAAGGGTTGCAGGCTGGACTAAAACCAGAGATGTTCTAATCACAGTTGCCATCTTAAGGATGCCCCAACAACTATATTTTTAATAATAATATGGTGATAATGAACAACAATAAACAGTAAAATATAGTAATAATGAAAAATAGTTACAATAGTCATTTCATTGTCCATCAGCAGTAAAATGTATGTGTATAAAGCACCACACCTGCTTGTTATCTTCTTTGTTCCCTAACATGGACGCGTGTTGTCTCCACCTAGTTTTAACGCTGCTGATGCAGCTGTGGATTTAACTACCTCATCACCTGTCAGCAAAGTGGGTGGTGTCACTTTATCTTTGACACTTCCGACACTTGTTTTAGTTACCGTGTCGACATCTGTACCTTGTTTCCCGGCGCCGGGCCGTTCTGCACAGGAAGAGGCGGAGCCACCAGGGAAATGGAAGGATGAGGAGGAGTAGACCCTGTTCTCACTGTTGCCATGGGAACCAACATCTTGCTCTGGGTTTGGACTAATGAGTGAGCAGGAGAGAGGGAGACAGAGAGAATTAAATCACTCAGCGTGAGGAACAGATGAATCGATCCAAAAGACGGGAGGTGAAGACAGCACAGGAGCGACGGGTGGGTGGAGACACACTGAGACAGAGAGGACATTTCAGCTACTAAGTGAAATTCCTTAATTTTCCCACAATTTTCTGTTGCTTCTGACTCTTATGAATAGAGAGTGATTAAGGCATGGGTGGGTGGTGGGCGCTCATACTCATGTCAACAGTGTTTCTGCTGTCAGTCATTTATCTCCCATTTATGTAAGTCAATCAAATCTATTTTCAACGCTTTCCCGTGGAGATGATTAACACAAAAAGGAAAATAAAATAAATATTTTTTTTCCAGTTTTCAGTGGACCAGTGAATACACTAAGAATTTATTTGTTCTTTCTCGTCAGCCAATTGTTGCTCTCTGTCTCACCTCTCGTCCCCGGGCTGACTCTGATTCCTGCACCTGAGTGCACGCCATTGGCCAGAGCGCCATTGGTGGGCAGGGAGAGGATTTGCTGGTGGGTGAACTGAGGGGACGAGGGGCTCTCGGTGGGCAGGACGTACTGGACCTGCGCTAGCGGCTTGAGGCCGGCGGGAGATTGGGAGGTTGCAGCAGTGTGGTGGAGCTGGGGCTGGAAGACGGATAGCAGGGGTTGTGCGTGCAGCTGTGAGGGTTGAGGGCTGAGGAGCTGCACTGGTGGTTGGGCTGCAGGGAATGACCCTCCCAGAACTAGGCTAGTGACCAGGCCGCTGCCCCCCACAGGAGTTACACTGACTGGAACAGGGGAGGAGGATGAGGACAGGTACCCACCCCCTGCAGTGATTGGCAGCTGCTGAGGTCCACCTGCTCCAATTAGAAGAGTGGCTTTGTTGTCCTGGGGTAGGGGGCTGAGGGCGAAGGCTCCTTCCACTGGCGTGCTGGCGATGGGTCGTACCACGTTGGTCACCATGGTGGGAGCCATGCGGACCGGGTTCAGGCTGTGCTGGGCCAAAGAGAGGGACGCCTGGGTGCTGGATGTTGAACCTATGATGGACAGAGAGGAGACACCCTGCCCACCTCCGCCACCTCCTTTCCCTCCACCTGCTGCTGGTTCTTCTCTCTGGGGTCCTCCGTCGCTCCACTCCTCTTCTCCGTCCGTGCCTCTCTTTCTCTTTCTTTCAGAGCCGTCTTCAGCACCTCCTCCTCCTCCATTCCCTTTAGCTGAGCTGGAGTCAGAGGGAGGGATGGAGGGAGATGAGGAGGTGAGAGAGGAATGAGCGACTGGCTGGAAGCCATGCTGGAGGGAAAAGAGAGAGATTCAGAGATCAAAGCCAGGAAAGTTTTTCTCTTTCTCAACTTACAGAAACTTTTAGGCGAGAGAGGATCAGAAAAAATAACTCAAATTAAACCACCAACAATTAATTCAACTAAGTCTAGTTCTCTATACTGTAAATCAAACTACATCAATATTAGAAAGGGACAGAAAGTGGCACCATTACCACATAGTTTTTTTTTTAATCTTATTCTAAATTCCTTGATAAGGAGACTGCACACAGATCAAAAACACAGATACTGAAAAACATACTTTCCATTAACCTTTTCTTTATATATGAGCAGCACAAAATAAAGGCGAAGGAGACGCACGGTTACCCATCAAAATGCGGCTTAAATGTTCTAGGCAGACAATATCAGCCACAGAATGAGACTGTGAATAGTAATTCACAGGTGTTTGATGATCCTACCTGTCCATCTGGTTCATCTTCATCACTGTCTGTCACTCTCTCTTTACACTTGAGGTCAATGGAGCCTTCAGGACATGAATCCTCTGAGGAACGAAGAATAAACACAGATAGTTAGTGTTTTATACCCTTTTAACTTAATGGACTAAGTACACAAGTGCTTCTTTTAGGAGACACAGTATGATCACAGCTGAAATCTGAGTTAAGACACATGGTGGTGGTTTCTGTACAAAAAAGTGAAAAACTACAAGTATACCATCAAATAGCCAGTTATTATATGTGGTATACGCATGTGCTACTAGCAATTAGTGTAGTACTCTGTGGCTGGGACTCACGAGATGACACAGCTACTGTTTTTAGTTTTTAGGTATTTTGACACTGTCATTCTGACTAAGAAGGCTGACGTTCAGTGTCTTTTTCAGCCGCACACTGACCATTATGGGAAGTGAAACAATCACTCTGTGGTTATGAAATACAGTGTCTAACCACTCGCCGGCTCTGCTGATCACCAGACTCACCCATGACATCATCGTCCCCCTCTTCCTCACAGATGACCATGCGCTCTTCATCACTAGTCACGTCGTCGCTGGCCCCGCCCTGGTACAGAGACTGAGTTGGTGGCCTGGTACGAAACAAACTCGCTCCATCGTCCTGACCCAGAAAAAAAGGACAGCATTGAGACATTTTTAGTCTTTACAGTGGCAGCGATTTTCATAAATATATCCAGAAAGTCAAAATATTTTTTGTATAACATTGATAATGAACTGAAAACTAAAAAGAAAAAACTGAAGTACCTAAGAAAAACACATCAGACAGGTGTAGTATAGCTATTATCAAAGCAAGCACACATATACGGCTTTGCCACCAGCACTTAATGAATGCCTTCAAACAAAAGAGCTCACATGCAGGCCTGCTCCTCTGTGATTAGGAGCGATGCAGCAAATACCACAGTCTCATACCTTCAAAGGCACTAAAAAGTAGAAAGCGAAAGCTTTGAAGTTGGAGGCTGAGCTCCCCCAGAGCTTTCAGTGGGGTTTCAGCAGCAACAACTCCAGCCCTCACACAAAGAACTAAGCAAGTCCATTTGAACTGTTTTTGAACAGTTGCGGAGTTCAACCGAAATTCTCTGTAGTGTGAAGTACACACACGTGAATATGCACATGCATGTTGTTCACATACACACAAGTACTGGCACAGTGTTTTTTAATGATCACATTATTCTGCTGATTTCATTCTTTTATTGTCTGTATTTGTGCTTGTTTTACTTTGGGGTTTTTTCTGTTCTCCAGGATTCATTTTGCTCCAGATAGGAGAAATAACTTGAACGAAAGCACATAATCTTAACTTTCTTTAACTGTAAAATCTAACATAATGATTCTGATCTGAACACACTGATAACATTTAACAGATTCTTATGGCTGGTTTGTTGCTTCACATTTTTAAATGTCCCAAGTCTCTTTTCTGCCTTTGAGCTACAGATTAATAACCTCACACCTTCTCCATGTCTCTCTCCCTCTGCTCCAGGGTGTGCACGGCGCTCTGGGAAAAGGCTCGGGGACGGGAGTGCTGGTCCGCAAACAGCCCCCCTCGACGCTCCGCTCCCCCTGGCCAGTTTGGGCCTCCTACCTTCCCCTCCAGTGCCTGGGACTCTGAAAGAGGATCTGAAGAAAGAGAAAGAGCAAACATGAAAGTGTATCTTCACAGAATGAATCAACACAACTTAAAATCGTCATCATCATGATAAAGTTGACACTCTAGAAATTTTAGGTGACTCATACTGGTAGTTAAAATGTTTAGTCACGCTGAGTATGTATATAGATGTCACCAAAATGTAATAAAAATGAACATATTTATGTAAATATACAAGCTGAAAAACATGAAAAAAAAAGATTCTAAATAGTTTATAAGGACTGAAACAATTTACAGACCAATGTCCTTCTTAAAACACAATTTGTCCACTGGCTAAAACATTCTCATCAATGCTAATTAACCCTAATAAACACACACCTATGCTCTCTGACATGCTCCTCTGCCGTGGCTCCTTTGGGGTCCCACGGCCTTCTGACAGTGACTTCCTGCGATCTTTGTTGCACCACTTCCAGTCTGGGTGGGCTCTGAAGTGGGCCTCTTTCACCTGGAGAAGGAGGACACAGGATCTGTTTTTAAGTTTCTGTTTATACAGTTTGAGTTTCTGTAGTTCAGCTGGAGCATCTTTCACTTCTTATGAAATCTTTTTATGTCCATCTCCAGACACCCTCCAACTGCTGTTGGGGCAGATCTAAAAATTAATTTAGTTGTTGGAGTACCTGTTAAACAACTGTGTATCATTACCTGGAAGGCCAGATCGTGGTACTGTTGCTTCTCTATAGGCCCCAGAGCGTACCACCACTCTCCCAGGATCTTGCTGACTGTGCGATTGTCTTGGTTGGGATGCCGCTGGTGCACCAGGGCCCGGTGACGTTTACTAAAGATCATGAATGCATTCATGGGACGGCGGATGTGGTCCTTCTCCCTCTGGTTGGGTTTAGGAAGACACATTAATGCTAAGCCGTGACATTAAATAAGTAACAACCTTTCTCTGCTTTGTGTATCGTTTTTCTCTTTTCTCCATACTGACTCTGTGTCTGCATCATGCACTGACCTTCCTGTCTCCGTCCTTGGGCAGGGCACTCAGGGACTGTGTGCGTCTCTTGATGGAGCCAGAGGAGGGTGCTAGATCGTTGGCCACACCCGGGGAGAACCTGCATTGGAACACAGAAATAAAAGTGAAATTGTGAGACCATGAGAGATGGGGAATGGAGGGAGATTCCTTTCTCTAACAGACATTCAAGAAAGCAACAAGTGTAAAGGTCGTGAAAGGATTTAGGGAGAAATCAGATGAAAGTGGTTCTCATTTAATGAGAAATACTGCAAAACAGCATAGTGTGGAGTCTACTCTTTGGTCAAACGCTGTTTTTCATGTTTTTAGTTGGTTTACTTAAGTTTAATTTGATGTACTTAACCAGTATTCTTTTTTTAATTTTACTTTTTTATTCTGCAACACAGCCCAGAAGTCATATAACCTTTAATCAGAAAATAATACACACAACATACATATATAAGCACATTTTTCATTAACAGCTCACCTGTTAATGTATTTATTCAGTTAATACAAAAGTGCAGTTTCTGTTTATGCTTGTAGTTGTTTCAGATTTTCTTCCAGGAAAAATCAACCTAGAGTTAACCACAGAGTAAATAAAACATGGAAATATAAAAGGCTGTCACAGACTGACTTATGTCTGAATTACTATTGTGTTGCATAAAACTAATAAAATAATACTTTAATATATTAAAATATATATTTTATAAGAAAATCTAAAAGAGAATGTGAATAATAAAACAAATCATACAGATACTGAAAAAACAAGACGGTCAACATGTGCAACACATGCACCACAGGGATTCCAAATAAAAGCAGTACAGCAAAAGTGTAGACTAATAAATTAGTGGGTTAAAGGTTTCATGACACAACTGGCAAGAAAACAGTTTAAATTGTGAAGATAACAGTTACTATCACTACAACAGTCTTTTTGTGAGCCAGCAGACAGAAAGTCTGAACCTTTCTGCTGTTAGAGAGTGAACTCAGTGTCAAGCTGTGACTAGATAAATATGGTGCTTTTTTGTCTAGTTTTGCTGAAGAACGTTCATTATTTACAGCAAAGACATAACAAAGAAAAGATCAAATAAACCAAAAAAAGGCAAAAGAGAAACACACACGGGTTGAAAAGCGGGTAAATTTTAAAAAAAATAATCAGTATGAGAGATATGACAAAACCTACAATGTCACAATTACCAGCAGAATCATAAGATGTCAGGAAGACTTGAAACATGAGGTTTCACTGGGGTAAAGTGCTATTTGTGTGCATGTTTATAGGCATATGTGTGAATTTGTACGTGTGGTGGAATATTTCAGTTTGAGTGTGTAAAGCAGTTAAGAAATACAAAAAAGAAAGTACTAAGTGGCCAACAGCCTGAGGGTGGACAGAAAAGAAGGTGTAGATAAAAAGATTATGAAATGACTGTGCTATACTTATGTTTGTATGTCTGCATGATGATGATGATGATGAATACTTTATTGATCCCCTTGGGGAAATTGCAAGTGTACAGTGGGGGTATTTTTGCACAAGCAGGGCCCCAGAACCAGAAAATGGAACCCAAAGCCTGTTAAATAGGTGGACTTTTTTTTATTAATGCCATTACTCTCTCCATTGAGATGTAGGCAGACAACAGGTGTAGCCACTGCAACATTCAGGGATTGCTGAAGCATTTATTTTGCCGATGGCAGCCTTTGTGAACATAGTGACCCTGAAACATTAAAAACCACACTACCAGCCAGACAGCCACGCAGCCCGTCTGAGTCACTCTGAAAGAGCAATAACCCAGCCAGACGCAGAGACACAGCCTGAGACTGAGTGGAATGAGCAAGCACAGACTGTACAGCTCTTGCCAGACACACACACACACCGATGAAGCCATTAGAAAAGTTGTTTGTTGTTGTTTGTTTCTTTTGAATTTCGCTGTCAGAGGTGGATTGAGCGCATCTGTTCGAAGTGTAGCGTCCTTGAGTTTTAAAAGCTGGTGATTCAAAGTAAAGCAACAAACCATGGCTAACATAATCTACAGTTACTATGTGCTCTCTAATGAGTCATATCCAGAGTTGCTGAGAGGAAACAAACAGTGTTTGAAGTATTTGCTGAAAATTACTTATTTAAAAGTAGCACAAAAAACAATTTTTTTTTAAAGGACAGAAGGTTACCTTAAAAACATGACATGTTTTCTTGATTTGGTTTTTGCTTCTCCTTGTTGAAATGCAGCTGTAGACATTGTTTTAAATGGATACACATAATTTTGGAAATTATTATTAAGACTTTACAAATAATCCTGAGTAGTTATCTAAGGACATGTGGGGATTAAATCAGGAACATACTGCTTGGTAACGATAGTATGCAGGCCTGCCACCTGCCACTCAACCAGTCAGCCTACTTCCCCTGCAGCTGGCTCTGGGATTGCTAGCTGCCATCCTGTCCCCAAGGCTGTCCTGCCTGCAGTTAGCTGTGTCTACCCCCTGTTCATGGTCCAGATGACTACTCCTCAGCCCATTTGTCTGGTCCTGAACAGAAATATTTGGCTCCCATCACCCTGAGTCCAGTAGAGGCCAGAAGGATTTAGGCCCAGCTTAAAGCACAGGCAGCTAACTTTGGACCCACTAGTCGCTCTCCAATCACCCAGCTGGTTAAAACCTCAGAGTCACCTTCTCTAGTCAAACCTGTGCCTCTGGCCTCCAGCGTGCTTGGCCTCACTTGTTTCTCCAGGGCCTGACCAAACCAGCCCAGTGACCCCAGGGACACCAGGGACCTTCAGCAATTACCCTTCAGCATGCCTCGCCATCAGGAATAAGAGTATGGGGATGACTGGCATCACCGACCTGCAGTGTTTCAGTGGAATGGAAGGTCCTCGCCTCCTCCAGCTTTAGTCTCTGGTGAGGTTCCGGCTCTGGCCCACACTCTTGATCCAGCCCCAGCTCCCGGGAGGGATGCTGCTGCCACCTCATCTGTTCCTGTCCCTGAGCATGGTGACACTGCCACCTCCACTGCATCCGTTCCTGTCCCTGTCTCCGAGCCGGTCAAAGGCAACTCCGCCTTCTCGGTTCCTCCTTTTCGTCCCTCTGTAAGGGTGGATCAAAGCCAGGGTCAGTAATGCTGCCATTATTTTAGTTCCTGGTCCTCCAGTTCCTGTTCCCAGCTACAGGCCTGCAGTTGCAGTCTCCACTTCCTGCTCAGCCCCTGTTCCTGTCCATGGGCAGATTGAAGTCGACGATGCCACTGAACGCCCTGCACTTGTCTTCAGGCATCCAGCCTGCTCTTCGAAGAGGTCCTGCCTCTGTCATCGGCTTCCTGTCTGGTCTCTGAAGGCTTTCTGTCTTCGCCAATGGCTGCCTGAAGTGCCCTCCTGCCTTCAGCTCATTGCCCTTGAGGAATCCCTTCACCGATGGCCTCAACCCAT
This sequence comes from Sandelia bainsii, assembly GCA_032362345.1. NCBI lineage: Eukaryota > Metazoa > Chordata > Actinopteri > Anabantiformes > Anabantidae > Sandelia > Sandelia bainsii. The sequence continues at coordinate 3,977,494 of JAUMHL010000003.1, read as the reverse complement.
CATCTGGAGGGCTTCCACCATTGCCATAATCCTGCTGCCCAAATTTTGGTGAGGCTCCACCTTTGCTGAAGGTCTTCAAAGGGGCCCTGAAGGGTTCAGCCACCACCAATGGCATCCTGAGGGATCTTGCCTCTGATGCTGGCCACCTCAGGGCCGCTTGCCCTTGGTTACATGGTTCGATATGCTCCCCAGTGCTTGATTGCATCAAGCTGCCTTTGCCTGAACCCATTCACTGAGACTGTGTGAGAAGTCTGATTCTGTTCTTCTCCTTCTTCTCTTCTTCTCCAGATGCCAACTTTGGGGTCTGCGATCTTATACCCACTCACTCACTCTCACACCCTGCCTCCGCCATCTTGTAAACTCCACTCACCTGCTGGTTGTCCTGATTGCTGTTCCCCTACCTCTATCCAGCCTAGCCCCTCTCTCCATTCAGTAAATATTCATTGTTGGCCTTTCTTTAAATTGCCTCTAAAACTCTACTGGCTTGCCTGACTGCTTTTCTGGTTCCTAATAAACACAAACAACCTCTGTACCTCACAAACAACTTTAATAAGCCTGTGAACTTATATGCAATAAATAAAAACATATACATTTCCGAACTTGCAATAAACAGGACCTAAACTGGATCAACAGTTGTCGGATTGTTGCCTGTGTCTGACTGCAGGACTGGCCTCATTTCACATGTGCCAGAGCACGACTCCACACGAGAATTTAAATTAAATATTTTGCTTATTGTGCATCTTCCTCTTTTTCTCTTGATTGTATTTAACATCCAAACCCACTGCTGAACAGTACGCCTTGCTGTGGCATTCTGCTATGTTAACAAAAACCTTCAAGTTGCATAAGACAAACTCAAACTCAAAACATATAACATGCCTGGACAAAACCAGGCGTATGAAAAAAAGACATCAAAACTGAAAATACACTTACGGGTCATCTGTATCACTCTCTGTCTCGCTGTCAGCCCCGCCCCTGTCAGTAGGAGGATTGTCATTGGTCGGGGGAGGGCATGTCGGCGAACCCCTCTCCAGGTCTGGAGGACCAGCCCGCCCTTCACTCACCAGGGCGACACCACAACGAGGCTCTGAAAAATAAAATAATTTATCTGCCAGTTAGTGAATAACTTTTTGAAAGTGGTGCCATATATTTAATGCATGCAGCTTGTTGATGGGTGGCTCTATTCTGGCCAACTGACTGTGGGAGGTGTGAGAAGCTCTGATTATATCTATGTTATAATCTTCTCCAGTAGTAAGAAGAATATTTCATGTAAGTTAAAGTCGAATATACTGTAATTCACATACAGTATAAAAGTCACTGATACTTCAAGAGTAGAGTGCACTACAGAAGTCCTCTGTCATTAAATGTAATATTCCTTCATTCTGCAGGTGTCTTAAAATGTGGATTGTACCCATTTACTGAGCTTGCCTCCTTATCCTCTATGTTTGAGGCCACTTTAACTTAAGTTTTTATAGCATAAAATGAGATAAAAAAAAAATATCACAGAAGACTTGACAGTATGTGGTTCTTGTCTACCAAAACGAAATTGGTTTAATCTTTTATGTTCATTAAGCAGAAAGTTGCAAACACTACGTTTCTTTTGAGACTGATTGTGTAAAACATCAATGAATGTGATGCCACAAAGTCCTATATTTTCCCAGTGATTAAATTGGCTTATTAAATCAAGAGCTTAAAAGATTAAGTGACTAATAGAAAGTTAAATGCCAAATATTCAGATAATCAGTTAATCATTTCATGTCAATGTTCAGCCCTGAAGCCTGGCTTGATCTAGTTTTATTTAGCTTTACTTCCGCTTTTATTTTGAAATCCTGATGCCCAACATTTTGTTGCTTCCTGCCTGTCTCCCTGGTTGCTGGTGATTCGGTAAGTGATTCCACCTGTGAGTGTGAGTATTTCAGAGACCTGTCTGCCCCAGTCACTTTGCCAGATTTTTGCCTTCTGATGGTGGTAACTCTCCAGCCAGACTCTGCCTGTGAATCACCTGCTTTTGCTCATTGCTGTCTATTTTTGCCTGTTTCTCTGCTCAGACTGTTCCTAGCTGCTGTGCATCTGTTTGTGGCCTTCAGTTCAGCTGTTAAGATAACATTTGACATTTCAGGCAAAAATGCCAACAATTCAAAGGTTATTTTCACTGCTGGTTGGACAAAACAAACAATTTCAGAGCAATGATATTAAGCTATAAACTAAGCAATTAATAGTTGCAACATTAAAAAACAAACAGTTTACAGCTCATAAAAAGAGAACTTTAATACCTAAAATAAAGCCTTGTGAAGCTCTGTGGAATAGAAACTGCAGCCCTCAAATTAGCTTCCAGATTACTGAGTGTTCCCAACAGTCAAAATTAGTCTATGAATACATTTTTACCACTCCAGCCAATAAACAGTGTTATCAACAACATTACTGGAACTATATTGGTGTGAACACCAACTGTGCTGATTTGAAATTCAGTCGCAAATGTTTTGGGAAACACTGACTTGGCTGCCGGTTTGTCCAAGCAACATTTGTACTTGAGTGTTTTTGGCAGTTGTTGTTTGAGAAACGTACTAAATAATATTTCCTGTTAGGATTACTTTATTTTGGGAACTACTTGTTTATAATATATTGTTAGATACAGATATGATCAAACACTGTAAAATCAGACTTCCTTTTTCTCTCTTGTGTGTAAAAAGCCATGATGTCATGTCCAGAGAAAAGCACTGGGGTCATCTGCTACCTTTGCTCTGATTGACAAGCTGTTGACCATCAGCAGGCTGGGCAGCCGCTCCTGATTGGCTGGGCTCCAGGAACGGGACGAGCGAATGCCAAGGGAACACTGGCACCGACCGAGGCTCCACGTTGGTCCAAACTGTGGGAACACAAAGGGACAGAGAAGGGAAAGAGAGAGCGAGGAAGAAAAAGTGAAATGTCATCATGTTTATCCTTCTCAGTATCATGGACTGTAGACAGAAGGGAGCGCTCTGCCCTCTGGCAACATGTGAAATGCTATGTGATCATCAGCCAGCGATGAGCTAAAGTGCTACTAAAAACTACACTTTGATAGAAACTGCCAGAGACTGAAGAAGACCATGAATGGAGCTGTGTATTTAGCCACCTACTGTGGCCCCCTCTCCAACTCAGAGACCATCCCTCAGGATAATGAGTGCCGAGGTGTCATGTGGTGTGTGTGTAGTGATGAGGGAACCTGTTATTTTATCCACAGAGATTCCAGACCCCTCACTGTCTAGACTGCTGCCGAGCTTTGGACTCTGCACCCAATTTGTCTCTGCAGTGGGAACCATTTCATGCCAAGAAAAACTACATAAGTAAAAAGTACATAAGTAATTTGTACACAAATCTCTATTACTAGTACTTAGGGAGTGGTGTTATGGTTAGAAGCAATTACAAAATGAGTAGTATTTTTCCTGCTGACACTTGTTTTTAGTAAAATGTCTTGACGAGTTTCAAATGGTTTTTGGATGGTTTGCCATAAAATCTTTGCCATCAGACATTGATGTTTCTTCTGGATCACTTATAATAACTTTTGATCCTGTAACTTTTCATCCAGCACCATTTTAAGCTCATTTTCCAATGTGGTTAATGAGCTACAAACCAGTGAAATTACCACCTTTAGTAGTGCAAATTAGCAAACGTTAGCACACTAACAAGATAAACTAAGAAATGCATACTGTAAACATTATACTTGCTAAGCACCAGCATGTTAGAATTGCAAGTCCAGCCTCACTGGGCCACTAGCTGGTGTCTCTAGACATCTTGAAGCATTAGGTTTTTCTCTATAGTTTGAGAAAAGATAAAGAAGTGAGTTAATAGCCCAATTAAAATGCATGAAAGCTGATGTGAAAAGTTGACTTTTGGAGATACACATTTAACATTTCCTCAGCATCAATCACTGGGACATCTAATATCACATTATTTTCATATCATCGCAATACTTGTACACAACTCCTGGTACCAGTAACTGATTCAAGCACAATAACTACCACCAAACCCAGTACTACTAATGGCACTTCACCTGCATTTTGGATATTTTACTTTGGCAGTGGAGGACCTCAAGGTTTCACTGTACTTCAGCAGTGTTTTATTCTGTTTATGAGTGTACTATAAATTTATTTAATGAAATTTTCAGCCTCAGCAGACAGTTCTTTAAACCATTCCTCCTCCACTGATGCCTGCAGTACAGATCGAGTTCATGCATGGTGGACATAAACTGGCTGTGAACTCTGCTGCAGCTCAGTTTCCAATTCCAATAGTAATTCTATAACAAAGTATTAAAACAGTATATATATAGCTAACCATTTACTAGTTATGGCTCATCTAAAATGGAGATCGAGATACTGCTGAGCTAGACGAAAATAATGTAAATACATCCTAGATGTATTGTAGGTAGTTTTGGCTGATTACACTGTTGAATAAGTTCTCTTTAAAACGGCGTCACATGACCATTAATGCTGCACTGTAACCTTTGCACTCTTTGCTGCTTACTGGCAGTTTATTCATTGTTTGCATGAGGAACTTCAGCTGAGGAAGTGAATCTTATTCAAATGTTTTACACACGAAAAGTTGCTTTCTTAAAGTAGACAAGACAAGAAATAGTAACGGTAGATGATATTTTTTTAATGTAAAACAAATTAACATATCGTCTTGTACTTCATTCACAGTGCAAATTTAGCTACGCTGCAGCAGCTCGGCCGAAAACCTCATGAGGCAAATTTCATTTGTGATACTGAGCTATAAATAAAGTTTGATTTGATACAGATTTGATTTAGATACTCATATCAAAATTTGGGAGTTTAAAAGTTTGTTAACAATATATAGGACAGTAAATGTAAGATACAGCATGTTTTACAGTGTAGAAATAAAGTTGTTATTGATATGTTATTGCTGTTGGACAAACTATGTAGCTCTGTTTCTAGAGAAACCCAGTTTGGCTTCTCTTTCCTACAATTTCTTGTTTCGTATTGGCCGACGCGCACTGATTCTGATATATTTGCAAATACCGAATGTTGGCAAATTTACCGGTCTAGCTTTAATCAATGACTTGGATACCAGATAGTAATTGTAATCAAGAGGTTACACCAAACTATCAGAAACAAAAACTGATATAAACATTTAAATGTTCGGTGTGGTAGACTGTAGCAGGGTATATCTGTAGATTAAAGGCCATTTTAATACATTTTTTACATATGTTTCCCAGGTTTCAGTGCTTTGGATTTAAGACTAAATTCATAATGAAAATAAATCAACTATATTAGCACAAACAGTTTCCACCTGAATGTACCTAATGACAGTTCTGAGGCTAATCTGAACGAGCAGTGAAACAGGAAATGGTTTTGCAGCCAAAACTGTGTTATCTCTCTTGCGCATTATTGTAGCAGTGAAGATTCATGAGTCAGAACGCGAGCTAATGAAAGCGCAAAATCAACACTCTTCAGTGTTTCCACCCAGAGTTGTGGTCGAACTACAGCTTATTACTACTTGATCTGCCTAAATTTTCCACTTAGACTCAATCGAGTTTATGGATTAAAATGAAGCCAAAAGCACTGAAAATGTAGATAACATTCTAGCACTTTCTAAATGTTAAGTATCAGAGACAGAAACTCTTCTCATTTATCTGTTTGTCTCTTGGTTTACTTGAGGGCACTGACAGCGATGACTAGTGAGAGGCAGCAGTGATGAAGACATACACCTGATGGGGTGAATAGATGTCTATCCTACTCAGATGCAGATATCCACCTGTCCTATGATGCCATATTATCACCACTGGAGGCTTTTCCAAATAAATCCTCTTGTAGGTCCAAAAGCAATAATGAGCTCTGTAACAAAATGGGACCCCTGCTACCTGTGGCCTCTTTTCTCTTCTTCTTCATCACTGAAGGTTGCAGATGTAGTCAGAGAGAGCAATAATGAAACTTGTGATGCTAATGCAGCTGCACTTGAGCTGGGCTATATTTAGGAGAGATCTCAGCTATGGGGCCTCCACTGTCCTCTGCGTGTGTTTGTTTCTGGGCCCGCTGTGGCTCTAGGTGTTTTTAAAAATGTATGGCGAAGGAAACGTTATGCTACAGAGGCAGGTGGCTGTTAGCAGAAGTGCGAGGGATGTGAGAGAGAGACAGAGAGAGAGAGAGAGAGGGGGGAATAAAGTGTGCTCTGGTAATCAGCTCAGGCCTCAACGCTTTACTGCACTAATTCTACTGGTGGAAAAAGTGTATCCATGACAACACGCCAGCAATACGATTACTCCCTTTTCTGCTGAGAGCCATGAAATACATTCACATCACGCTGGACCTGCCCTTGATGCCTTGTCTGAGGTTGTTGATTGTATAGAACACGGTGTGTGTGTTTGTGTGTGTGTGTGTGTGGTGGAAGAGGAGGCGGGAAATGTCCTTGTTGCTCTCTACACTCCTGCTCTCAGTCTTTCGTGTCTAGACATGTCAATATTCTCGCCCTTTTAATGTTTCAGTGAAACACTTCTTATCTCTCTCTCTCACACACACGTGCGTGCGCATGCATACGTATATATAAAGAGGATGACTCCTCCTGCACATGCACACTCACACACAAGCACACTCTGTCACTACATACACTGAGTCACAAATTACACACAGTGAGCAGCAGGTCTGAGTGGCTGCCTATATGAAAGCTTTTCTGATCTTCGCACCTCAGAAATAATAGTTTCACATTAAAGTCATCTCAATCATTTGAACCAAGTCAAGAAGTTATCGTTCAATCAGAAAAAGGTTATGAAATATTAAATATTAAAATTAAGAACAAACACTATCTCGTATTCTTAATGACTTTAAACACATTTTCTGTAGCTGCAACCATTCAGTTTAATTATCGTCTGTTTGTTTTGTGTTCTTGTTCTAGCTAAACCTGTGAAAACTGAACTGTGAAACTGAGCAACCTATAAATTAGCAATATCTTTCTGCACAAAGACAAATTCCTGCACATTTAGTGCGCTTTCAATTTTCAGATTTAGAAAGTGTTGAATCAGAATGACACAAAATCAGAAATTATTCATTTTAACAGGAAACCATCTGCCTTATTGATATATTTAAAGTAACATTTCTGAGTTGGCCATACTGTAATATCGCAAGGTTGGCATGGAAACAAGCATACATTATATGGTGAACCCAAACACCTCCAATTCTCAGTGGCCAGTTTTCTTACATCCAGTTTTTCAACTTTGATGAGTGTGCACACAAAGCTGACAAAAAAATTGACAAGCTTTCATAGCAGGTACATGAAAAAAGCAACATAAACCATTCTAATACTGAGCTTCTTCTGACATTTACAGTACAGCTTATATGTTAGAGAGTTAGCTGATGGTACAGTGAATGTTAAAGTTAATGATAACCGGGAAATACATAAACATACTCTTCATCCCTAAAATACAGAAATCTACATGCAGGACGTGAAATGGACTGGAGCTCAGGTCAAAAATGCCCCTGAATGTCAAAAACGTCACCTACTGTACATATATATATATGTATACCTACCCCCCTGTGTCCACTGTGCCTGATTTTATGAAAACATTGGCAATAGTTTTTTGTATGCTATTGCCAAAAAGAGCATTTCTTATAAAACAACTCAGTATGCATCCCACCGTAGCATACAAACTATAATATTCTTAAAAATATTCTTACTTACACATATTATATATATTATAAATATATAGTATATTTAAGATTCTATTTAATAGCTATAAAATGTTCCTATAAAGGTCAGAATATGCTAAAAAAGGGCAACAAAAAATGTCCCTTGAATATGGCTACGTTTTTACACTGCAAGCAAACAATAGTAAAGTATACATGAGTCATATCCAAAGCACTCTGATGACACTCCTGTAACTCGAGAGAGATAATGAAAGCGAGAAGTACTAAGCTAGAGTACATAAAATGCAGCCTGCCCATCCCTTTTTACAGTAAGGCATAAGTGTGGCTCAGCAGACTTTGTATCTGACAGTAGCAAAGGTCACGGCCACAGTGCCACCAAGATCTCCCATTCCCCCAACCGTCCTTACCAGTCCCAGGGCGCCCCATGATGATTTGCTTGCGTGGAGCAGGATGAGGAGACTCAGCTGGCAGTATGAGTGGCAGCAGGGCAGTCGGCGTGGGGTGACAGGCTACTGGCTGTGGCAGGGCTCCTCCAGAGGTGTCCTGGTGACCCTCAGGTTTCCTCTCCCTCTCCCTTCCTCCATTACCAGAGGAGGACAGGACTGAACCTGACGATGTAGACATCGACCCAGGAGCAGAGGGGCTAGATAGTGTAGTGTGGCCTACTGTGGCTGGAGTCAGGGACTGGGAGGAGAGTCAAAAAAGTATTTTTAGTGTTTGCAGACATTTGATTCATCACAATAATGTATATGTATATTCCCTTTCAAAACAACATTCAATGGAAAACCTTTCAACTACTCAGTATACTCCTGCAGCATAATCCACACACAGCTGATCCATTTTCCAGCTTTGAATATTCAAACAACATTCTGAGTTGGTAAGGCTGACCTTATTCTATCAGCAAAAAAGAATTACCATAGCTGAATTTTAAGCATTCTTACATTTTTATGAGCTAATGAAGTTACTTTTGCTGTGAGGTAGCAATGATATGATATCCCTATTGCAATATAAGATTACATATATGTGATCATATTTTGTCCACATGGCTATTCTATACTATATACGCTATGATTTATTTAAAAAAAAAAAGTGACTTCCTTACTGAGCTGGAGGTGACCAAGACAAGTGTGGATGTAGGGTTGCGCAGAAGAACTGCACCATTGGTGGTGGCCCCATTGATAGGGACGGGGGCCTGCAAGCCTGGGAGGGCTGTGTGCTGGGGCTGGCTGTGTTCTCTAGACCTGCTTCTCTCTCTCCTTCCAAATGGTCCATCAGAGAACTTGGCCAGGGGGACATCTGGATTGCGGACAATGACCGGGGAATCGCGAAGTTGCACAATGCGGCGTGGTGAGGGTTCTTGGGGCAGCGGAGAGGGAGGAGTGGGTGAGACCAGCATAGGTGGTGGCGTGGAGGCAGCGGACGAAGGTGGCCGACTGGTGGCGCTACGAGGCCGGGGGAAGGAGGGGGTTGTGGGTTGACTCTGCGGGGAGAGGACTCTGAAGGCAGCAGGGCTGAGGCCTTGGGCTGGTTCTCCTACGCTCACCAGCTGCTGTTGCTCAGATTTGGTCTGGTAGTCCTGGACTGCAGTCAATGGAGGAGGTGGGTGGGTGTCGAGCTTCCTCTTGCTGGGGCTCATAGGGACTGTAAAAGTGAGACTGGTCTGAAATGTGGGCACAATCCCTGACAGGTGACGGTCTCGTTCAGCACCTGGTGTTCCTATCTTAGTGCCGCTCAGCTGGCGAGGGCGACGTGGAGTAAGAGGGGGTGGAGCAGTAATGGGGCTGAAATTGGCAGGGCGGAAGCCAAAGAGCGGAGAGGGAGAGGGTGATGGGGTAGGGGAGAATGGTGACTGGTTGGAAATAGGGGAATATGAGGGTGTGCCTGAGCGGGATCCTCCAAGGGAGACCAGCATGGTTGCTGCCTCACACTCATCGAAATCGAAACGAGAGAGGTCCTGGGGTAGCAGAGAGGGAAGGACTAGGCGGGGACGAGAGTCTCCCCCACGGCTGCTCGCTTCGCTGCTTTCCCGTGATGTCTCATCCCAGTCAAACTCTGTGCTAGCTCTCCCACCACTCAGTCGGAGGTCAGAGGGCGTCAGGGTCCCTGTGCTGCTGGCTCCACCCCGATCCCGGCTGCCTCCACTGGCTTCCATCTCCTTGGTCCTCATTGAGAGGTGTCTGGAGCAGTATCCTCGGCGCTGGGACTCCTTGGAGCAGCCCTCCCTGGAGCATAGTCTCCTCCACTGTTTCCCATTGAACTTCTTACGGATGCCTGTTGGCGTGCACACCACATCTCCCTTCTTGTACTTTTGCTGTGCAGCTGTCAGTGGGGTGCGAGAGCGTGAAGAGGAGGAGGAAGTTGAACCTGATCCAGATCCTCCGCCACCACCTGCTCCTCCACTGGAGGAACCTCCTCCTGAGGCCTTTTCTACTCTCGTGGAAGATGCAGTAGAGGAAGAGATAGGAGGGAGAGGGGGGAGCTGGGGAGTGGTAATGACAGTGCCAGTTGGGTCAAGGCCTAATAAGACAGATGAAGGAGGGGGATTAGGGTTCAAGGTCAGATGGGCAGTGTGGATACCGAGGCTCCGCACCACAGATAGGTGGGGATTGAGGTAGCCAGGTGGGGGCTTAGAAACTATGTGGCGGTGCTGAGGAACTGCCATTGGTTTGGCCCCAGGTATCATTGTCCCCACTGGGACCATGTTAAAGTGGGACACCTCCATGTCTTCTTCAGGGGTGAGTGGCATGTATGAATGGTGATGCTGCTGTTGCTGCTGCTGCTGCTTTGCACTGTTCTCCCTTTCTCGCTCTCTTTCCCTCTCTCGTTCCTGTTTTCTCTGGAGTTCCCTCTCCAATTCTTTCTCAATTTCCCACTCTCTCCCAGGGGCCAGACTGAGGACTGATGCTGGAGTTACTGGAGTGGTGATGTTGTGGCCTGAAGTGGAGGAAACAGCAACCATGCCTGGGTACGGTATTCCTCTCCCCAACACCGATCCCACTCCTGGGGTCATCCCTTGGCTCAAACGACAAACCTCCTGCTCCACGTCCACCTCCTCCCTGTCTTCTCGCTCTCTTTCCTTGTCTCTGATCCCCTCTTCACCCTCTCTTCCTCCTCCGGAGGGCAAATCCAGGTCCCAAGGTGGCACCAGAAGACGGAGTGTTTGCCGGGAGACCCACACTGCCTGGGTAGGACCAGCTGCCCCTCTGCCATCGTCCTCATCCACAGAGTGAGGTCTTTCCTCAGACAGTAAGACACGGTAGCGGTTGGCCACAGCAGGATGTGTGTCCACCTGGGTCACTACACCTTCTCTGTACCACTGGCCCTCGCTGCCCTCCTCGTTGCCAAATGGTACACAGACACGTGTTCCAATAGGTATTGGATGGACACCAGGTGGCGGGGCATCTAGTATAATGTCCACCACCCCCGGGGGACTATCATGTCGATACGGATAACGACACAGCGTCTTTTCCCCATTCAGCTGCACCTCCAAGCTTCCAAACTCACCACTAACCTTACGGACAACCCCTGCCCGAAACACCAAGTCTGAATTCAAGAACTCATTTTTTCTTTCCCCTCCTCTCTCCTCGTCACCTATTTTCCTGAGCTGGCGGGCGAGGATACGCTGATTCTTCAGTCCTTTGGCCAGAGCATCAGACAGTGCATCAGGGAGACTGGATTGTGTGTGTGCAGACATCTGTGTGTCACCAACTACCTCCAGGTCAGCGGAGTGCTCGCTGGCTGTGTCTGTGGAGGAACAGCGGGGCAGGGGACTGGATGACACTTGCACTACATCTCTGACCCCTTCATCTCCTCCAGGCCTTTCCTTCTCCCCTCCCAGCAATAGATTAGGGGGTCCTGGGGAGCTGTCCTGAGGCCTGTCCATGCAAGTGGCCCTGCTATGGAAGTCCTCCATCAGTCTCCTACTCTGACCATTGCCATCAGGGTGCGAGATGCTGATGTCACTTCGTGAACCCGTTGACCCATGGTTGAGGACCCCGCTGCTCTGAGGAAGAGGAGAGGGATTGCTGGAGGCAGGGTTGCTATTGTTACCGACAGCAGTAGATGAGCAGTGTTCAGAGGTGTACTTCTTCTTGGGAACGCGGGCCTTGAAGGTGGCTGTCTTCCGGTTGGAGGAGGGATTTGGGCTGCTGTTGGCGCTTGGTGTACTACTGTTACTGCAGCTGCTTCCACCACTGTCACTGTGGCTGCCACTGCTCGCAGCTGACCTCCCTGATCTGTTATCTATGGTTGTCGACAGTTTCCCAGAATCCATCATAAGTGATACCGTCGTCTCTGACAGCCCTTCTCTGTGAAACCCCTCCCCATCTGAAGTGTCCCGTGCTCTTATTGGATCCGTCTGAGGGAACTCTGAGTGTGAATTAGAAGAATAAGTAGAAGAGGAAGTTCGATTTTGTGGGGATCTGCTTCTGTCTCTGTTCTCATCTGAGTCTCTCTTCTCTCCTCCTTCGGGGGCATCCCCAGCTCCTCGACGCTTCCCCCCTTTGGCCCGGGTGGAGGGAGGAGAACGCCGGCCCTGCTTTTTTATCGGCTTCATCTTTTCATCTAGCTTGCCTTTCTCCAAACAAGTCCTTTTATTTATTTATCCCAGGGATTCTGCTTGGCGTTCCTCTATTGCTCTGCCTTGTTTTTTTTCCTCTTCCCTCTCCTTTCCTTTCTCTCTATTTTCCTCCTCTTCCAGGGCTTCTCTCTCTCATCCTGTCTTGTCTTCGTTGCACGACTTTGGCACTTGCCCACCTTATTCCAGAGACTCTGAAAGAAAGGGAACAGGACGCGTGGTTTACTCATGTGGCAAACACATTCAGACATGCACAAAGCCTATTCACCGCACAAGATAGCTACTACCTGGATGGCATAGAAAAGCGACTAATTGAATCAAAATCAAAACATCTATGAAAACATTTAAGTTCCATCAAAGTAATTCAAAATAAAAGCACAGCAAAGAGGGACATCGTCATTACAGATATCATAAAAAATAACGGTAGTAAACATTAAACATAATCTTTTAGAAATATATGCCCTGTTAAATGATGCCCCACCGTACTAGAGTAGCAATGAACATGACTCATCTACAAATTCATTACACATTAATTCATTACATAACAGGTTCTACTCACATTACACAAAGCCTGCATCCATACCAGGTACACACTGAAAACAGGAGGCCATATTGAACGGTAAACACAAAGTAGACTTACAACACAGTATGGAAATAGCGAGGAGCACTTTGCAATTTGCCCAGACAAGCCTTCGTGCATGCACTCCTCTCTCACACATACACACACACACTACTTGTTGGCCGGGGCCGTAGAGGCGGGGGAATTCCTTCTTCGCTTGCATACTGAAACCCTCCCTTTCTCTCGCTCACTCCCTCTCTCTCTCCGTGGCGACCTTTATCTATGTATTTCAAAGCAGTCTCAATCCGCCCCTACAAACTCCATTTCCTGTGGAAGACCATTACCTAACTTCCCATTACTTTATTCCTCCCTCTCTCTCTCTCTCTCTCTCTTTGCTACTATTACACGTTCATTCTTATCCCCTGCCCGCATTTTCTCTTCTCTCCAATATCGATTTCTACCTCTCATCTCACTCTTTCTCTCCTCTCCTTCCATTTAATCTCTATCCTCATTTTGTGCTGCAGTCATCCAGAAAAGCAGTTGTTCCGAATAACTGTTATTCCACACTAGAGTCATTGAATGTCGCTCTTAGCCATGCCAAAGTCATTCAGAATATCTCCTATTCCACACTAGACTCATTCACAGCTCTGCCTCCATTTAGAAAGTATAACAGATTGATTTTGCTGACTTGTTGAACGGGGGACTGTTGTCATTTAACTGGTTTGTTTGCTGTTTGGCTCATACCCATGGGACTTGCCTCAGGTTCTAGCTGCTGCGTGCTCTGCTTCGTTTCTTCCAATAACGGAGGCTCCACAGAGCTACGAGTGCCAGGAAGATGCTAACAACAAGTGTATAAGAGGGAGAGAATCAACACAGCCCCTATATGATCTGTCATCCTTTTGAATTTTCTCACTCCAACTGTGATATTCACTGTCAAACTATTCTGGATTGATGTCTGTCAGCTTCCAATAGTCAGTCAAACAGTCAGTGACAAGTAGACATGTCTGTTAACTTTGTGTTCGCCTGTCTATCCCTCTTTCTACATCCGTTCTCCCACCAGTCTCTTTCTTTCTGTCTGCTCGTCTCGTTTCCCTTATGCTGCCTTCCCGCCTCGTCTGTGAATGCTTGCATTTATTCAGGTCCTTTTTAATATCTGCCACATCACAGCGGCTGGAGAGAATTCCATTTTCATACAGATGAGTGCCGCCTGTTTCAAGGCCACACACAACAAACAGCTATGTCGTGATAGTTGATAGTGTACACAGAGAACTACAGAGCTCACAGCCATCACTGTGCTCTATGTAAATCCCTATTTAGGACAGACTGCAGCAGAGCAGGGACCATAAAATAATTTGGCAGCCGGCCTTACTTGGTCACGATAGAGGTATGCTACGTGTGTTTACTCTGTAGTGCACTGTGTACAACAGCTGGTGTCAGAGTCATGGGTCTAATGATAACAGCTTAAAGACAAACTGATGCAATTTACACTGCCCTCAGTGAAATATGGAGCAAGAAGAGGAGCAATCTAAACCTCGTGTCTCCTATGTTTCATGTTGGGCGACCGTGGCACAGCACTTTCTGCTCATCAAGCACACATGAAGTAAAGGGTAACAAGTTCAGTCCTATTATAAATGTAGACAAGTGTTTACCCTGTTGTGTAGGTCGGCATAAACGCACAACAAACACGACTGTAGCCAGCGTTAAGCTGATGTAAATCATGTGAGGTGAGAAAAGCCTGTCTAGAAACACAATGCGGTTTGGCTTAAGTGACTGTCTCCACTGTTTAGTCAGAGTTTTTAGGTCAACTTGTTACTTTTTACAACCTTGCTAAAACAAACTGATAACCCCTTGATCAACTCATGATTATATCAAGTGTAAAGTGAGTCAACATGATCATGTTTAGGGTATGAACACATGGTCTGATGCCATAAAGTCACTATAATAATCCCACTGGGGATCTCCACAGTGTCCAGTGGTAAACTTTTACACATTATGCAGTCTATTATGGTATGATCCTGTCCACTGGTGTTGCTAAGTCACTTCAAATGGTTTATTTCTAACTCACAGGGGACTGCGTGATATTTAAAAGTTCTGCCATTTGCACAGCACGTCACTTTACAGTGTATAACAGGATTACTACAGTGCTTTGTTAACGATAGGCCGTGCTGGATAAATATATTAACATAATGCAGAGTAGATAACAGCTGGTAACTTTATCTAGACAAGGCCCGAAGCACAAAATGCAAAATACAAAAGGAGGATGTCGTCACCTCTGGTTTAGCTGGATAGTACCGTGTGTGTCAAGCCCTCGTAGTACCGCGATTACTACCAGTTTTACTCCACAACACAGCAGGCCGTGACGTGCAGCGACCAGGCCTCAACTACACGCAAGGCCTCTTGGAGGTCCTCTACTCACTGTCAACCGGGAAATAACCGCTTTAAGGGACATTTTGACCCTTAAGACAGCGTAATACGTCGCTTATTCCCTGCGCTGCATGGCCGTGCGCAATGTCTCAAACAGACGACCGCGTTAACTTTGTCGATCCACTCCAGTGACACACACACACAACACAGCGAGAAACAGCGCACAAAGTCGGCTGTTTGTCCCATCCGAAAGTGACAGTCGTCTGAAAACATACCTAAAGATGTCCTGACAACTTTATGTCGGGCCTCGTCGTCGTTTGCATCATCGCAACCGTGATAAAAAGAGGGAGAAAGTGTCACTGTGTTGACACCAAACTAGTCCAAGGAGAAGGCCCTCAGCTCCAATAAAACACATGAATTCACAGAGCCACGTTGATTCATGAAAAAGAGGAAGAAAATATGTCAGTGTAAAGACGGGAGGAGGAATGACAAGCGAAGAGTTTTCGGGGTTTTGACACAACGCAGAAAGAAATAACA
Source organism: Sandelia bainsii (assembly GCA_032362345.1). NCBI lineage: Eukaryota > Metazoa > Chordata > Actinopteri > Anabantiformes > Anabantidae > Sandelia > Sandelia bainsii. Next base: position 3,961,827 of record JAUMHL010000003.1, on the reverse strand, counting down.
GTTGTTGTGGGAAAGTCCAAAGGCGGTTATGGCGTTGAATTTATTTCTAGTGGAAAAGTTTCGAGCTCACTATGTCTCGCCGCACCGCTCCCTTTTTTTTCGCAGAAGACACCCAATCCGCCCTCTCCTCCTCTCCGTAGGCCATCCACATATCGGAAAATATGCTGATCAGCTCCACTGCTAATACTGTTTATGATCAACGTTAGCAGCTCGGCAAAAAGCACAACAAGCCCCTACTGCAGTGCTGCAGGAGAAAGATTTGTGGCCAGCTTATACTCACCACAGCTAACAAGAGTAGCCCGGTGTGTTTGTCCTGTTGAGTCCGCCGGGTAAAATAAGGCAGGGTGGCCAGTCGTCCGCAGCTGCCAATTAGCGGTCGTTCATCTTTCTCCGGCAAAGCAACTTAAAAGGAGGAAAAACTACTGCCCTGTACATTCTACACTACAGTCGCAAAATGGTGAATGAAGCCTCGAAGCCTTGACAACCAGCCCGTGCAGCCAATCGCGGCACACGAACGCATACAGTAGCCAATGGGTTTCCGAGGAGAGCGAGCGGGGGCGGGGCCACGCGTCAAAGTAAATTTGATCGACGGAGCGCCGCGGCCAATCGCGATGTGGGAAAACAGAACAGCTGTTGGGAGAGCGAGGCTGCGGCGGCCAATAGGGCTCCTCTGTGGGCGTGTCCGCGACGTTACACAGGCACGCAGGACAGGAATGAAATCTTTCTCTCTTTCCCTGTCTACTTCTTCTTCTTCTTCTTCTTTTATCCATCCTTCATTTTTCTGCAAACATGACAACAGGGGTGTAGACGAAGGGGACTGCCTGTCTTTTTTAAAGCAGGTTAGACTTCCTTAGTGGACGAAAGAGCACTAACATGACATGTCAAATTAATTAGAAATCAACATGTCACCTTCCAAACTGTCATATTACTTCAAACTTAACTTAAACTCGCACTTATAGCTTGGCTTAAACAAGACCCAGTAACTCTCTATCTGCATGTATTCTCTGTGCTGTGCAGTGTCTCCGCTATGACCCATGTAAGCCACAGGTTGAGTGTAGTTTCTACAAGAACCACAGAGAACACCAACTCCCAGAACTCTCATGCTTCGTCTCTCTCCGTCCCCCTCTCTCTGTCTCTTTCCCTCCCAGCTAATCAGAGGCGCTCTAAGCAGGAGAGCATCCCTAAGTCCCGCCTTCCCAGCCAATCAGGACAGCTGCTGGAGGCTATACGTCACCAGAGCAGCGCGTGATTGGCTGAGAGGCCTGGGGTCTGCAGGCCAATGACCGAGTGCTGTGGTGAGGTCATTATGCTTGTTGCCATCAGCTTGGCCAAACAGGAAGAGTGAAACCCCAGTGAGTAAATTGGTCCAAACATGGGATTATGGTTCCTAAGACACTGACCCATATACACCGTGGGCCTCATTGTGCGCACACACAAACACACAGTGTGTGTACGCAGAGAAGCGTGCATGTGTACTAGCAGGTACAGGCTGCAATACACTGAAGAATACAAGTCAAAGCTATGAAAACATGCATGACTACACACACAAACATGCCAATCTAGAGACATGTGCATGTGCAGCACACACGCAGACAACACAGTGGCATCCTGCTGTGATTTCACAACACACTAATGGTGTGTGTATTGCAGCGTAGCACTGCGACACACTGTTTCTATAGCTTACAGGCACAGATGGCGAGTTTGGTCAATGATGATACAGAGCTCGCTGGCTGCGGCATTGCAGTCTGCCCGATACACACAGGCACACACACATACACACACACACACACACACACATTCACACATGCATATGCACACAGGCGAGCGGGTACACTTTCCACAGCTACACACAACTGGGCGCATGCATACGAGCAAGTACCTACACACACACAGCAGGCGCAGTAGAGTTATAACATGCCTGAGCGTTACATAAGCTGTACGTGTACTGGAGCACACACGCACACGCACACATGCAGACGCAAACACTGGCCAGACTTGTGAAAGCACATATACAAATACGCACTTTTTTGTATATTGTGCAGACTATAGAGGGTTTTTAAACATGCAAACATCCGGACACGCACTGTTGCACATCAAAGTACAGCACAGGTGTATTGTTAGTGTTTAGATGGCTGAGTATTTACATGTAATATATATATAAATACATCTGTAAAAATGCCCCACAGGCACACATGTAGGTGCAGATTGAGGGTGATCTCCAGACATCTTCCAAGCCCCGCATAGTGAAGCACTGCAGTCTCTGTCTCTCTCCAACTGACTGCTCACTCACCGTAGACAAGTGTGTATTCAGAAATGTAGGGCGAGTACAGCGAGCACGCAACTTTGAGGGGTGGCTGGTTTCATAAGGAGCTGTCGGGAGACATTAGAGAGAGAAAGAGACCCGAGATTTGAATCTCAGAAAAAAAGCTTTAGAATGAGGCTGTTGTGTGAAGAGGAGTTTGGTGGTAAAAGGTAGAAGTGAGACAGACAGTGAAGAGAATGATCAAAGACAGGTTGTTGCACTGAGAGAAAGAGGGACACGATTCATGACAGCGACAGAAACAGCAATAAAAAAAAGGGAGACAAAGAGAGACGGACAGAAACAGAGACGGGCGGCTACAGAGGCAGACTCAGAGGCTGAGAGCAACTCTTTGCTGCAGAAATCGAGCTGTTTGTGAATGAGCACAATAAATCCAGCTGGTATTAGCACCTCTGAGCACTTTCTAAGAATGAGGCGGAGAGCTGCGGCTAAGCCCCCCAATCCTAGTCACTTTACACTAAATGCATTATGGCCACTTAACCGCTAAACAGCTCCAGGGACACTGCACTGTGCCTGACCCAACACTCTAACACTCTCTAATTCAAGTGTGTGTGTGTGTGTGTGTGTGTGTGTGTGCGTACGAACAAATCGAGAGAGAGAGCGACGAACCAGATAAGTCCAACTTTACTCCTCTCCACCATGGCCAACATTTTGAGGTTGAGTACATGTACAGTAGATTTAACAGCCTGCACCTGCTGCTGTGAATAATGAAATGTGAGATGAGTGTGCAGTCACTCACAGACCGCTGCCTGTATAATGTCTGTCTGGTGTCAGCAGAATAAGTTGTACCTCAAAGCATTTTTATTCTACTATTATGGAGTTTTCTGTGCATTGTAAAGCTTAATTGTAAACAGAAAGTGATAAACAGGTTTGCTTGCCATGCTGGACTGTGCGATACGGTTGAGAGCTCCAGAACAACTGAGCTGTGGTGGAAGAAGTACTTAGATTAGTATAAGACACTGTAAAAAATACCCTGCTACAAGTAGAGGTTTTGCATTTAGTTCAGTTTATGCAAAAGTGCAGTACTATTAACGAAATCAAAAGTAAAAGAAGTCATCGTGCGAAACATTCCCTTTAGAGGGTTGTAACATTTTAATGCAAATTTTATTAAGTTCACATACAGTAAAGTCTCTTAAAGGTTTAGATGTTTAATACTGTGGATGTGCAAACATTTGTAAAACCATATTTTCATTTAGTCATTTTGTGTTTTTGCATGTAGACAGAAAATGTGCAAACAGTGAAGGGGTGTGAATACTTCCTTAAGTGACTATACTCTACATATAACTGTCAGATGCCTGTAGTGCAGTAAATAGTATCATAGAATTGAAGTATACGAGTTAAAGTTAAACTAATACTTAAGTACTGTACTTGAGTAAATGTTACTCAGTTACTTTCCAACACTGTATTGAGTAAATTCAACATAAAGTTTGGGGAATATTTGGTTTGAAATAAAGGCCTCACGTGGATTATTGTGCTTGTCCGCTTCCCGTGCAGCAGTAAAGCAGATGAAACTTTTAGATTGTTTAATATTGGGCACAGGCAGGAAGGTGAAGTCAGACAGGTGGACATGCAGGCAGGTAACAGGTACGATAAACAGGCAGGAAAAGAACGTGAGCGCACAGCGTAAACTGCGTGAAGGACGTGCAACAATCTGACAGTGAACAGGTGAAACTGGCCGATTTAAATACTGACTGAAACTGTGAACAGGTGTGTGAGTGGGTGGGGACAATCAGGAGGCTGGAACTGCGGGGGGGAAACGGGGGCATCTGGTGGCTGGATGTAGAATGGCAGGTGGGAGGTGACAGTTTTCCACTGTGACTTGTTTGCAAATCAGCCTGGTCTCATTACATTTAAGGTACTTTTATCAGTTTGTAAAGCTCTTGTTGGGTCTTCAGATTCAAAGCTGCTCCCTCTCTCACCACAGCACCGTACTGCAGCTTTCTCCATCTTTGCCCCTACATTGTGGAAGAGCCTCACAGCAGACTTTATCTTTTATTCAAATAATTATTAATTATAAAAAATAAATTACTTGATTGATTAATTGAAATGACTGAAACAATAGAACAACTGTGGTGACACAGGTTTTGATTAATTCCAGTTCAGTTTCATTCGCTTCTAAATTATTTTGTGGCACTTCCAGCTAGTCCTCAGTAGATGGCGGCATGTTGTCTATGTACAACGCACTGACTTCAAAATGATCCAGGCTGTTGTGAAGAAACAGATGATATTTTTGGAACTCACGTTCACAGATAATTAATTAGGGAGCTGAAAACTAGCGCTAAATTAATTTTCACTTTATGCGTTTGGAACCAATTTGCACATTACTAGTTGGTACTGTAGATGGATGAACTTCATCTGACTGTGATCCCAGCATGTTAAAATATTGACCTCTCAGCAGGTCCACGTTAGACCGTCATGATACAGATGCTTTTATCCAAAGCAACTCACAAGTAAGAAACACACACCATGCAATAAGTGGACAACCCACTCTACTCCCTGAGCTACAGCTGCCCCATGTTGAGAAATGTCGGATGAGAACATGTTGATGAGGCAATAAATCTGAGCCAGAGCCAGCATACATTCCTCTCTTGGGGCTCTCACAGATACTGAATCCTTATTACTGAGGATGCTGCTCTGCTGGCTCACTGAGACACGAGGACAAGCTGCCTCCAGAAATACAGGTACCAAGCTGTCAGCAGGTAATCCTCAACACTTCTAATGAAACTGTTGGCACTGGTGTCTGTTTTAGGAAATTAACATCTTTTTTTATACTTTGTTTTAGTTAATTTACTTCAAAACAATTTCCCTCTGGGAATAATAAAGATATTTGAATCTTGAATCATTCACCAGGTTCATAAGACTAATTGGGTGTGTTGTACGTAATAAAATGAATCTTATTCACATATGTTAATACGACAGGAAGAACAGCTTACATATACTCTTATTTAACCAAATTAATAAAAAATATGGATATTAATGAGGGGAACCTTAATATTCTCTTCACACATTTAGTGACAAGCTGATATTTTGGCCTAGAAATTCAAAAAAAGTGGTACAATAACTATTATATTAAAAACAAACAAACATATTATTTTATCTGAATGAGTCTCAGAATTGACAGTGGCAGTTTTTTTCTTTCACACATATATCTGAATTAATTTACACATGTATTATAATAATAATTTTTTAGATTTTATTTTTTATATGTAGTTCATACATTACTTTATATGCAGCCTGGTTACGTTTATTTGAGTAATTATTAGAGTTATTATTAATTCTGATTATAATTAATTTAAATGTAATAGTTTGAAATAAGGCCTTAGAGTTTAGTTACATATAGTGTTGAACAAGAAAATATAATCCACTGTCCATTACGCCAACAGCACACATCCCACTCATACTGTTTACACAAGCACATAAAGTCAGTTTCACACTTTCATATACTCAAATTCTCACAGAATTTAAGTATACAAAAGTGCGAAACTCACATAATAAGAAATATCATATTATTCACGTGTTTCACCAAGTTTTAAATCTTTGAGGTCCAGAGCTCCCACCATGACCTGCTGGTGAAAGTCCCAGCAGGAGCACAGCAACAATGCATGGTAATTAGCCTTCTGTTGTGATCTGGTTTGTGTCACTGGCTCTCTGGACCGTGACCTCTGACCTCGTCGCTCAGCCAGACAACAATCCCACTCTGCTGGAGGCCAGACAGCCCGTCAGTCAGCCTCCTTTTAATGTGGCCTGTCCCCTGTTGAGATCGGCATCAGATGAATGCCTCAAAACAGAGTAGAGGGGAGAGTGGGGAGAGAGGAGGAGACGGAGGGGAGAACGCGCGAGGCTGAAACACATGATGAAATGATTAACAGGATTTTTAAAATGAGAAAACAAAGACAAGTGAGGAAAGTGAGGGGAAAGTCGATATGTACGTACAAAGAGAGGTGGGTTTGCGGTTTGTGTATGAATGCCATTCAACACAACAACGAACCACATGAAAGTAACTGAAACTTTGTCTGTAACTTACCTGGTTCAGAAAACCAAAAGTATCTGATTTACTGTAAGAGCAAGGTTAAACGAATGTGTTAGAAACATGCACCAGTTAAATATAATATCAACTGAAACAGGCCCTCCAGTCTCCATCCTGTGGCCCTGGTGTGTTGGAGGGGCTCCAAGTCAAAATTCCAGTTTTAGGACCTGAATGGTTTTTGTATTGATGTTGTTTTAACAAACAGAAACCTCATGCAAGTGGTATTACTAGTATTACTGTATCACAGAAGTACTGTAAGTCTGCAGCCATCAGTTATTTTGATTAGGTTTGACATTTTTTCAGTAATTGATTGTTTAGACTATAAAATGTCAGAAAATTAGAAAAAAAAATAAATACTTTACACATTAATGCCCCAGTAATAATGATCCTATAATAGGCCTACATTTGTTTTTGTTATGCAACATAATAAAAGTGGACATTTTCTGCAAAAGAAGTACTTTTCATAGTTTAAGTACATTTTGCTGACAGAAATTATTTTTTATATTTGCAAAAACCAGTTGTTTCCACCTGTTACGATTTTTTGTGATTGCTTGACTTGTAGTAAACAAACAAATCAAATATTGAAGAACATATAATACTGTTCATACAATACAATACAATACAATATAATATAATCTTAATGAATAATAATTACAGCTAAAGTGAAAATAAATGAAAAACGTATTAAGAGACTTTTATTTTGACTCCAATCCCTTCAAAAATGTCGATTTTCCCTTCGTACAGGTTTCCAGACTGGCTGCTGATCAGTCTACACATACATTCGTGTTTCCATTTTTAACACTCTTTATGGTTTCACACGAACATCCCGCGATTCTTCGACTAGTCCCCGCGAGAGTTTGGAGAAGCGAGTCGAAAGCAGGGGGATGAAAGACGGGGACTGGAGCTGGAGAGGTGTAGTACTGGAAGCGGACGGTAGACGGAGCCAGAGTGTCAGGGAAAACATTTTAATAGTTGTAAACTGATCATGAGCGGAAAAACACTGAATGTTTATTTAAACGAGCTTAATATTTAAACATAAAGAGGCCCTGTTTAATAAGAGGAGGCCTGAAACATGTCTATGCTATTACATCTGTCCAGGAGCCCTTTGGTGAGAATGTGTGTGAAAATAATAGAAACAGTCTAAATGATGTTTCAGAGCTGTTTGCCTACAGAAATTAGAGAACATGTGATGTTTTGGTGGAAGCTTTTAGTAAGAACTCACTAGTGCATATGAATATTGACAGGTTTTCATAGCCTCATGACATTTTTGTCTTGGCATTTTCCATTATTTGATAAATGGAGAAACTTGATGCCCTCATTTGAGAATGTATAACAATTTGAAAATACTAAAAGGGATGGATGTCTGTTAAGAAATGTAAATACCAGCCTATAAACCAAACCCTATTGTCAAATTTGGACATTCTACTCAAACTCAAACCAGGACCATACAGCACTGAGCACCCAGAAATTGTGTGACAACCCACATAAATGAGAGAAATTCTGATGATTAATTAAACACTGAGGTGTCATCTGGGACACAATTAGCACCGTAATTATTAAAATGCTCATGACCAACGCTGGTGACCTGCTGCTGCACGTGAGAATATCAGCTAAACTAAAAAAAAAAAAAAAAAAGGGCAAAAAATGTTTAGAATCATATAAAAATAAAGTCTGTTGTCTGAATGTATGCGTGAGAAAAAGCTGAAATAACAACACAATGAAAACTCTGTATGCTCAACAAATCTCACTGCACCTGAACAGACAGCAACAAGGTCGACACAAACATCTCTTCTTCCTCCTCAATTATTTCCATTGTCATAACCAAATCCCTCCTATCAAGGTCTCTTTGTTGCAGCCGTCTCTCAGACGGAGAGTAAAAAATAAATCTATCACAGGTCTATTGTGAACAGGAGAGAGAGAATGCCAATCCCTGACTTTCCTTTCATAAAACGTGCCAGGACTTTGACGAGTACAATGTACTTGACTTGCTGTTGACATGACTCGAGTCATGAAGCGCCCAGCGAGAGTCGGGCTGGAACAACGAGGCTGCAGGATGTTTCACACATAACTACCAGCATGAAAATAAAAAGAGATCTGACTCCGTAAAATACAATTTGGCTGAAGTCTGTTCACATTTGTGTGTGTAAAAGTTTATTTCCCCACACTTATTGATAAGTAATCTTAAATTTTCCTCTGGCTGGTTAATTAGGGCATCGAGTAATGATTACTTTATAGTTAGTTGATGAGAGTACTCTTAGTGCCAAAAGTAAAAGTACTCTTTATGCAGAATGGTTCATTTTCCATCACTGGAAAATATCACTGATGCATTAATGTGCTCGTCACTGTCATGTTGAAGCTGGTGAACAGAGAAGCTAGAAAGTGTGAAGCACTACAAAATGGAAACTCTCCAGAATGAGGAAAAGCAACAAATACCCGATAACATCTGGTTGAAAAAAACAAAAGATCAGTACAGCTTATAATGTTCTGCTGATTGCTGAATTAATGTTCTAGTTTAATGACTCATAAATCTACTGTACTAAAAGTGAAGCTAAATGTTATTTTATGTTGGTGCAGAGCAGCTTAAAACTCTCAAAAGTTCCAACATTATTCGTTCTTCTTTATTTTCTAACTTTTTTCAACTTTTAATTTTGAAGGAAGGAATGAAAAAATGAAAGAAACAGTGGCGTCCATTTTTACCTTTTTTAATGAACCCTGATTATTGTTTAATTACAAATGAAGATGAACAGACAAGAAGAGAAACTCAAGTACGGGTGGCTCCTCCTCGATAACAACAAAAGTCTCCGCCTCCCCTCTGGAGTGACAGCTCACCATCGAGGTGGACGTGAGGAGAGACGGAGACGACCAGAGAGAGAGGGCAGGGGGACACGGTTCAAATAATACAATGGTTAAACAGTACAATGCTCTTTTTTTCTTACAGAATCCTCCAAAATGGAAAAATATATATACAACATCAAAAAATGAAAACACTTGTTTCTATTCCCCACTGTCTATCATGTGTGTGTGTGTGTGTGTGTGTGTGTGTGTGTGTGTGGCCCTCCTCTTGTCCATGGTAACATGGTTAGAAAATCATTGTGAGTAAAAAAAACTAAACAAAAAACAAAAAAAAACTGCACTGACTTAAAGTTCATGGTGAAGAGTGCAACAACAACAACAACTCACAGACAACCAGGAACCTCATGGAGAAGAGGTCGGGACATGGCGAGGGGGGGGTACAAAATAATGAAAAATAGTAATGTTAATAATATAATAATTACAAGAGTAACAGTAATATGTCTGAAAAAAATACAGAAGCAAATACGAACAGCATCGATGAAATCAAGGGGTGAAAGTTTCTCGTTGGGGAAACAGTTCTTCTCTCGTGTTTAGTTTCTGAAGCAACGACAGGTGAAGCAGCACAGGTGCAACAGTTCAGGTACAGCTGTGCGTGTTTTGTTTATTTTTAGACACCAGACACTTGTCACATCTGTCCTTAAACTTCCCTCAGGTGCTTTTGCTGGCACAAGACAAAAGAAGAAAATGTGGAAGGTTTGACCCCCGTCTTTTGAAAAGAGGAATGCTGATAATGTTAACAAGCCGAAGCATGCAGAAGGACAGACGTACAAGTGTTGTTTTTGTGCCTGGTGAAGAAAAACAACGTGTTTAAGTCAGAGACACGAGACTGGAGCTGATTGGACAATCTGAGCGAGACAACTGAGACTAAAACATGCAGAGTCGAGACTCGCTGGAGGCTGTGTTGGACAGCTATGTGTGTGTAGATGGCCTGACCATAGAAACCACACATTCACATACACACAGCGAGCAGAACGGGCGAGTCAGGTTATGGGAAGTCCCTCTCTCTCCACTCTGCTCTGAGGTTTTGTGATGTCATTTCCTCCGTGCGTGCACGCGTGTGTGTTCAGTTTCTATGGTTGTGCCATCTACTCCCGAGACAGTGGGGGCACCTGATGTCATGTGTGATGTCATGTTTCCTTTTATTCTAGCCACACTCTCACCAGGGCGGTGTGTGTGTGTGTGTGTGTATATGGGCGGGGTACAGACCGACCCGTTCACACAAAGCTCCTCAAACCAAAGTCCAGTCATGTCAGCAGCTGCGGTCCTGCTGCATATCTGTGTTGTCCAATCAGAATCAGTCTCCTCTGAACAAGTGTGACCAGCTCCCCGTTATAACCTGCGCCTCTGCGGATTTTACACACATCTGGATCAAGCAGTGGCTGCAAACAATTTAGCAGTTTAAACTGAAGGAGGGTGGGGTTTAACAGGCGGAACAGAGTGCGATGAGCTAACATGTTAATGAGAAAAGAGAGAATTTAATTTTAAGTTTTTGCAGCTTGACTCAGTGCTGATGTGGTAAACCCCACCCAGCTACTACTCCAGGTGATGTTAAAACAAACACGCCCACTATAAAGGTAAATACGACTTGACCCAGGTCTGGTTAAATGTTCCTGCTCACTCGTTAATCCACGTCATACACACCCGTCGCACACCCTCACTCCCCTGAATACACAATAACTGTTTCTTTTTACAATATAAATATAAAACTCTGATGCCGGTGGCCTTTGTCACTGCAGCTCAACGGTCAAGAGAAGGCAAGGGTGAGAAGGCAAAGGCTGAATTATACTGGTAATAATATGCCCATTAGAATATATACATATCTTTACCATTAAAAATAGTAGGATTTTCCTGATTTGTATCAAATGACCATATTGAAATATAATATTTGAATTCAATATATATTTGAATAAAATATATATGTGTAGATTTACTTATTCTGTCTCTCTCTTACAAAAAACTGAAGGCATGTTGGTACTGTGTGTATGTGTGATAAAATATTTCACTGGGGAAACTTGATAAAACTCATGTTGGCTTGAAAAAGGCACGCTCTTATGTGTTTGTTCATTAAAACGGGCGCAATGTCTTTTTAAACTATACAAGTAAAACGTCATAAAAAATAAGAAGTTTCTCAATATCTCAGTGAAGGTTTGCCTGAGTTAACCTTGATGCTCGACATTCATTACATGGTGCCCGTTCTTTTCCTCAGGCAAAAGTCAGTTCACTTCAATCCTCGCTTCTCAAAACATCACATGAACAGATTCGGCTTTTGTCTCCAAAATACAGAAAGCCCTCAGATCACTGCAAATGCCCCAAAATACTGTCCCATGTCTTCAGGAGGCCCAAGGGTCCTCTGACGGAAAGAATACAGTCTTTAAAAAAAGAAACAACAAGAAGCCGGGAATGCAGACGAGAGCTGTTGATCTGTACGTTTTAGGGAGAAAACACGACGAATGCCCTCAAACCTCCAAACCCCTCAAAAAGATTGTGCGAAGTCACACAGGGACACAAAAAGCTGAGACACTATGTATCCTCGAGGCCTTTTTACACCAGCTTTGGATCCACACACACACACGCCCACGCACATACACGCAATCATAAACAACTGTGTCTGTAATTACAGCCTTTCTTAAAGCTGCATCCTCATTTCCTAAACAAGTGAAGAGGAAACAGAGAGAAAGATGTAGAGCTTCCCTCTAACACCGGGCCGGTTTTTTTCTGTACAGTGAGCCCATTCCAAGTATAATGTGTCCGTGTGAAAGGTCGAGAGGTTGAGACGTCAAAGTCAGTTCACGAAACTCTCTCTCCTCATCAAGTTTAGTTCGTCTGTCCTCGAGATGCACAATCCCACACTCATTTCATGTCTTTTATACACTGTAGTGAATGAGACGAGGATGAAGAGACCACTCAGTCTCACCCTGATGCAGTCTGATGGTGTCCAAGTTGCTTCCTGGAGAAAAGACTGATTGGAGAGTTCTTTCTAATCACCTCTTGAAAGGAAGAAAAAAAATCCTCTTCAGTCTGTAAAATCCATCCCAGAGGGGTCTCCATTTTCTTTCTCAACATTCACTGCCCTCCATCTTGTAAACGGCTGCGCGGTGATGGGTGCAGACAGAGAGGCACTTCTGTAATCTCTATCAGGGCTGTTTAAAGTGTTTTAGTAGCATCAGGATGTGTCCGTCTGTTACGGTGAGTACAAAGGAGGAAAAAAAAAGAAGAGAGGGACGTCTGGATGAGGGCTCGCCATCTTCAAGGGAGCCAGGTATGAGTGAGAAACTCATTCAATCTGCTGCTGTACAATTCATGCTGCCTCTGTACTCTTTAAGAGCAGGTGTGAATCATTTGTACCAGATAAACAAATTAAATCCCATTAAAGAAACTATATGGGCACTGGTGTGATGTGGGGTGATCCCTGGTAGACGTCCTGGTGTAACTGGCACTAAGAGGGCAAGGAGGCATTAAGAAGGCAGTGTGCAATTCCTAAGAGATTTTAAGAGTAGGTTCCCCCTCTGTAGGTCAGAGGTCAATATACAGACTACGTCTGCGATATCTCTTAGTGTTGTAAGTCACAGCAGACACGCTGCTGTGTTTGTGTTTGTTAAGGTACCAGGTGTCTTGCCTTGCAGTACGTTAGAGGCTACACGGGCACATCTATGCTTTATGGGTGCACGTAGATCATAACGCTATTTGCTGACAGTAGGGTGTTAACAGTCTGGATGCTGCAAAGACAGTATCAAAATCTGCAGGTAAGTACAACACCCCCTCTTGTTTTTGTCGTGCACATGCAGATGTAACCTATGTAGGAATTTTATTTCTGTCGAGTAATTTAAGGAGCTTTTGGAACTGTGAGGTCAGTAAAGAGCGCCCAAATACTCCTTTAATTATTGCACAAAAAATATAATTTCCTACATATGACACACGTACACATTCAGACATGGAAGTGGGTTAGGTAATAATCTTTCTGCTTTGTCTCCATTTGTGTCAAACCTTGTGTAGAACCCCTTAAGGTCACTACTGCAGACCAGAACCCACAAGGCAATAAAACTAAGTTTGTTAACAAGACTCCCAGAGGTGTGTGTTATGTGTCTAAGCAGGATCCCCTGTGTGTGTCTGTCTGTGTGTGTGTGTGTGTGTTTGTGTGTGTGCGCACATGAAGCTCAGCAGCCAGTGTTTTCCAGAGACAGCTGTGCTGTAGCTCTCTGCAGCTCTGAGCTCGCTCTACGCTGTGTGGGAGGTGGTGGCAGCATCAGCCCTAAAATAACACCTCTTCCTCCCCCATTTTCCACCTCTCCCCCTCTCCTGATTGCCTCCTTTCTGTTCCCCTCCACCTCTTCTTCTCCCTCAGCCCTCACTTTTTTGTCCTCTGCCTCGTTCCTTTCTCCATCTGCCTCCATCTTCTGGTCTTCGCTCCAGCGGCGTTTGAAGCGAAGTTTGAGCGGAATGCAGCGTGTGCCTCCGGGGCTGATGGGAGCTGCCTGACCTGGCTCGGTCTTTAGGCCGTTCAGGGGGAAGGCCAGGCTGCTGTTGCCAAGGGGAGGAGTGGCAGGAGTTTTGAAGACCTCTTCATCATCGTCCGGGTCATCATCGTGGTTACTGTGTGGAGGAAGAGCAGCATAGGGGCTGGTGCCATTGATGTCTGTTGCTGCCTGATGATTGTTGTTCATCATACGATGGTGGTGACGAGCTGTCGGGGCGAAGATGTCGCCTTCATCATCCTCATGATTCAGCTCCTCGTCCTCACTGATGTCAGTCACCTCCACCTCTTCCTCTGACTCAATGTCTGATATGGGCTCCACCTGGAGAAGAAGAAGAATATCTTAAATTGTGTTTTATTCATGACTTTGTCCTGCTCTTTGTCCTTTTTCTTTTCTCAAACCACAAACTATAAGTAAAAGCACATCCTGTGTGTGTCAGTCTCACCTTGATCTTAGGAGCCCCTGCAGCCAGGATGGGGTTGGTTACCTGAGCAGACCCGGTGAACGAGGAGGACTGGCTGGATGAAGAGGAGGAAGCAGAAGCAGCCAATGAGCTTCCTGCTTCCCTCTGTTTGCGCCCCAGTGGAGGCGGCTGCAGCTTGAACTTGAACGGCGATGGGTGCTGCTGCCCCTCCTCTCCACTTCCCGGGTGCTGGCTGAGCGAATGAGAGAGCGGCAGGGGCAGGCCATGGAGGTGATGGGCAGGCGGCTTCTCTGGGGTGGGGCGGTGGGGCTGGGGGATGATGATGTTGGGGTAATGGAGGAAGGCTCGAGGGCTGAGGTGGTAGTTGTAGACAGACTGAGTGTGGGCCTGCAGGTAGTGCTTCATGTCCTCTGGGTTGAAGGAGAAGTGAGAGCCCACCATGGGAGAGGACAGGGAGGGGGATGGGGTGTAGGGAAGGTGGGGGGTGGGGGTCATGGACAGGGCTGGGGACAGAAGACCCCCGGGGCCAGGCAGGGGGGAGACAGGGAACGGGGACAAAGGCTCGGGGTGGACCCTGGGGGCAGGCCTGGGGAGCCCTGCTGGGTTCGGGCCTCCACCGTAGACCCTGAAGAGAGAATCATGAGGCAGGCGGGGAGCAAGCAGACCCCTGAAAGCTCTCTCGGGCCCCACACCTCGCTCATCGGCTCCCACGGCCTCCTCCAGCTCTGAGTTGGTGGATGTGCCATCGCTGCAGTCGCTGACGGAGCCTCGAGCCATACGACGAGCCACGCTGCTGAACATTCCCGGACTGCGTAGCTCCTCACTTGACGAGAGGACCTCTGACGGCGTGGATGGGGGGAAGCGGAAGTGGGTTCCTCCGGTTGGTACTGGAGGGGCACTCTGGGGGACCCCTCGACCTGTGAGGAAGTCAAAGCAATAGATATGTAAATATTATGAGCAACCATCTAAATAATGCACGTTTTCACTTACACCTGGTGATATCAAAACACAACCCAGTTTTGAAATATCAGACATATATGATTTGAGATTTCTGTCTCCAGTGCAGTCTACAGTGGGCGATCAGTGGATATTTGTTTTATTTAAAAAAAATGACATTTACTCCTGATTACCCACAGAACGAGCTGCCAACAATTTTTACAGCAACAATTTCTTCTGTCTGTGAGTTATGCAGGATACTTTTCCCGTTTCAGTGGTGTGTGCAATAACGGGCCACTTTCATTCATATCCACTGTCCTGTAGAGGCAGCAATCTCAGATACTATGATCTCAAAACCTGGAAACTAAACCGTCCAAGGTGAGTGAGAATATATGTCTCCTTTGTTTCTAAATTTGCATAACCAGGCATTTAAGTTGAAGAGAAAAGGAAAAGTAACTAATCACAGTAGGACACATCTCCCGTAACTTCAACTATTTTACCCAGAGGGTCAAAGGCAGACAGAGTGAAAGAGCGAGGTTGCACAAAGCCACGAGTTCCCTTCTCTTCCAGCCCCTCTGCTCGCTCTCTCTCCCTCTGCAGCCAGAGAGACTGTGGCACTGCAATAAATTCTTGGCATCCGCGCACGTGCCAGAATTAAACACTGGAAAAGTCGCTCTTACTGCCATCACAAACATGGGTTGGGTTCTTCTGTTTTTTCCAGTGCCGCTGACTGTGTGTGGGTCGTTCTCTTCAACAAAAAAAAAGCACACATGTAAGAGACATGTGTGTCAGAGATGTCGAGAGACGAAAAACTGCGTGTTTATCCAATGCACAGTATATGTCTGCGAGCGTCTGTGCTTGCACATCAATCCAGATTGACGTGGGCGCGCGTATGTGTGTGTAACCATTGTATGAAACCATCATATCACAACATGTCAGTGTGTGGGCCACATCACACAGAGGCTATAATTAAAGTTTCATGCTGCACTTATGTCACCTAGTATCCAACGCTCCATATGGGCTGTGTTTACACTGGGTGGCCTGAGACCAAAACGGGAGACGATAAACTGGGACGTGGCACACTGACGTCTTAGTAGACATGCCGGGCAGATGCATACACACACACACTGCACCCCAGTTCAGTTTGGATCTGTGTGATCTGTACTCCTACTAGGAGGTTTTTTTGACAAAAATTGGGGTGAACATACAAATATGATCAAATTATACTCAATGTACTATTTCAATTGAGACCAGCCACCACAAAACTGCTCCTCGCTGTTACCTATAACATGTGGCCATGGGACGTAATTTAGTACGCCTCCCACCACAAGGACTGGAAACTTTCTCAGACAATAACATTTGAATATTTCAGCCACACTTTTTCGGTCTTAGCAGACAAAGACATAATACAGGTTTTCTGCAGGGTTCAGCGAGTTACATTTACTATTACAGACATTTTTAATACTGTGCACTATTATATATCATAATGGTCAGAGTATGAAAGATATAATTGAAAATAAGTAGAAATACATGCATTACTGTGACATTTGACACTTTTGTAAGTACTTTCCGGCAGTATATAACAGTAATTCCTAATAAATATTGTGTGGATAAGCAGCAGAAAATGGACAGATCGATTCACTTATTGAATCCACATGTTCTACATAAGGTTTAAGAGTTAAACAGACCATCTAAAGCAATTGTGCTTAGCAGATATTTTGGCTGACTAATACTTGCTGTTGTTTACAACTGTCAAAGCAAAGTTCAGAAGTGTAAAAACTGAGTGAATTTGAGGAACTCAAACCCCCAGCCCTGGAACTCAAATTCACACCTGAAGGTTAAACATGTTTTGTCTGTCCTACACTCCTTGAGCAGGTCTTTGCTGTCAAGAGCAACTTCAGTCTTTTCATTCAAAATAACTGGTTGGCATCAAGGCAGAAAAAGAAATAAATTGCTTAGACACAAGGTTAAAACGCCAATGACTTCCATGAACAATTTTTGCTTTCAGTAATTTTAAAATCCCTGGTTAAGTGTTTGTTTTAGAAGATGACACAGCTCTGTATGAATTATAACAAAAGCTTGATAAGACACCTGAACTCTTCAGTGTCTTGACGCTACCTGAGGATTTTCTTTTTTAACTTGGGATGTTGCCCAGACACTTGTGGATTTATCGAGTAAGCATGAATGTGTGAACAAAAGTTGTGTGTGTGTTTACATACTAGAGCCCACGTCGATGAAGGGGTAGTTGACCAGCACTAGTTTGCTGAAGTTGAACTTGTAGGTGAACCTCTTCCCTTTGGTCTTATGGAGGATCCTCTTGTTGTAGTAGTATCTAAAGAGAGGAGGATGGAAAGAGTGTTATCAGGGAGTGTTGCCACATTATGTTTTAGCTGTGGAGGCACAGATAAATGCATTTATTATGAATGATGAAAGCACAGATTAAACAGGTTTTTTCATACACTCAACAAAAATGAACCTCAAGTTGCACAACCAGTCGGTGATTAATTACAGTGCAACCTAATGTCACATTAGGAATCTTGTTGGCTGGGTTGGCTACAGCTTTTTAGGCCCGTGGTCATCAACAGATAATCACATCTGCGGTTTCTTGCTGCCATACCAGTGTGAAATAATGAGTGTACTTGACCAGCTCTATATAGCTGTGCACAATGGATGAAAAGATAATTAAAGCCATTAAAGGGCTTCCAGTTCTTGAGAAGGAGCTTTTATTACTAAATTGGTGTTTCCTAGTTATATAACCAATATTAAAGCAGCAAACAATGTGACATTACAGAAGCTGAAAGTGAAACATTACAGCCACAATGTGCAAATCCCTCCCTGCATGATAATCTTACATTACTCAGTGTGTGCAGCACACAATTAAACAAGCCGCTCACAATGTGAACGCACGGTTTAATCCAAACTCTTGCTGTGATTGCTGAAGGAAGTGAAGCAGCGGCTCTGACTTTGTCTTACTCAGGCAGATCCATTAGTAAGAGGGCATTAGTCATCGTCAATACACAGAGCGATGCAGAGGCGTAAATACTGAGCCGCTGACTGCTCATGTAAAAGATGATAAAATGGCTCCCTGTGACTCATCGATAGCCTCGGGACCAAAACACATTCATATTTTCTTACACACAAAAAAACCTTTTAAATCAGTGTCTCTCATTCAATTGTGACTGGCCTCTTCATTCTGGGAAATGTATTGTGTTATTCATCATTTGCAGTAGAATCAAGCAGAGAACATAAAAGTACAGATTCGCGTGAACACAAAGTTGAAAATAAGTCTCGTTGTTAATATTTTATAAATGAGTGTGTGTCCAGCAGCAGGAAAAGCTGAATGTAAACTAATACCGGGGAAGCTGAGCATATTACAGTTTCCATGTGTTTATCCTGTGCTGTGAATGTATTGATCAGATTTTTCTTTATCCAACCATCCATATAACAAGATCAATAGTTTATTTTTGTCCACATATAAAATATACATGATATAACAGACAAACGTGGTTCATCATTGTGTAGGAGAAACTACAAAATAAAACATGAAGGTGAACAGAGAACAGAATTATATAACTGTGAGGTGATTAATGTTTACACAAAGATAATAATCTAATATTACTCCACCCGTTATTCTTGAAATGGTATAAGAGTAACACTAGGAAGCATTTTAAAAATCCTGTTTAACTTTGCCAAGTGCACGTTGGACCTTTGCCTTTCCACAAAGCTGAAAAATGATGGATGACAGTGTCAAAGTGTGACCATAAAACTTAAAAAACCCAATAGTTGAGGGAGATAATCAAGATGTAAATAAGATAAGATTCTTAGAGTACAGTAAAATATTTTTCCTCAGTCATACTATTAGTGACAGATTAAAAGACTCATGGATGTAATATTAGTCATAATGATGAAGCTGTATCCCTGCATCAGTGTGAACAGAGGATTAATCAGTGGAGTTTGGTACAACAGAGAACGAAGTACAGCAGGAGTGTGTGAACCAGGAGCTCGTCCAGCCCCTCCGTGACTCAATGAGGGCCTCCGCTGACAAAGTTATTAATTTTCTTTAGTTTAGTGTGTATGTCTGCTGCAACTTCAACTTAAAACCTGTACTTGTGGAGCTGGTGAAACATCTCCCATCTCAGAGTCAGATCCTTTCAGAAATAAGGATGGGGAGAGGTTCACTTCTCTGTGAAAGACTGTGTGGGTAAATAGTTTAACAACATAATAATAACAATTCTGAATGAAAAATTGCAAAGAATTTGAACAAATATAAATATTTGAAGGCTTTAGATTGTGTTCTGGAGTACTGAGACATTATTTCTAACATTTTATATATTAAATAGCTTATTGAGAAAACAACTGGCAGATCAGTATTAGTAGAAGAAATTCAGTTGTCTCAAAAAAGGTAAAACCCAAGTGAATAGTAGGCAATTTAATCTGTGCTGAGGTTCTTTTACAACTATGTGTCAAGTATACATGCAAGAAAATCACTGCATGTATAAAAGAATCAAACAATATGTATTGTACACAAACTTCAGGAGGTAAACTCCAATACTGAGTGAGTGGGTGTTAACAGTATCAAGGCTGAAGGGACATAATGTTCACAGCCGTGTGGATAGATGGATGGGACTTTAAATGAGTCAGAGAAATGTGCCAGGCACATACATGTGAAAAGAACACACACACACAAACAGTATTGAGTCAATATATGACAGCCAGTCTCACACACAGAGCCAAAGCTTGCTCGAGGCCTCCTGCTCTTTGAAGACCATTTGAACTTCCTTCAAATAAACTAGAAATGACTTTGACTGGATAGACTCAACTCCTGTGTACTGAACACACACACACACACACACACACACACACACACAGTGTATGCATGAAAAGACACACGCATATGTGAACAAATGCACACTTCAAAAGACGCTGAGAAGCATCAATCAGACTTCACATCTAACAGCGAGAGAACACGCTTTTTTCCTGTATTAATTAACAGCCCTTCATTCATATAAAACGTCTACAAACCACAGAAAAGACATTCACAACAAAGTTTGTCTCCAGCTGCTCTTTGATGAAAAATACTCACTGTGACTGAAGAGAAAATAACTGCTCCTGTATCACACTGACTGTTAGACTGATTTAGGATGGTCATGGACACAAGCCACATATCACTTAGACATGTGTGATGTGGGTCTATTTGTTTATTCTTCACAAATTGGGCTGTGTTTAAAACAAGCAAGTTCACTTCTGCATGCATTAAAAACAACCTGCATGGTGTGGTTGCAAAAAAAAACAAACACACCATGCAGGTTGTGGGCTGTTTAATATGACTTCCTATTTGCAAATTAGCATCAACAAGACGCCCTGTATGCAATACATCCAGATCTGAAATGATTAAAGGATTAATCAATCAACAGACAACTATTTATAATTTTTTTTTAAAGCCTCTTAAATAAAGGGATTTGTGTGCTTCTTCTTTGTCACATATCACTCTGAAGTTTTGGGTATCTGGACATCCGATGATGTCACATTTACCTCTGTGAAGCTGCGATGGAATTTTGACAAATTAGACATTTTATAGACTCAATGATTAATCAGATAATCAAAATAATCACTGGTTGCAGCCCAAAATACATGCATGCCTGCATGTTTTCTCCCTTTGTAACAAAGTTTACTTCTATTGTTAAATAAGTTTAACAAAAAAACAATTAAATAATGCTGCAATGATGCTGCTTGGTATTGAAATACATTCAAATACCAGTTCAGAAATATTTGCGTGTCTTTAAATATGCAGTCATATGAGGATGTTGAAGACAAAAAAAAGCAACAAACGACACAGATGGGTTGGAGGAGGCTGACATATAACAGGGTGTTAAGTGTATGTGTGTCTATGTATGTGGAGGGGTGTGTGTGTGTGTGGTGGCGAGTGTGTGTGGTGACGAGGCAGTGTAACTAGTCATCACCATGGCAAACTATAACCCACACCAACCTACAACACAGGAGGCGACACTGATGACTAGTTGTGTCCATGCGTGTGTGTGTGTTTGTGTACATAAAGACGAGAGAACAGACTGGCAGCTAAAGAAAACTGCAGCATCCCACGTGTGTTGTGCACAGGGTGAAGGTGTGCGTTTCTAAATAGGTTTTCACCCCGGAGTTTTAGCACGTGGTGCAGATGCACAATTCACGACAAGCTACTGCATATTTTCCTAGTTCATAGCCTGCAAACCATGTAACTCACCAGAATTATAATTAGAAGGACACAGGGCAAAGATGTAAGATGAAAAAGTTTATTCATCATTACTTTAATGACTCTTATCCTTAAGCAGGTCTTATCCAACCAGAAATGTGCTGTTCCTGATATGTCTAAAAAGGCCTGACTTTGGTATAAAAGGGGGTTATTACAAACTCATACTATACTAAAGCTAAGCTTACTTTAAAAATAAGAGATTACAGGAAATGAGGGAGAAAAAGAGAGGCTCCCCGACACCAAAAGTGACACTGTGTCTATATACAATGAGCTGTGAGCTTCAGCTCTCATGAGGTTTTCAGAGACAGTACAGACTGTAAGTCATCTGTGTTTCTAACCGCTCACAGTTAAGTAGCGTTTAGCATTCGAAAATTCCTGGTGATTAAAAAAAACCTGTATTAAAAGTCTCAACCAAACTGTGGGTTTGGAGAATTGTTAACACCCATTATGTGCACAGTGGACATGCATGCTCATCTATAAATACTACAATCAGGGTTATATGTACATGCACGCGTAGAAACATGTTGGTAACCTACTGACAGCAAGATGAAGAACTCTTCTCCACATAGCGCCGTCACTTCTGAGTTTGTAGCATGGTTCATTAATATTCACAATGAAATGTGAACAATTCCACACTACATGCAGATGACTGGGGTGACAATGACACGAAGGGGACCGTGGCACACACCCATGCACGATGACGTCACTGTCGGCAGTCTAAAATAGACTGTTCACGACTGCCTGTGCAGCAGCTGGCTTATTTACTCAAGAGATGCTGCATAGAATGACAAAGTAGACACCTGCCTACCTCTGCCAACAGAAATTCTTTTACTTACTTAACCTCTTCAGCAAAAGTAGGACAACCAACACTAACATATGCTCTAAGAAAAGTATCACTTTTTTTTTATATCTATTACCATAACTGTCTGAACTTCCAGAGCCACCAGGTCTCAAAAGTTCCTGATATTAACACCCAGCCATTCAAACATCTATAACAATTCTAAGGTTACTCTTCTACCCTTTCATCCTTTATTCACCCACTTTAGGCTCACCTTAGTGCTCGGCTGAGCTTGTCGTAGTTCATCTGCGGTTTGCACTTCCTGGCCCCCCATAGGCGAGCCACCTCGTCTGGGTCCTTGATGACAAACTCTCCATAGTCTCCCTGCCAGGCGATGACGTCGTGGTACTCTTCCTTCCTCAGGAGCTCCAGGATGAAGTGCCACAGCTGGATCTGCCTGGAGCCTGGGCTTGACTCGGGCTTGTAGGCCCATTCTGGGAAGGCAAACCCTGGAAGGAAAGAGAGGAACTTTCAGATGGCTGATAATGAAAAGAGGAAAATTCAAAGAAAGAAAGAAAGAAAATAGTGTTTAAGCCAACGTTTTAACCCTTTATAGTTTTTTTTCCTCATGTGATTAATCATCATCATACTCCTGAAGTTGCCAATTGTCTACTGGACTGCAGCAGTTTTGTCCCAGGGTCAACAACACAATGGGTTGAAACCACCCGCATATAGAGCAGATAATAGTCTGGATGTTATACGTGTATGTGTGTGGCAGTTTAGTGGTAGTACAGTTTGAAGGAAAGCAGTGGAAAGGCATCCATTGTTGGTGCCTGAAGGTTGTTTTTGCCTCTTTGGGGATAAACATTAAGCAAATAAATATGTGAAAACACATTCCAATTTTTCAAGACACTAAAAAAGAAGATAAAATATGGGTGAAATAGAGAACCAGCATTAGAGCAGTTGTTACAGGATACAAATCTGTGGGATGATAACTCAGCAACATTTTTAGCTTTTCTGCTACATCACTGAACTGGATCTGGTGGTTCCAGAAAATCTGGTGATGAGTATTTCGACTAAATCTGTTCACACAGATTGTTGTAGAGTAGTCACATCAGAACGTCACTGCTATCAGCATCAAAGCTGGACAATCAGCACTGTTATAACAGATTAACAGGCCTTGAGATAGGTGCAGACAAAATATAAGCTATAGTTTTATATCTGCTATCAGAACACACGCTGATACGAGCACACACTATTATCCAACAGTTAGAAGTATAGTCTTTGTGTTGTAAAGCAGTGGGTGGCAGTAAAAGACTCAACACCACTTTAACACAAGGCCAGGCTGAAAGGCTGAATACCAGAGGCTTAGTGACACACACACACACCTCATTAGGACCAGATGTGCCTTGGCAATCAGGCTGAGAAAGCTGAGGGTGGAAAACATATGGGCACAATATAACAATGCAGAATTGTGTGTGTGTGTTTATGCAACTGTAAAGAAACACACTATCCTAAATACCAAGGTTACAATCAGTTTCCCACACTCTACAAAGCCTGTCATATCTGTGACTGTTAACGATGATATGCTCAAGGCTGACAGACTAACACTGTTGTGATGTGGCCTATTGACCTGAGTACGGTGACACTGTGTGACACAATCATGCTGATATAATGTGAAAGTCGCTGCATCATGCTGTGTGTGATCGCCGTCTCAAAATACCATCTAATGTATGTGTGCATGCAATCCACAATCACACATCACTTTGTCTGCATGTGACAGGAAACTGCTTTAGGGGAGCGACGTAAAAGCAGGTAACAACACACTGGAACAAGAACACAAAAGAACATAAAACCAGATGGAAAACAGAAAAAAAAAAAGAGTTATAAAAGAGTAAAAGGAGAAAAAAAGTCACACCTGGTAACCAAATTTGAAGTAAACTGTATGGTGCCCAGATGGTGATTAATGCAATTATGACTTTTTCATTAACACAATGTGTGCACTGGCTGTCTACACTGTGTGTTTACGGGGACTGGATCCATTTATAAATAGACGGATTTCCAGCTTATAAACAATCAAGAATGGGTGTGTAGCACTAGGAGAAAAAAACATGTTGCCACATCACACACACACACATACATTATTTATAGACATTTGAACTATGTAGAAATTTAGCAGCTTGCAGGAAATATGTGAAATTAAAGTTTAGAGGTGAATTTGTAGGCGACAGAAACCTTTTATTTAAACCACAAGCCACCTTTGGTAGACATCTGGCACCTCTGGGAGGTAACACAAGACATATTCCAGCAAAGGTTGAACTTAAAAGCACAGAGAGCTGTCACACATTTAATATTAGCCTAACAAAAATTGATGTTTGCCTGCTGCACAAGTTAATAGCACTGGTGCACTCATTCTGGTTAATGCATTTGGAGCAAATCCTGCTTTTATCTTTAAAATATACAACAATAGCAGACACGAGATAAATGCCAGATGTGCAACATTAATGCAAAAAAAAAAAAAGGTCATGTTAGAGGTGACACATTAAAAACAGGCAGAACTTCAATCTCAACAAACTCTGTCAATACAGGATTTAATCAGTGTTATTGATTAAACAAACAGGTTTAGAATCAGAGACTGTTCACGTCAGCTCCTCTATCAGCTGTCACAGATTCCCAGACTGAAAGCCCAGAGCCACTGGAATATTCACAAACGGGTTAATTCTAAACACACATTAACAGTGTGAGCTGTCTTATCTTAAAACTGGCTTTTATTCCATCCGCAGCCTTCATAAAATCCAGCTCTCTGACCAGATCACCTGGAGCTAACAGGCAGGTTTCCTTCTTAAGATAATGAACATTTTCCACTCATTACTTTAGTGATTCGTGCAGTTTTATGCACAGAAACAACTTTAATCCTATTGATCTCTTTAACGACTCGCATTTTTTGGGTTGTTTTCTGCTCCATGCCTGAGCACACATCTCACTCATGATGTTGCTCAGGGAGTTTGTTTAAGAAGGACAACTTTGTTGTTGCTACAAGTGTTTGCTCAGTGACTGCTTCAACAACTGGTGGAAACAAATTGTGCTTGAGTCTTTATGTGAAGCTGAGTGGACAACAAACTCCTGCGTGAGTCACAAGGTTCCAGCTCACATGGCTAATGCTTTATCAAAAAAGTAATATTCTGAATTGCATTTACAAATAGCCGACTTTGCTGATATCAGCTGCAATGTACTGATATGTTCGTTCAAATTCTGACCAAAGATGCCTGCATTTACAATATGCTTATTAAAATGTTGTAATTTCCTGTGTCCACATACAGATCACATTTTAATAGCAGGTGCAAATGGAGCCAAAGGAAGTTATAGAAAAAATTTAATTAAGTCGACTATCAGGTGTGCAAAGTCCAGCTGTGTGTCTGCTAATAGTCGCAGAGGATGTAGTGGCAGCCATAACTGTAGTAGTAATACATAACGTACTAAAAGTGGGAAAGCCTTACCACAACAAATGACATATGTAAACTACAACCTATGAAAACAGCACTCATACAGAGAGTAAAAAAGCCACAACATGCACTTGCAAATGCAAAATCTAGTGTTTACAGTATAGTGTTTCCACAAAGGCAACAAAAGGTCAAGTACAACTCGAGTGACAAATCCCAGGAAGCACACTTTGTTGAATTTTAGTGCATTAAAAAAAACTGTTCATATTTCCAGTGGAGTTTAAACTTAGCAGGCAACTTAACTCCAAGTATTGCACAGGCGCGCTGCCTCCGACATTGCTGCGAGCTCAACTGTGCACAATGTCTGGCTAAATAATGGAAACACACAAGTTGAGTAACTGCATTCTGCTTTCCACTTTAAGACAGATTTAAGAGCTTCAAGCTGTGGCGATTTGGTGTCCAACAGACACCAAATTTTGCAAGAACTGTGGTGGAGCGGAGTTCTTTCAGCATTCTTCCTTTTCTCAAACCGTCTGAACTTTCCTTTTTTTTTTTTTTTTCCCCAATGAAAAATACTGATCCTTTTCTTCTTTTATTATTTGTTTAGTTCCTTCCAATTCATACAAATACTCCCAAAGAAACAACAACAACAACTAGTAGACTTCGTCTAACTGATTAAACTCTTGCTTCAAAGACATAAAATGGCTACACGTGCATTTTAGATGCATTTTAACATGTGTAGTAATACATTTACAGTCAAGTGTGCCTGTGCTGGGAAATGTGTGCTTTTCAATGAGCGTACAAGGGACATATTATTCCCTTTTTTTACATATCAGGACGTCTGTGTACTTAAAATGAAAAATGTGATGTATGAGAACAGCATTTGTCTTTGCTGTGCGTTCTTAAGAACTTCTATGGGAATGCATCGGAAACAGACTTAACGCTGACAGTTACAAATATAAGAAGGTGATGTACTATGCTCACTCTGCAAATTTATTCCAATATGGTGGCTCCTAAAACAGTTTCACAGCATCACGCTTTCCTTTTCTGAAGGTGGCAGCTAACAAACTCAAAAAATATCTAACAAAAGGCATCTTAAGGAAGAGAAAAAATATCCTGAAAACAGACCCACTCCTGGTGTGAATAATAAACCACATGCCGCTATCGGATCTCCTATGGTGCTTGAAGATTGAGCCAAAAGACAGACAGACAAGCTGGCTGTGATAGTTGATAATAGTAATTTGAAAGCAGATTCTAATGGGGGTACGAGCATATGATTCATACACATGCAGACAATAGGACTCTTGTCATTGGGACAGGTTAGGCATTGTGACAGGGACAACACACTGCTGTATAATGGGGTACACTGGTGACCGCCACAGAAAGATACATACATATGCACAGACACATGTTGATGTATACAACACAGCAGGAGTGCATTAAATCTAAGTGGGCGAGCTAATATCTCTCTCTCTCACACACACACACACACTAAGTACAGAGACACACAACAGGTTAGTGGGGAGAGGTAAGTGGGTTCATGCGTGGGTGCACAGAGCACACAAAGAACACAGGAATAGCAACCATGCCCACTGCATGTGTGTATGTGTGTGTTGCAGATGTCCCTGCTGACTCATAGCTTGTTCGTTTGTCGTTCAGCTTTCACAGATTCCGCCTTTCTCCCCCTCAACACCACTGCCATCTCTTTCTTTCTTTCTTTTCTCTTTCATTCTGTCCCTCCCTCGCTCAGCCTCTCCTAAGACACACAGTCTCCTAGCAACAAAAGCTTTTAGCGCTAAAAATAAATGGCCGAGTCACGACAAACAAGACAAAATATGATTCAATTACACAAACTTGCTGAAAGAGTTTAGAGTTCGGGCACAGGTCCACAGGGCTACAGCGTGAGGGTGTGATTTGTTTAAAGTTGTCTGATCAGTGGAGGCCTGTTGCTGCAGCACTGGCTTCACTGTCATGTTGTGTTTACAATGAAAATGTCATTCTGCCCCTTCCCGAAAGCACTGATGAAGCCCGTTAATCCACATGCAGGGTGTCTCTTCTGAGATGATTCAGAGGGAACACATTAATAGCAGGAGAGACAGATACAGAAAGTCCGACAGCACAGCTGACTGTGTGGCACCCTGACAGACGCACAACTCAGGGTCCAGTTGGACGAGCATCTGCTACAGCTGGGGTCTTAATGTAATGCGAGTAAAAACAGAGATTAACAGACAGTTGGTGTTAACAGGGAGCAAGAGAGGGTTGGAAAATGACGAGGACTACAAAATAACAGGAAGACTAACAAAAACATTGTTATCATACAATCTATCAAGAAATTGCTAAATAAAACTCCATCATTCTCTTTAAAGGTGGAAGAATGATAAGTCAATTTTTCACGTGTTGCTACTGGTTTCTATCCATAAACCTTTACCTTTAAACATTAACCTTTTAAATAGTACAACACTGTTTTAAATTAAATTTCTAAAATCTTATAAAATGCAGTTCATCCAGCTTGTAAATCTGAGATTAGGTTCAAAGTCTACCATGTTCACCTACTCCAGGGGTGGCTAACCCTGGTCTTTGAGAGTCACTGTCCTGTCAACTATCCCTGCCTTACTCACTGCTGATTACCTGGTAATCAGGTGTGAACAGGTATGTTCAGCCAATTAGAAGCGGTAAGTGCAGGTTAGGTTGAAAAACAAGCAGGGCAGTGGCTCTAGAGGACCAGGGTTAGCCAGCCCTAATCTAGGCTCTTAATCTTGTGTGTGCCACTGGTGACAAGGTAACTGTTTTTATTTACACTTGAGCTGTATAGTATTCTACTTTTGTGTTAACAGAGGTGGATAATGAAGCGGTTTCAACCTTAATTTAGAACATGTTATAAAGGTAAGTAAGTATAATTACTGGCTGGTCAATACAGTTTGCAGTTTTCCTGAGTAAATGCCAACATGTTTTTACAGACAACAGTGGGTTTCACTTGAATGGGTCCTCATCAGCAGCTAGTTGTATTATTTACACTTGTTTTAAAGCTACTTCAAATTAGTCTACGACACTGGCTGGCAGCACAGGGGCTCTGGATGCAGTGCTGCAAATTAGTGGAGACTGAAGTAGAAAAGCAAACCCAAAGGTCTTTGTACTATCTGGCAAGCTCCACTCCAGACAGGAAGAATTTCTGATTGTTAGGCTGAGGTATAACACACCATTTCAGGCCTCGCTGGATTCTATATATAGCCAAGAACCGGGTAGAAAACTCATTTACTATTAGCCAGCAGTCCCAAGCCATCTGTGTTCGCCTTTCCAAGAGAAACACAGGATTCATGCAGCCGCAATCAGTGGGTGACGGGGTTTACTTAGGGAGTCTGACGTCACCACAGTTAGGAATAGTGCTCATAATAACTGATAGCCATCATTGGGGTATTGTCCAGAAAGTCTGCAGCAGCAGAGACTAAACACAAATGACCACCTCCTCTACATCTCTTGCTCTCCAACAAGTTTCTTTAACATGCTGTTCCATCTATCCCTCCGTTTATTTTTCCCTCCCTTCCTCCTATTCTTTGGCGGGTCTATATTTAGTCACTGGAAAGGTTGGTCTGTGTCTGTCTGCAGGGTAATGAGCGACACATAGAGGTAACAGGCCAGACTAAATGGCCAGGGGCTGGCTACTGAAATCTGAGTGGGGTTTATCAGTGATGGGATCAGGACAACACAGAAAGGCAGGAAATAAATGGGTACAGAGCAGGAAATGGGGAATCTCCGTTGGGCGTGAACAGCACTGGCATGTGCAGAAAATGAAATTGTGGAGAAAACAAACAAACGGAAAAGAAATCTAAAAAGTCTCACTTGAACATTTAAACTATTTTAAGAACTCTAAATAAAAACCTTTGCTCATGATAAAACAGTCTAACTAAAATGAAAAGGTCATCTAGGTTTCAGGTGATGAAATACGACTCGTTCAGACCTGACTGTCTGGGTTTCCATTTTTGCCTTGCTGTGTAAACTACCTGTCTACAATACTGGGATCACAACAGACAATCTAACACTGCTTTATTGAGGAGTCCTGAGCCTCAAACTACTATTTGAGACCCATTGAGCTGATCTCATAATTACCCTTGAAGGATGGAGTTCAGATTCAAGGAGCCAGTGGCTTAACGCCAGGGAGGAGTCAGAGAAACAGACGGGATGAGGAGGAAATCAGGTGGAAAGGTAGAGGAGGAAAAGTGGAAAAAGAAGGGCAAAAGCAGACAAAGAAACGCAATCCAGCAGAGATCAAAGGGAAATGAGGGCGGCCGTCCACAGGTGCATAGCGTGAACCCTCACCTCGGATCTCACATGATCCCTCCATTACATAAGGCTTACAGAGAGACAGACGGATGAACAGACTAACGGAGACAGACTGGGAGAGGAAGGCGGGGAGACAGGATCAGTGTCAAGGAAGAAGGGAAGATAAATAAAGACAAAAATATACAGACAGAGTAAGGGAACTGCTTAAAACACAGTAGCTCTGGGTATTCTTAGACTGGGATACAGATATGTATCAGGATGCAGGCTGTGCATGTTCATTTGCCAACCAAGGAACAAAGAGAGTCCCTATGAGGCCAAAGGGAAAGAGAAAACTTCATGGAAAGAGAGAATGACAGAGAATAAGGGAAATGAGATATATATATATATATGAGTGTTTTCAGTGGAGGAACTGAGAAGTTTATAAAGATAGAGACAGGAAGAAAAGCTGCGTACAAACAGTAGATAAGAACAACAGAAAAAACACACCAAGTATAATCATTTTAACAGTGGGTTTAATACACAAATTCCCTTTATGGAAGTCTGGTCAGATGTGTTCAGTTTTAAACTCTGAATTCTCCAAATATTTGTGGTGATCAAGTGGTGAGACTAAGGGTTTGATTCACAACTTTCTGCCAAGAGACAATTTGTCATTAATAATATACATATGCACAGAATGAGTTGTGCTAGGTTTTATTGGCAGATTTGTGAACACCGCTGGAGCTTTAAGTAGTCATTAATGAAGTGTCACCGTGTGGCTTAAATCGGCCCACTGCGCCTCTTGGGGATGATGTGGTTGCCGTCCAGCTCAGTGCTCAGAAATCCATCTTCCAAACAGCCTGTGCTGTGAACGACGCTTCCCGTAGACTGTGAGCCATCCAAACAAAACAAAGCCTCACCATTTGGGATGAGCAGTTTTAGAGCACAGACAGCTGCACAGGAGGAGAAGCTGTGCACTCAAATCTGCTGAAAAGAGTTAAGACATAGTAGAAAGCAGGGAGTTTGACTGTTTGCCACAGGAGTAAGACTTTGGACTGTAAAGTGAAGCCTTTAAGTGTATAAACCATCCCTGCTACAACAGAGACAGCTAAGGCACTCTAATCTGTGACATAGTGGCTGACCGAATCCGCCAGACAGAAACCTGTCACGTCCTGGAGAACTCCACAGCACCTTGGAGGCAGCCAAGGCAGTGTGTGTGTGTGACTCTGTGTGCATTCAAGAGTCAGTTATTATACACCGATATGAGGGAATGCTCCTATTGCTTTTATCAGGGCCTTCAGGGTAATACAGCTGATTTAAGGGTGTCAAATCATGTCACTGTGGCAACTTACCTACATCATCCATTCTCATCAAGATGTAAAATTAAAGTAGCTGTGGCTCCAGTGGGAAGTCAAAGAGGCCGAACAGACTGAGTGAAGAAGACTGAGCAGACTTCACAGGAAGGGATTATGTCTCGTGTTAATGAGAAACAAAGTCCTAAACAATATCATACCAGTGATGATCTCAGAGCTCAAACTTTTCTCTTCAACCTGCAGCGCCTGATCTAAGGGTGAAGACATATCAGCTGCAGGCCTGTATTCACAGAAAGGAAGAACACATGTATACGTGTCCGAAACCCGTCTGAGCACGCCTTCCTTCCAGAAAATGACAATCCTGTAAAACATTCAGCTGTAATGAGCTCCTGGCTACTTGACTGTCTCACTGGAGATCTCATACCTACTTCCTACAGTCAGGGCGGAATTTGGTTGCAAGGAACTTTGTGTGTGCACAAATGTGTGAGTGTGTGAACCGGAGTGAGTAAGAACCAGAACATCAGACAGAAAGATTTACAGACAAGAGAGAAGAGTGAGATATGACTCCTTGACTGTCTCCATGCAGAGATGCACTGAGGCAGAACAGATGGGTTTTATCTGTGCACACATACACACACAACTTGTGCATGTTCATGATACATTGTCTACAGGAACTAAGGAAGGCTGACATCCTGCAGAGAGAAGTCAACCAATGTTAAACCCAACAAAGCAGTCAGCACCACAGCCGGGCAGTTGTTATGCTGATTTACAACATCAATCTGGGCCAACTGGCAGAATGACCAGTCTTTAACCGGAAGGCTTTGGGTAAAAATGACAGTAAGAAGCAGTACAGTGCCTCCTGAGGGGTCATCAAGCATAGTGTTGAAGCCATTCTTTCAGTAAGCAGGGAAAGACCAATGTATCTGAGTAAGGGCTAGGGGTGTTGAAATTAATCACATAATCGGTGCATCGCGATGCAGACGTGGAGGATTCTGCATCGATGCAGTGGCAGAACATAATCGATTATATCATAATGACATTGCTTGGTGATTTTCTGGCTGCGGCAAACAAATTCTAGTTAAAAAGTAGTCCCGGTAGTGACTTTGGCTGCCTGATCTGAGCAAGGCGCTGCTCCGTGTGGAAGTAACTCATCTCACTGACGTCACTCGCTGCATACGCGCAGTAGATCATGGTGGTGATTAAAAACGCCCCAAACGCTAACATTTTAAAAGCTGCTATCTGGACTCATTTTGGATTTTACGAACATATTGGGAAGCACGAACTGGACAAGCCGTAAGCGGTGTGTAAAGCCTGTCACACAAAAATTAAATATGTTGCGAACTCTACCAGCTTAAGAAATTACGTGCTGCAGACGAGAGCTGTGTTTGAGTCTCACACGGGCGCGCATCTGGCGGAGGTACTGTCATGTTGTGGAAGAATGGCAGCTATCAGATAAAGATGTGGTGCTCGTGACGGACAATGCTTCAAACATGTTGGTTGCAGCTCAAGTCGATTTAAGACAATTTAATGTAATTGTCACAATTTCTGTTTACATTTTCAGGTTTTGTTAAATAAAACGGGAGCTTACATCTCACTGCTTGTATTTGTATTTGAAAACATAATGTGAAGTAATGTAGAAAAATTGATAGGCTGCATCGTGATGCATCGCAATGTATCGAGATATCGAATCAAATCGAATTGTTGACATGATAATCGTAATCGAATCGAATCGTGAGACCAGTGAAGGTTCACACGTCTAGTAAGGGCAGTCACAACTGTGAACCAAACTGAAGGGAAATGGGTTAAGTCAATCTCAAATGTTTTTACTACTGAAGAAATACATGTGCATTAAATGACACAATCAGATGAGGTGTCCTGCACTTACACTATTATCAGTAGTAAAAAAAGATCAGAAATAATAGTCTATAAACTTTACTGGTTACAAGACTGTTAATGAAAAAGGATGAATTAAGACACATCGTTATAATGTGAAGAAATGCCACTATAGAAACTGAGTGATTTGCAGAGCAGTAGTGGTGAAGCGTGGGGACTTCAGAGAGGGAGGGAGAGAGTGAAGATACATATCTGCGTTTAAATCTGGCTTCTGTGTTGTGGTTTGGTCGCCAGACTACTTTCATTTTCCTCCAACAAACACACACACGCACACACACAGCCAACAGCAAAAAAAAGTGACTTCAACTGCTGGATTGAGCCCTGTGTACACTAGTGCACATGTGTACGCGCATACACACACACACACACACACACACACACGTGTCACCACAGCCCAGAATAGGTCTGCAGCTCCAAATCCAGGGAGCTGGTGGAGTGACTCATTTTTGTACTCCCTGCCAATCAAATTTCATCTCCTCCTTTCACCTCCCCCTCCTTCTTTCCCATAACGCCGCTTTCCTTTCAGCATCTTTCCACACAGACAAAGAGGCTCCACTGCTGATTACAACTAGTAGGACAACCAGCTCAACAATGCAAGAGGTTCAGTTCAGGGTTGTGAACTGATATGAAAAAAGGAAAAGAATAAAGAACCTATTCTTTCTGCATTGAAATTAGAAATAAACTGTAAGTGTATCTAAACACTCCTGAAGTCATAAAACTTCAGGAATACAGTAATCACACATCAGCTTTTATTACCAGAGGGTGTCAAGAGCAAATATCAGACAGGAATGTGCATATTTGTGCACTGATTAGGACCTGGATGCCAACACATGTCCTCGACTGTGCTTTTTCTACGTCATAAAGTTTCATCATACTCTCAGTTATCAGAAACTGTTCAGTCCAAAATTACAAATTAGAGTTAACAGGCTGTTGTGATTGAATGAATGCAAATGAGAGTGAAAACACTAATTTAAATGATAGTAAGAAACAAAAAGATCAATTCAAGTCTGTTACCAGACCCAATTAATATTAAGAGATCAGTGCACAAGGGTCTACAGCTGCAACTAATAGCTGAGAGAGAAAATTAATCAGCAACTCTTTTTATAATCAAATTATTACAGTCATTTAAGTGAAATAATAACACTTTTACTCTTTTCTGTGTCATTCATTACAGTAAACAGACTGTTGGTTCGACAAATCAAGCCAGTTGAAGACATCATCTTAGGCTCTGGGAAATTTCAACAGGCATGTTCACAATGTGACATTTTATAGATGAAACAGTTAATCAAGAGAATAATCAGCAGATCATTAAAGAAGGAAAATAATGAAAAATTCAATGATGGCAATAACTGTTAGCTGCAGCACTTCTCGGAACAAATGATTATTTCTCCAAGTTATGTCACATAGAATAGACTATTAATGTCTAATATTTTTAAATGATCAACAGATAAATCTCTTTGTCAGCAGAATAAAACTGAAACAAACCAACACCTTTTCAGCTCACACTGCTCATCAACACCAATCACAAAGGACCCACTGTATGAAATCGTCTCTTAGCTTAATTTTAATCCCAAAGGTTGTCACTGAATAGAGAGAATCTCCTACATTTTCTTCTCAACTCAAACATGAATATTTGTCATTGCTGCCAGAACACTGTGGTTCAAAGCTGCCACTCTTCAGTATTGGCTCATTATGCTGTAGATCTACACTTGTAGCCCATCGTTCAATCACAGTGACAGCAATTCACTCTGGGTGAGTGTGTCCATGAAATTCTTAAAATGTAAAACAGCCAGCAAGGGACTTTCTACATGTGTGATGTCTGGGTGCGTTAGTCAGCCTTTCCTCATTGGCAGAGCCACCACAGTCTTAATTCTTCAGTCTATTACATTAAAGCTGGATCATCTAGTCTCTAGACTGAGTGGCTCGCTCCCTGTGTAAAAACATTAAAGACAGAGGCACGACGGCGTCACCGCAGGGAGATGGCAGCCCAAATGAACAAGCCACGCTCGCTAGCTATAGCAAGAAAATTAAAAGAGTGTGTCTATGTGTGTGTGTTAATTCAAGACAGACATCGCCCATTTTCGTGGCATGTGGGGGGTCCAGGCCCCCTAATAAAGTGTGCGTGGGCGAGATGAGTGAGTGAATGTCTGAGGGACTGAGTGACTTTCACATTTCAATAAAACAGAGACCTGACTCATTTATCACTGCCGTCAGCCCGGGGGTTTCAACAGACAATGGAGACACGAAATGGATCACAAATCTACTTCTTATGAGTTACCAAATGAACGAGGACAGAACTTAATAAATTCAACATGTAAAGAGATTCAGCTGTTAATGGATCAGCATTCCTTTGCATTTAGATCATCTGTTTCAATTAGCTCATTCATCATGTGATCTATGCAAGCATATATAAGATAGCAAAGATTTTTAAGAATTCAGGGAGAATCTGCAAACTTGATGTTAGGGTGACTCATGGTGCCATTTGTATCACTAATATAATGTATGTATATACATTTTATATTTTATTATATATATATATAAGTTAAAAAAATTTTTTTTAAACAGCAGCAACAGACAGTACAACCAGCTGGTCCTGGAGCTTTGCCTGGATGAAGGTCACTCCAAAACTTATTTTAGGATAAGTCGGGGAAAGTCTGGCAATCTTCTGTCAATCACAACCACCAGGAGGAGTTCAGGGCAGTCCAGGGCCATCAGCAACACAAAAGCAGTGAACAAAAATGATTCAGTCTCAGTCAATGGCTTTACATGCACCCATTTAACTGGGTTACAGTCGGCTTTCTCGAGTAACCTGATTTCTGTCATGTAAACTTTTTTACGGGAAACCTTGTTACCATAATGGTTACAAGAGTGCACATGAAGGACAGAGGTTGCACACACTCACCACCCTACTTCTTTCAGCAGACAAGTGAGGCTGGATGAAAGAAGATTTTATTACACACAGTAATGCTGCCTCATTGGCCTCATTGCCAAAATAAGTCACTTTTCACCGTGCATTTCCTTAATTCAGACAGGTTGCGCTGTGACTGTGTGTGTCTCTCACAGCCCTGTCAGTCACCTCCCTCAACACACACACACACACACACACACACACACACACACAAAGAGTCAGGAAGTGGTTTTTTGTCTCTATACAGGTAAAATCTGTGAACCATGCTTACAAAATAAGCCCAAGGTAGAGGAGAAATCTGATTACTCATCTGCTGCATGTATACACAGCTTTCCAGTAACCAGGTTTCTTTAGTGCAAGCAGTTAATCAACTCATTATTTTCTACTCTTATGTACCAGTGTAAGAACTCACGTTCTGTGTTCATACATTTTAGATTTATAACAAAAAAGCAAGTCTGGCTATTGCTGTGGGACATAATGCACAGATCACTTTTACACTTCGTCGGGCAAAACAACGGATCATAGACGAATGGAGGATGGAGAAAAGCTGTATGTGTATGGGGAGAAAATGTCCAATGAACTTTTGTGCTTGTCTGAATGTGTGTTTGTGAGAGAGAGAGAGAGAGAGAGAGAGAGAGAGAGAGAGAGAGAGAGAGAGAGAAGGCCTGTGTGATGAGATGGTGTGACTGTGTATGCTGCCTGTCTTTGTGTGGTTTCGAGTGTGAAAGTTCTTTTTAAGCAATTAGTCTTTAGTTAACACAACCCTCCTATATTTTAGGTTTTAAACACCCTCATACACAGAGTCACATCAAACATATACAAACCAGTACAAGCAGTGACACCATGGGTGTGTAAACCACAGCGTTCCCAACAGACCCATGACTGGCGCGCACACAGCAGAAGTAAGAACATGCTTTGCTGAACCCATCTCTGTCTCTCACTCACTTCTTTCCTCCACAGACTCCTACAGCTTTTCACAACTCTAAAACCTTCCCCTTCAACTTGAACTTAAAATGAGCATGCATCACCTCACATACCCTTCTTCCACCAACACAAACAAGGTGCCAGCTCTGGGCGGATACTAGTTCACAATTGGTTCAACTTGAAAAGCTTCTAAGAACCAGTTTTTCCCACAAGCTCCATAGAGAGCCACCAAAGAGTCACATCGCTATATATGTCTGCATACATCTCTGCTTTCACAGCAACAATATTGCCAAGCACAACAACAAACACGGCAATGTCTCAGTACAAGCGCTGCTTCTGACTTTATGAGCCTAAAACAGCATCCAAACACCAGGGTCCAACACATTTGGGTTGCTCGTTGTGATCGATATCATCATGGCATCAACTTTGCTTGTGTCAATCACACTGCAGTTAAACAAATCATATAAATGATACTTGATTTTATATTTACAATAAAGCTTTAGTTGGTCTTGTCGGTTATGATAATCCCAGCTCAACTCCACTGATTTTCTTTTATTTCCTAATTATTTCATCAATTTATGTATAAATGTTAGAATTTCTAAGGGCCTAAAAATCAAATATGTTACATTTACGGCCATGTACAACAAATAAAAACCATCACATCCTTACATTAGAGGAGCCATGTAGAAAATAAAAAGATGCTGTCCTCACCAGAGGCAAAACTGTGAAGAGAATCTCTTATAATTAAGTAATTTGTAGTAATATTAACATATAAGCCTGTTTTTGGATACACCCGTAGTTTATGTAGTCTAAAGTGTTGTCTGTTTAAACCTGCTGTATTTCTTTTAAACATGGATGTCACCTGACTAACTGTCTGGCACCCATTTGTGAATTTAATCATAATAATTTAAAGAAGAGATTTATGACAGTGGCCAAACTGGATCCTTTGATTACATGACATTCAGGCAGTCTGCGATTTTCAGGGGGCAGCCAGGAAAGCAAGTAAGCACAAATGTACTGTGTGAACAATGAAAAGTGTCTTTGTAGGAACCCGTAGAGTAATTGAATGGTCCCTCATAGTTCCACACAACTCTGAGACAAGAGCCTCAATCAGCATCAGCCCCACCAAATAAAATTAAAGATTTTACAGCCACTGAGTCCATGGAAAGTCCTTACTCATGAAGCTTGACACACCTTGTCTATCAGGTGCAAGCTGTATATTCTACATTTTTGGCTTCAAAGAAGCTCTTAGCTTGACCTTCACCTGCCTTTTCATGGGACTTTAAGCAGCAAAATATCTAACAGAAGCAGCTTTAGAAATTAGTCATTTGTGAGAATATGACTAAAAGTTTAAAAGCTGGACATCTCACATTTTCAATCAAGCAGTGTGGGGGCAAAAATGCAGGTGCAACGCCAACAAGTGTATGGGCAGGAAAGGTCTGGGCTGGATCTCGCACGTCCAAACAACCACAAAACCAGACTGTGCTCTTTTTCTCTGCAAACTGTTGGCATGGTTTTCCACTCAGTGGCTCCTGTGGTGGTCCATTTTGAGAAAGTGCGTCCAATTTATTTTGCATTGCTTTACAAATGTTTTCTGGATTAGCAGATTTTTTTTTCCTTACTGAAGACTTTCCACTGATGTTGGAATATGCTGCCAATGAATGCCACTGTTAGATTTTAGTGTGTGTCATTGCTTCCATTCCAAAAAAACATAACGTACATGTTGCCACCTACTGCAGGTCTCTCTGATTGCCAGAACTTAACCTGGCCAGCTTCTTCTAACTACTCCTCCTAGTGAAAACAAACTCACTAAAACATATGTTCTTTGGTGGGTATTTTCGCTCTGACAGCAACTTGGTTGCAACTACTTTAGTTCTGGCAGTGGCAGTGGTAACATGGGCAGTGTTATACGGAGCCACACAGCCACACCTAGTCTGTCCCTTTATCCTTTCTGCAGTGTGTAGAAGTCAGACTCTCGCGTTGGTAGAGAGGCCTTCCTCAATCCTTCTGGCCATAAACACCACCAAACCATCCAGGGCACCCTCCCTCCATCTCTCTCTCATTCTCTGGAACCACAGACAACAGCCATAACACACAGCACCGCTCTCAACACACCTCTTTAAGCCAGGATGACACAGTCAAAACAGCTAGAGACAAGCACAAACCTACCTATACCTTCTCTACTCTCAGCCTTGATTCAGAAGTCCCCAGATTCAATTCAAGGGCAAATTGTGAAAAACATTTGAGATGAACAAAGGCTTTACAAGATTCACTTATGACTGTTATCTGGTTCAACACATGGACATTAATATTTTTTATGTATAAAAGTTCAAGCACAAGAGATTTATAAGTGTGTGACCAAATTATACTGCAACCGGAAACCCAGTATCCTGCCAGGTGTCATACATCTGTCCTGCTGCAGAAGTCCATCTTATCTGCTCAGTGGAGCGAGTCGCTGGTTCCACTTGACCTGCTCTGGCGTTTCATCTACCCTGCTGGAGGTCTACTGTCACCGAGCCAACACAGATTCAAGTAATCGTAAATGCTTACAGATAGTAAGAAAAAACAGGCCAAGAGACAAAGACGAGGGAATTCCTGGGCTAAAATCCTGTAGTGTCTTTACTTCACAAGGGTGCACAGATAAGGACGCAACCTGAATGTTGAATAAACAGCTTTTATTTTTAGTTTCCGAGAAATTACACGTAGGCACACCCCAGGAACACCTAAGCTTCACAGCAATCTTACACCAGATTCTCATGCTTGGGCAAACAGGGAATCACAGCTTGGTGGCGCACCCTGCTTTATAATAGTGTATTTTTATTATTCTCATTAATAACTGGCTACATGTAGACAACTGGATGCTCTAAATATGAACATAAAAGGTTTGGAGTAGGAGTTTATTTCTAAATTCAACACTTATCCAACAACCACGTAGAGAGAAAACTCCTCACAGAAGAAGCAGTGAGAACAATTTCTCCTCCAACAGCAGCCTCAATAGACAATCATGTAGTAAGATATATTCCAACTTGAGTAATGGCTGCAACGCTCATTTATTCTCCACTGGAAAAATTAACTATTGTTATTGCTTTTGCATCTGCAT
The DNA here is from genome assembly GCA_032362345.1 of Sandelia bainsii. NCBI lineage: Eukaryota > Metazoa > Chordata > Actinopteri > Anabantiformes > Anabantidae > Sandelia > Sandelia bainsii. The sequence continues at coordinate 3,921,938 of JAUMHL010000003.1, read as the reverse complement.
ATACACAATCTACTGGTGGTGTTAAAAATCATCCTGAGAACTGTAGGAGATCACTAATTGCAGGAGGAGCAGATGATGCAGGTTGATGTAAAACGTGTACATAAAAAGGAAATTACCACAGTTTATCAGGAATAACTACTGTACGGCGATATTACAAAGTGATGATTCCTAATGGCATCACAGAGCAACAGGAAGGATTATACAATATCAGAGCTGCTACCAGAGGTGTATAAAGTACACAAACTCAATACTCAAGTAAAAGTGCAAGTATTTGCCTAGAAAAATACTCCACTACAAGTAGAAGTACCCTTAAATTTTTCTACTCAAGTAAAAATACTAAAGTACATGCACAAAATCTTACTTAAAGTACAAAAGTAAAAGTACTCCACTAAGATTGTATTTTAACAATATAGAATCTGATACTGGTGAAAATATAAATGTAGAAGTTTTGTCCAGATTTGTTCAACAAATTCTCAAAGGTGAAAATTATGGTAAAAATATGTTGTTACCTACAGACTGGAACAGAAACAGAAGTTGGTGATGGTGGAGCTGATTTTAACACTTTATATAGTGACAGGAAGTTAATCCATATATGATACATCAGCCTTTTACTAATATATAATGATTTATATACAAATCTATTCTTGCAAAACATAACTAGTAACTGATGATGTTAAAATAAATGTAGTGGAGTAAAAGTACAATATTTTCCTCTGGTTTGTAATGGAGTAAAAGTAAAAGTAACATAAAATGGAACTGCTCCAGTAAAGTAAAAGTAGCTCTAAACTGTACTCAAGTACAGTACTTGAGTAAATGTACTTAGTTACTTACCACCTCTGGCTGCTACACAGGCATCAGCACTGAGCCTATAGGAAAGACACTTAAAACCCTCCAAAACTCTACAGGAGACTGCTGAGATATACAGCTCTGGAAAAAATTAAGAGACCACTGCAAAATTATCAGTTTCTCTGATTTTGCTATTTAAAGGTATATG